>NIPM01000025.1:106654-272254 GCA_002738285.1 Holacanthella duospinosa | reverse complement strand
TCACATATGCGACCAACGGAATGTAAACCGATAAAGTAATCGATTTTTCTACGTTTTCAAATTGTTAGAATTTATGAATTTAGATATGAGTCATCCTGAAATTTCTACAAGATATTCAGAATCGCTTGATAAATGAACGAAAAAAGTCAACCGGTGCCCTAATTACCGTTTTAAGATTTTTCAAAAATTAGCCGGGCGCATATGTGCACGAAAGGCTGGAGACGGGTATAAAGTAAATTTACTATTGAGAGGAAGCTGTTATAAAAAATTTTCATTAAAAGTATGGAACTATTAGTCTATAGAAGTATTTTAGTGTAACTCTCAGCGACTTTGCAGGTGCAAAACGGAATTTGCCCTCAGAGTCGCATTGAATTATCTTAATAGTGATCTAAATGAGTAAATAACTCAAGTCTTTGGGGACTTGTGAACACAAGTTTAACACAAGTCTAACCATAGTCAACACCTTAACCTTGCATATTGGGAATTTCATACTCTAAGTTCTGCGCATGCGCGCTTGGAAGGTAGAAGAGCCCCGCTAAATTTCTTTATTGGAAAAACATGCCCTGTTAGTAGACTTGTCATGTGCAAAATCTGAAAAAATTAGCTAGATGGGAACATGACCAAAATTAAATTTATCTGCGCATAGTCGCCCCATGCCTCATGTGTTAAATTTTTTTGGAAAAAATGACATAACTCAGCGAAAAAATTTTTTTTCGAAATTTCGTTTTACGGGGTAATGTTAGTATTAGGAAATGCACTATTTGAAATAATTGAACCGAATATCCGAGCGAAAAAAATGAGGTATGCTTTTCTGCATACCATCCTTTATGAAATTTTCTCTTATTTTTTTTTCCTACCAACTTGGTCTCTGACATGAAATAACTTAGTTTGATTCTTACTATGTAGTAAGTATTGAGTGACTGCGAAAAGTCTTTTATATTTCTTTAAAGAGATGTTTAAACAGTTGAAAAAAAAAAATTCTTTGGAGTCTTTGATGAATGTTTGTGGAGGAAAGTTGTTAAAATTTCTTTGATCTTTTCAAAGGAAAAGAAAAGTTTTATTTTTTTTTGATTTCTTTAAAGTTGGCAGGAGTGGTTTGTAAGTTGTAGGGAGGTTCATTTGAAGATGAGATATTAAAACCAAAACGTCCGTCTACAAACAAGATGAAAGGAGAAAGTTGAAGTGAATTCCTTGAGTTTGGGTGATATTTTCCCATTTAGAAAACGACAGAGTAGGATAGAGGTAGAGGACCTAAATAAATCCTACGAGGTCAGTAGTGACTCTTCTCTCTTCAACAAAAGTAGGCTGTGTAACCGATGACAACGAGATTTAGGTCTCTCCTATCGATTTCATCTTCTCCTCTTCTCACCATATCTCTCTTTTAATACTAATAACTAACTATTTACTCAGAAATACATAACATAAAACCAACTATTTACAAATCAATAAATTTCTCTCACCATTTAATTTTTATTTTCTAACCAGAAAATTAATTAACTCTTACCAGTAGTAGTAGAAGTTAAAATGTGGACTAGAAATTATAACTACTAAAATACGAGAGAGTTAGAATCATTAATCATACCCAACCAATCAGAACCTTCCTTTCTCTCCATTCACTCAATATAGTCCTAACTTAGGACATGGGAAGAGATTTTTACTACTAAATGAGAAAACAACTTTCTCCAATCTACCTCTCTCGTTACTCTCGTTCTGAGTAAATGGAGAGTTAATTACAAGACGGAACTTTCCAATCAACTAACCACTCTACTCCCACTGGNTCTCGTTCTGAGTAAATGGAGAGTTAATTACAAGACGGAACTTTCCAATCAACTAACCACTCTACTCCCACTGGCTCATTCTCAATTTCAATTTTTCACTTACTTCCACTCTAAGTAACTCTAAAACAAAATTTGAAGAGTTTAACCGAAATCTAAGTACTCATTATTTAGGTAAAATTCAAATTTCAACCACATGAGTCTTTGTTTATTTATTTAACAAGTCAAAACAAGTTTANTCTCGTTCTGAGTAAATGGAGAGTTAATTACAAGACGGAACTTTCCAATCAACTAACCACTCTACTCCCACTGGTTCATTCTCAATTTCAATTTTTCACTTACTTCCACTCTAAGTAACTCTAAAACAAAATTTGAAGAGTTTAACCCAAATCTAAGTACTTATTATTTAGGTAAAATTCAAATTTCAACCACATGAGTCTTTGTTTATTTATTTAACAAGTCAAAACAAGTTTANCATTATTTAGGTAAAATTCAAATTTCAACCACATGAGTCTTTGTTTATTTATTTAACAAGTCAAAACAAGTTTAGATACACTACTTTTCTAGACCTTCTCATCCAGACGTCTATCTCTTGGTAATATGGAAAGAAATGGACCAATTCAATTCCAAATCATCTCATCAACCTAAATCAGGTAAATAATTTATACAGAATTTAATTCAACTCAATCTCACAATATACTTTCTCTTCTCTCTCAAAAATACAGTATGTATTATATTCAAATGACCTCTGACTTCTTCATTTATCTCTATTTTATATCCAACAAGACCGTTCAGTGACCATTTATACTACTATCGAAGATTCAAATTTTCCGAATGGAACATATTTACAAAGTTTTATTTGTTCATATCTATCCAATGGGAATGAGTGAAAGAATTTAGAATTCAAGATCTAACAATAGTGATATTACTTCTTCATACCGAAAAAGTAAGGATTAGGAAAAATAATTTTAAAATTTAGGTTTTAAGTCTCTCTCTCTCTCTAATCTTCTGGAAAAAAGGTTTTCAGTTTTCTGCCTCTAGAATTTATGATTTCTACATTTCTATTATATTTTTTTTTCTACTCAAGAAAGAGCAGAGGGAATTGTAAGTTGAAGTTGAAAGGAATACCTGAGAAAGACTATACTCTGAAAGTTATCTGAATCAAAAGATGAGGAGATGAGATCTTGGAAACATTCTTTCACTTGGGGATAACCTAGAGATTCAGAGGTCAGGGAATGTCAGGAAACTACTTATCTCTGACCTCTGTCTTTTGGGAAGGTTTTAATAATAATAAAAACGAGTCCATTTCCTACCTTCTACTCTATTTACTAATAGTATAAAGTTCTCAATGACTCCAAAACTTAGCTTTTCCTTTGGACTATCTCAAGATGTCTTTTGGAAACATTGGGACTATAGAGTATAGTCATAAATGTTAAAAACTTTTATTCAAATTGACAGACGAGAAAGTTTTTAGATATAGGTTTGTGTCTTTGGAATCATTCTAGACTCTACTCAAGTTATAGGAATTTAGTCCGAGACTTTCTCCGTCTCAGTAAAAAGGAATTGAATTTCTTACTTATTCATTTCATTGGTAGATTGAGAGAGGAACTAGGAAATAGGATGAGGTAGTGGATGAATTCAAGAGGAAGTGACTATCGCTTCCTTTCGTAAACGCTCTGTCTATCACTCATGCTCTGCATTCTAAAGAAAAAAAGGAGTTTGATTGATGTCTTCTACAGTATTAGAGATGAAACCGTTCTACTCAACTGGAATTTGAAAATAACTTAAAATTTTTACATCAGATCTAAAGATATAACTCTACATGTGCTAAAGATTTTCACTCTTCTTAACTATTATGAGATCATTTGAGACGATAGTAAGAAAAGTTATTCAATTTCTGAGAGCCTATTATGTATTGAACTCATATAAGGTCTGGAAGAAAGTAAATATTAAAATCCGACGTCAGAAACTTAACAAGACTTTTTGGTATGAAAACATTGAGTTTATGAGTCTGAAGTTACGACAGTGTTACTTGAATGAAGTGAGAGTGTCTAAAAGTTTATGGGAATGGTTTGCCTATGATTTAGGAGGTAAAAGTAGAGAGGTGTGTTTATATTGGCTCTAGTCGACGACTCGTCGTAAGATTATATTTGAGATAGTAAAGTGAGTTGGGTCTACCGGAAGGATGCTATCAGAGCGGAGATGTTATAATGAAAAAGACAAACAAAAGATTAGTGGAGTGTAAAGAAGAGGATGATACCTTTCTTGCCTTTGGATCCGAACATCGCATCGCTCTGTCGCTTCTGATGTCGCCCCGTATGGAACGGATTGATTTTCTTCAGATGAGACACTACCACAAATTCATATCAACAACATCCATAAGAATAATAATACACTCTGAGTTTCTCTTCAACAAATTCAAACCTATCATTTCAACATAAAGGACAAGCTCCCATGCGACTTATCACTCTCATCATGTCCCAACAAAACTTATTTCAATCGCAACTCTATCGCTCAAACCAAGCGAGCGGAAGGAAGCATCAGGAGAAAATAGTATAAGAGAGAGAGAGAGAGAATTGATGGATTTTCTTCTCAACTGTTCACGACTTATCCTCTAACTCTTAATAGTGTTCACTCATGCTGCTGACAGAAAAGTTAAGAGCAAAGACATTATTACATTGTTGGTAAGTTTGAAAACGACATGATTTGAACAGAAAAGAAAAATTTTAAACTTCCGTTATGAAAAATTTGGCATAAAGTAGAATCATATTAACAAAAAATAACAACTCTTTTTTTCTTGGAGTATGAATATTATTTAGATTACTAAAAATCCTCTTACCTGCCATGAGTCACTCTTGAACTCTAGATTTATACTTATGAAAAGAACTTTTCCTTACTTCAGTGTCAGTCTGACCTTTATGACTTCCAAAAGTAAGTTTCCACTATCAAAATCACCGTTCACCGAGTATTGGATTTATGTTTAAATTTGTTGAGAAATCTCGAGGTTGTGATGATGTTTTTGAGACGAGAACTAACTGTTGATTGCCAAGACTGAGTCCAAACTCAGTCTTATTGGTTGAACAAGACTTATCGTGAGGATGATAGAGAAAGTTCAAAATCCAGCTCCTCTTACCCCCGCGCCGTCTCCTTCAAATTCTATTCCAGCATCTCGAAAGTTTCCGTCTTTTGAAAAGTGAAGAGAACGGAAAGAGAAAAGGTTTGGATTTGATGCTCTACCTTATAACCTCTGCCTTTGTTTCCTACTCATCGAAATGACGACGTTGGAAACTGGCTCAAATCTATAGCTTATAGCTCACTTTCTCGTGGAAATATCTTTTCTAACATTCACCATCCACATCTTCAGGTAGATCCCAAACTCCCTTCAGAAGAAAACTTACTACTAGTCAACCACTTCCAATCACTTCTTCCTATACCTCACTTACATTCAATATAGACCAATCCAGACTCTCAACAGGGAGACCATCCTCTCACTCTATTCTCCACATATTCTAAACGACCCATACTTTCTCCAACTTTCACTTCTTTTTTTGAACAAAAAATAAAACTCAAACCACTTTTAGAACTTGTGAAAATAGAAAGAAGAATAAGAATTCTGTAGTCATTGGAATATGTTTTTCTTCTCCGGTTCCATGCATTTCCAATTCTCGGGGAACATAAAGCCGTCTAAATTCCAACGCTCCTGCCTTGCATCTTAAAGTTTTTCTTACAGAGACGCCACTACAAACCCTTCCCCAGACTAATCGGGCTAGACTTGTTTTTTTAATATTTTTTTTCCAGAAAGCCTTGTCGCTTTCAATAGGAATGAAAAAAAAAATTTTTTTAGACGAATTTAAATATCCAATCTTTTAGTGACATTGACNGCTAGACTTGTTTTTTTAATATTTTTTTTCCAGAAAGCCTTGTCGCTTTCAATAGGAATGAAAAAAAAAATTTTTAGACGAATTTAAATATCCAATCTTTTAGTGACATTGACTTCATATTGAGTTGAGAAACTTCGTCGGCAATTGATTGATAAAAAATAATAACTGGATTTTCACTTAAAGCTTTTCACTTAAGTCTCTTGAGGTTTGTAAGAGATTGCTTTGAATGGAAACATGGAATCTTGTGACAAGGACTTATCCAATTCACACTTAATTCTTTGGTCCTTGGTAAAGTAAAATATATAGTAAGTCATTCACACTTTCTGATTCCTTAACATAGATTCGGAATGACTTGAGCACAAATGACTTTCACAAGACAAATTGTTCCTTTGCCACCCATTCCGAAAGAAAAGATGAGCTAAAAAACTATCTCTACTCTACAGCAATGAATATTTATTTCTTGAACGTTGTGACTAACTTAAGAGCTTCCAGGCATTATCCAAATACGTTGGAAACACTTTCTGAATCAAGTACTTCCCACCAAAGAATCCTAATGAATTCAAAACTTTAACCCTCTAACCTTTAGACTCGAAAAAGTACAGTGTGTCACATAACTAAAAAAAAACAGGGTTACTTGGAAAGATTTCTTTGGCACGACTTTACTTTGTGAATAGAATTNTGTCACATAACTAAAAAAAAACAGGGTTACTTGGAAAGATTTCTTTGGCACGACTTTACTTTGTGAATAGAATTTGGATTGAAAATTGGATATTTTTTTTTGAAACGCCCATCTCTTAGTACATCGTCTCAAAAAAAACATCCAAAAATTTAAATTTTCAAAAAATCATAACTTTTGTTCTACTGATTCTAGAGACTTGATTTTTTCTACTTCTTATCCTACTTTCTAAAGCTTTATCCGAAACTGGCACCACTTTACCTAAAAAAAAATTTTAACTAAAACTTTCTCTACAACAAAAAAAAATTAAATGCTTTCTCCGGCAAAAGGGCATGGGTCAATAGTCTCTTCTCTATGAAACATAAATTAAGGTTGGACTGTATTATGGGTGCCTCTGGCCTTTAGAAACTCAGCTGCAAAAAAAAATGTGCAAAAAAGTACAATTTTTCATAAATTTTCTTAATAATTTACAAAATATTTTTAGATTTCCGTTATTTTTCAATGAAAAAGCTAGCGGAGAAAGACGGACAGACAGACAATTCCATGAACCGCTTCAGTCCCATTGTTCCTGGTAACTTTAATTCCCTCATGAAAACTCTGAGTTTCAAAAAGTAGTAGCAAAAGGGAAATAGAGTATGAAATTAAATTCCTTTCTTTTTTGATCAATTTTAACAAAAGTATCAAAAATTTCTCGGCACCTTTCGGATCAAAATAAAACCCATATCCATTCAGCATGGAAAAAGCAATTATTTTTTAAATTTCCAATTTGAAATAAACCATAAAAATAATTAAACTTTTCTAAATCAACTAAATACCCGGAGTTGGTGCAGAATGCAATAAAATTTGAGAGAAATAAACTGCTCAATCTCTAGAAATCCGAAGATAACCTTAGGAATACATACGCACCATGTATCTCTATCGACAATATAAAAAATTTCACTTTACACCAAAACTTAAAATAAATCGACACCACAGAATTCAGTTATTCTATTTCTTTATAAAATAGGACTTGAATTAAAGAAAGTTACATAATTTTTGTGCCATAATTACTTCAATTTTTAACAAAAATACCTGTTGGCCTTAAGAACTTGCTAGGTACTGTAATAATTAACAAAAATGATTGAAAGGAGGTGGTAAATTGGTAATAATACTAAATGGATATGTTATGATGATAAAAATGGCTTGGTGATACTGAGGACATCTAGAAACTAGGTTTGAAAATAAAATTGAAGACATAAAAATNAATTAACAAAAATGATTGAAAGGAGGTGGTAAATTGGTAATAATACTAAATGGATATGTTATGATGATAAAAATGCTTGGTGATACTGAGGACATCTAGAAACTAGGTTTGAAAATAAAATTGAAGACATAACAATAATGTAAANAGGACATCTAGAAACTAGGTTTGAAAATAAAATTGAAGACATAAAAATAATGTAAAAATGTAAAAATGTAAAAATGTATAAAAATATTCTCCATGAAAAGAGAAGAAAGTGTATTATTAAGAGAAGAGCCAGAATGTCCATCTACCGTTGGAGTTTCTAAACTTTTTTATAAAAACTTTCTCTTACTTTCTCCAACCCTCACTTTTCTTGTCTCTGATGGTAAGTTTGGTAGTTTCTATGTTACTTTTACTCTTTGTTCTCTCGTCTTTAAGCTAATTAACAATCTAAGCTCTTGCTGACGAGATGCTAATTTCCACTTGACTCAGCACAACTCAAAGATTGAAATTGTACTGTTAATTGAAGAACATCAAAACCCTTTCTCAAACAAAAGGGGTAATGAATGGTATTCTTTTTTTTATTTTATTTTTAATAATCCAGTTAGAAACATTGAATCCAGTCTCTCCATAAAGACCAAGACACCGATGTATTTTATGGTCCAGAAATGATACAATGATGTTATTGTAGTCCAAATATATTTCCTTCCTGTTTCATTCTTATATAACATTTTTTTTTATTCGGTAGAGAGGAGAAACAGTGTATTTAATGTTCCACACTATTGCATATGATTCATTTCTAATTGCTAACTTTTACAATCCAGACCGTACTCAAACTTTACAAACAAAGTTGAGAAACTGAAGTCCTAAACTTATATCGTTCTAACCTAAAACGTTAGGTTCAAAACCTAATTTTTACTTTTAATCTACACAATTCATAAACTACCCCTTTTACTTCTCTTACCTTAATTTTTGAAATGAACATACTCTACAGACAAACTAATTCCACACTTCAACACCATCTTTTTATCCTCACCCCTATTTCTTTTTATTATTATTATTTAATAATAATAAGACGAAGAAAAAGCTCTCCAGTCAATATTGACTTTTATTAGACTAACTATCCAATTGTAAACAAAGTAAAGTTGGTTCAAAAAATAACATTTGACTCAACATAGTAGTAGTTTCTGTCTACTAATCATAATCATTAACTTATAATTGAAAAAAAAAAAGTTTTTTTTTTTTTGTATACATTTATAATTTCTATACAGTTACTTTCACTCAAAAACTTAACTTTCACTTTTACTTTCACTTTTCTCCTTACTTTGTTTAAAAAATAATAAACTGATTTCCATAATCTGGAATTGCTACCTGGTTAAAAAAATGTCGCATAAAAGATATTAGTATGTAAATTTTTAATAACAAAGGTAAAAGTTTTACTGTGTATACTTTCTCTCTTGTTTTTATTAAATAAATCCCCTACTGCGTGTCCCAAGATCGTTTAAAAGTTTATGTTAATAGGATACTCTCGTATCCTTATGAAAGTAAAGAAATTGAAAATGTAAATGAATTGTGGACTATGAGTATAAATCATCCTATGCGTGACAGCATCAGGCCCAGTGTAATTAAGGTCAATTTCTTCTCTTTATTTAATTAATGATCAATACTTAATACGGTAGGAGATTCTGGAGAAAGTTAAAAAGGGAATCAAAAAGAATAATGTGTTGATAAATGATGTTAAGTTAGAAAAAGAATAGGTATAAAAAAAAATCCAAAAGGGTACTTACACATGAATTCTTTTCAGGATTTAGNGATTCTGGAGAAAGTTAAAAAGGGAATCAAAAAGAATAATGTGTTGATAAATGATGTTAAGTTAGAAAAAGAATAAGGTATAAAAAAAAATCCAAAAGGGTACTTACACATGAATTCTTTTCAGGATTTAGAAAAACACAATAGGCTTTTCATACTAAAGTGGTATGAAAAAAAGATCAAGATTGGATCCTATTGGATCCCTTGAGTTACAGAATCCCTTCAGAAGTGAGTTTAATCATATGATAAAAAAAGAAGAAGAAAAGTCAAGCCTTTTTTTTTACATCAACTTGACAATTTCATCCCCAATCAGATTCAAACTTGATCCCTTTACACAGTCCCTTATCAAACATTCAGAACGTATCAAGTATTTTATTTATTACCTATAGTCTCAATCTCAATCTATATCATTTAGGATACATCCCTTTCTTCTCATCCATCCAAATCATTTCACTTTGGCTAAAAATTTAACTCAGAGACTTGCTTAAAGTATAATTACAATTTTTAAAATAACAAAATAATTGTTAAATTTAGAACCATATATTTTATATTTTCAAGGTCATGGAAATCATTGATAAGTTGTGGTTCCAACTTTAAAATTTTGATTCAACCCAATAATATAACTTTTTTTTCTTCTAAATCTTTGGAAAATACTATTAAGATTTTATTAAATTTTGAGATTGATAAATCTCTATCCTTTGTATTAATTTCAAAGTTGTTTAGTTAATTTTTAGCCAGAGGAGAGTTGGTTCTTACCTCCTCCAATGTCCTTGTTTTTATTGAATCGTTTGCGTATGTAGCTAATTAGGCGTGCTGAGCAGGAGAGTTCCTGTCTGCGTCCTCTGGCCCCGGGTCTCTTTTGTCGTTGTGGTCGTGAGTACAAGTGACTGACGACACTGTACATTCTGCCTCTGGTAATAAATCAAAGAAACAAAAGAATAGAATCTTTTCAGATAGACTCACTTGACAAGACCAACTTTCTAAACCAACACTACCTTTAATGGTTTCCGGCTCTACTTACTCTCCTTCAGACTCCTCACCTCATCACTTCATATGGATTAGTTCAAGAATCATACTCAGACATCTCCAAGGACAAAATTGACAATAGAACTTATCACCATCAACTCCTATCCTCCCATACTTTATACTTACATTCTGTCAGAAATTAATTATTATCAGAAATCCATTCGATACAAGACATTTCCTATCATCCAATGGGAAATGGTCATGAAAGTAAATAGCTCATTTCGATTAAGATCCTCTGAGAAAGTTCTAAACCTCGTTTCACACTTCCCTTTCATTGTCATCAGAAAAAAAAAAAAAAAAAAAAAAAAAACTACCCATTTCTATAATAATAACGTCTTCATTCAATTCTTATTATATAAATTATGAGGGTTGAGAGAAGTATTTCATTTGAAAGAATAAAGAAGAGTCAAGTCGTCCTTACTTCCCTCGAATGGGAATATAATTCCGGTTTCTTATATTTCCTTCTGGTAACTTACTCCTAGGAGTCCTACTCGTAATCACATTGAAGGATTTTACACATAAATGAGTAATTGAAAAGATAGGCCTTTTAAAGAAGAAATCCTTGAAAAACCGTTGTTGAAATCTGTAAATGAGAGATAGAAGCAGAGGGACTAGGAAAATAAGGAAAGTGCCAAAATACTGAATTTATATTTATGAGTGTAGGATGGGAGTGGGAATGCCAAAGCGGTGGTAACGTGGCCAAAACTTTTACTTCCCCTACGAACTCTTCCGTTTTTAAAGAAGAGACTTATAATGTTCGATTATAGTATAATTTATGATTTAACTTAAACCCAAAGTTATAGGGATCTGAGGAAATAAATTTATTTAGACTATTGTCAGAATCAGATTGAGGAAATATAACTTAAATAAATAACTTAATAAAATATTTAATAACTACACTACAAATCCATGACTTTAAATTCCTTCCTTTTCTACCAAATATAATTCATTCTCATATAATTTCCTGTCATTTCAAACGGTGGTAATGTAGACGTAAGGACAACAAGTGCGAGACTCTAGTCCTACTACTTACTAAAAATGTACAAAAGAAATGAAAAATGTTAATGAATTGTAATCGAGGCATTTGTAAGCTCAGGATACTTCTGAGACTTCATGAATAATTAATTACAAAGACTAGGAATACTGCCAACACTGTTTTTTTTACCCCCTTTTCTTGTGAAATTCTGGAATCAGGAATTACTTGAGGTATACACTGGAAGGCACTCACATGATGACGACTACCTCTTAAGTACTTTTGCCGATTACGTTTCTCTACAAATATACATTACTCATACTAATCACTACAATTTTTCTTCAACACTAAATTTTAGGCACAACGATTACACGGTGAGTAGAAGGGATTATAACAAAATGTAAACTACTGCAGTCCTTAAGAAAGGTATTACAAAAATAGTGCAGGAGATGTACAGCATCCTCAGTTTTTTGTAGTTTGGTTTTTATAAAACTAATTTATATTAATTAGTTTTATAATCATCAAACAAACTATGAGAATTTCTTTAAAAAACAATCTACGGATAGAATTGGAATGAGTATTTTTTTGTTGTTGTTGTTAATTTTAGGCAGTTTGTGGAAAGGATGTGGAGAAAGTCTAACATCACTTTCATTTTCACCTCTATGAGAATATTAAAAAAAATTTTGAAACAGCCTGTATTTTGACTATTAAAATGTTAGTACATTAATATAAATATATATATATTTTNGCATCCTCAGTTTTTTGTAGTTTGGTTTTTATAAAACTAATTTATATTAATTAGTTTTATAATCATCAAACAAACTATGAGAATTTCTTTAAAAAACAATCTACGGATAGAATTGGAATGAGTATTTTTTTGTTGTTGTTGTTAATTTTAGGCAGTTTGTGGAAAGGATGTGGAGAAAGTCTAACATCACTTTCATTTTCACCTCTATGAGAATATAAAAAAAAATTTTGAAACAGCCTGTATTTTGACTATTAAAATGTTAGTACATTAATATAAATATATATATATTTTTTTCGAGACTACTTTCTCGAGTTGTTTTAGTTTTTCCATTGAGATTCCGAAAGTCGGAAGTGAGGATTGAGATCCCTTGGTTTTGGAGCATTGTCTCAACCATTGTCTAACTTAAAGTGACTTTCTCCGACTACACCGACTCTTCTTATGTACCCAAACAAGAGACTTTCTACTACATTTCCACTTCATTTTCCCATTGGTTCTCATAACAACCTACTCCTGCTCCATCCTACCGTCTGTCTCCTCAACATCCACAAATTAGAGACTCGAGAGATGAAGAGCCCTTGTTGTATAATTTCATTTTGAAAGAGAAAACATTAACTTTCACTCTCAAGAGAGAGGAGTTTCGTCGACTTCTCATAAATTCTTGAAACCCTGTTGCCTCACGTTAGAATATTTATTTGGAAGAAAAAATAAAAAAAATAAAAAAAGTAGGTTGAAATGGGAAGTCTCTGGTTTAGAATGAGTATACTCTCTTACTTCCGAGAGTCTTTATCATAAAAAAAAACATAAAAAGGGACAAGCCCTTGGACTTCCTTCCTATACAACTCTCATAAATAAATCAGAATTTTAATTATTCTTGAAACTTTTGGTACATTCAGAAGTTCATGAGAGAGGTTACAGGTACTAAGAGACTCAATGANTCTCTGGTTTAGAATGAGTATACTCTCTTACTTCCGAGAGTCTTTATCATAAAAAAAAACATAAAAAGGGACAAACCCTTGGACTTCCTTCCTATACAACTCTCATAAATAAATCAGAATCTTAATTATTCTTGAAACTTTTGGTACATTCAGAAGTTCATGAGAGAGGTTACAGGTACTAAGAGACTCAATGANTTTAATTATTCTTGAAACTTTTGGTACATTCAGAAGTTCATGAGAGAGGTTACAGGTACTAAGAGACTCAATGATCTCTTCTTAAGTACTTATTCTCAAGTTCTAATGATTCATTTTTAAATATTCCTCCTATTGGATACCATTTTCCCGCCGATTGAAACTGAATGAAGGATTTATTGGAATGGCTCACACATTTCCTGAGGTTGCCAATTCCTTTGAATTGAACCTTGAGAATAATTAAGGCTCTCTCTACTAAAAAGAAAAGAAAAGTAAAGAAGAGCTGTATCATCAAGAAATCAACTCAACTCACTACTTTCTAGCCAAAAAATTCTTACTCGACTAGAAATGTCTCCTGAAATCATATCCATTGACAATGTTAGCATTATGATAATTGCTTGTACTTTGGCTTTATCCTGTCATACTTCTCTAAGAGACACTAAGACAATTACTTTAGACTTTAGACTGATAGCCGTGGTTCCTCTCTTCCAAATCTACTAATCCTACTCTTACTCCTACACCATACTCACCATATAACACTTCACATCAACCCAAAAAACTATCTCAAGAGAAACGGATTCTAGAATTTCTTTTGAAAAATATAATTTNTAACACTTCACATCAACCCAAAAAACTATCTCAAGAGAAACGGATTCTAGAATTTCTTTTGAAAAATATAATTTATTTTTTTTTTCTTTTTTCCTTTTTTTTTATTTTTTTTTTCTTTTTTTTTCTCTCACTCTGTCTCTTTGTTTCTTTTCTACTTTTACTTTTCTCTCAACTCCCTCGGATACAAGNTAACACTTCACATCAACCCAAAAAACTATCTCAAGAGAAACGGATTCTAGAATTTCTTTTGAAAAATATAATTTTTTTTTTTTTCTTTTTTCTTTTTTTTTCTTTTTTTTTTCTCTCACTCTGTCTCTTTGNCTTTTTTTTTTCTTTTTTTTTCTCTCACTCTGTCTCTTTGTTTCTTTTCTACTTTTACTTTTCTCTCAACTCCCTCGGATACAAGTCAAGCGACTAAGATCTCTTTTTACAAAAGAACGAGTGTTATGATTTCTTTTAAAAAAAATTTCATAGCAACTCTTATTTATGTTCCACTGACAGCTGGTAAAGAATCTCATAATATGGAACTTATACTCAAGTGATACAGCGTGCTTAGACTTTTACGCTCCTTCTTAACTTGGAATATGAAAGTAATACATGAAAAAAACATTAGGTATACTTTACTTTACAACTTACGACTGTAANGAAAAAAACATTAGGTATACTTTACTTTACAAGTTACGACTGTAAAAAAAAAAAAAAGTTTTGTTACACTGTAGAATTTGTAGGGTTGAAAACAGTAGAAGGAAAGGATTTGAATCTTAATTCAAAAAGGAAAGCCGCTTACCATGAAACTTTAGAATTTAACCAATTGTTTTTTTTTTATTTTTCTAATTTTGATTGTTGGTAACGAAAAATGTTAACCTGCTGTGTAATTTAAACTTTATTTTAGTAATGTACTTCATTAGAAAATTCTGAGGAGTTTGGTTTAAAATAAATTAGTTGAGGAACAAGTCAGACTCACTATAAGTTATTTATGATATAGTGTTTATACAAAACTAATAATTCAACTGTTTTAGTGATATTAAGTATTTTTATGACAGTTCCATTTCATAGTGTATATGGATTTACTAGTTCTTCAGTTCTTAGAAAACCCAATGAATTCAGCACCGTCAACAAATTTTACCAACTTTCTCCACATTCATTTTTTCTTTCAAATAATATATTTTAATATATTTCTATGTCTCATTTTTAGATGGTTTTACTCAAAATACAATTAAATTTGATTCAAAATCCAATGAAATTTTTAAAGCAGTGTAAATTTATGTAGAGTGTTTGGAAATAGATAAGTTGAAACTGTATATGAAATGTAAATATAAAAATANCAATGAAATTTTTAAAGCAGTGTAAATTTATGTAGAGTGTTTGGAAATAGATAAGTTGAAACTGTATATGAAATGTAAATAAGATAAATTATAAAAATAATTGATAGTTTAATTGGGTGGGGCTCTTATCCAGTGAAATCAGTTGTAAATAGAAGGGGTTGAGTGATCCGATTAAGGAAGAATGAAGGGTTGAGAAGTAAAATATATAAGATTTATTTGAAAAGGATTTGGATTGAGTCTCTGGTTCCTTTGCCAAAGCACGTGGGAGCCTTCCAGGCCTCTTTAACTTTCTCACCAACTAATCCTACTTTCATTTTATAACAAGAAATATTAATTTTAATTTAACTAATTCATACCTTCACCATCTCATCCACTTACTCCAAAGTTTTTTTTTTTTTCATATATAATACAAATTGTAAACTAAGGTCATTCAAAAAAAAATTCATTCTTTTTCAAATTCGGAACAAGTCGATGGATTTTTTAAATGAAATTGAAATGAATAATTTTATCAGTTATCATCACAGAAAAGAATTGTTGTAATGATANGAAATATTAATTTTAATTTAACTAATTCATACCTTCACCATCTCATCCACTTACTCCAAAGTTTTTTTTTTTTTTTCATATATAATACAAATTGTAAACTAAGGTCATTCAAAAAGAAATTCATTCTTTTTCAAATTCGGAACAAGTCGGTGGATTTTTTAAATGAAATTGAAATGAATAATTTTATCAGTTATCATCACAGAAAAGAATTGTTGTAATGATANATGGATTTTTTAAATGAAATTGAAATGAATAATTTTATCAGTTATCATCACAGAAAAGAATTGTTGTAATGATAACTCAAAAAGTGTTCATCCTTTATATCTTTTAATAAATAAAAATTGGATTTATTTGAATTTGAGTTTGAAAATATGTCCAAGATTCTTTCTAAAAGATAAAAAAAAAAGGAATCCAATTGAGTGAGATGGAATGGAGAAAGTATGGAAATTTGAATTGTACCAGATGTCTTGAGTTTTCCAATACTTACTTTTACTCTCACATTTTTTGGCACCAATTTTATTAGAAGCTGAGCATTATAGCCAATAAAAAGAGCATAGGAAAAGTAAAGAGACAAAGTAAAATAATTAGAAGAAAGAGTTTAAAGAACTTGTTTGGGGACTCAAAGTAAATAAAAATAAAAAGAAAGAAAGAAAGTATAAGTTTGTGGAGTGTAGGTGATAACTGAAGAGAGCCTGTAGATAAGTAACCTACCGAGAAGAGGAATGTTTTCAAAGTTTTGAGTTTGAGTGAGGCACAGTTAGTCGTTGATGAGTGAATATAAATAGGAAGTAGTGAAGCATTGTGCTTGTTGTTTGAAAGGCTCGAGATGAATCACTAAATGTAACAAAACTTTCTCTTAATATGAAAACTGAGAGAGGAATTATCACAGAGAAAGTGTGTAGTAATTAGAGTGGGTTCTGAGATGAGGGTAGATGGATTGATGAGGGTGAAAGANATAAAAAGAAAGAAAGTATAAGTTTGTGGAGTGTAGGTGATAACTGAAGAGAGCCTGTGGATAAGTAACCTACCGAGAAGAGGAATGTTTTCAAAGTTTTGAGTTTGAGTGAGGCACAGTTAGTCGTTGATGAGTGAATATAAACAGGAAGTAGTGAAGCATTGTGCTTGTTGTTTGAAAGGCTCGAGATGAATCACTAAATGTAACAAAACTTTCTCTTAATATGAAAACTGAGAGAGGAATTATCACAGAGAAAGTGTGTAGTAATTAGAGTGGGTTCTGAGATGAGGGTAGATGGATTGATGAGGGTGAAAGACTCTTCGTAGAGACGTCTGGGAGAGGGAGAGTTTGGCTGAGGACTGAACCAATCAAACCAAACCGTTCATTCCAACCTCACGACTCCCGCTCACGCTTCCACTAACTTCCTTCACTCAACTCCTTTCTCCAGCTCCATCTCACTTTCTATCTTTCTTCTCAACAATGGAACTCACTCCTGCCTCCACTCTCTACCGCCATTCAAAAATTAACAATTTTACCCATTTTCACATTTTTATTAAAACAGACTAGCTCCATATCTACCGCTTATTTATTTTTTTTTTTTTAATAAAAAAAAAGTCGAATCTAGAACCAAATTTTGTCAAGGTTATTATAAAATGGTGATATTAACCTTAATGAGTTCGAGGTTTAAAATTCGANACAGAGTAGCTCCATATCTACCGCTTATTATTTTTTTTTTTTTCAATAAAAAAAAAGTCGAATCTAGAACCAAATTTTGTCAAGGTTATTATAAAATGGTGATATTAACCTTAATGAGTTCGAGGTTTAAAATTCGAAAAGTGAGACTCTTAACAACACTCTTCCTGTAGACTTTAGATACAGGGGTATCTAAACTTTTTTAACTTTTATCAATGTGAAAAACATTTTCTCCAAAAGAANTGTAGACTTTAGATACAGGGGTATCTAAACTTTTTTAACTTTTATCAATGTGAAAAACATTTTCTCCAAAAGAAGTTCCTTAGGGAAGTTAAAGATTAATAAGAATTGACATGCGTGCATTAAACTTTATATTCAAATCTAAGACATCAGAAAAGTTGACTCATAAAACATCACTTTTTTTTTTTTAATTCTCAAATAAAAGAAGAACATGTTGGCTGTCTTCTTCTTCACCTAAATTTTTTTTTTTTTNTTTTTTTTTTTAATTCTCAAATAAAAGAAGAACATGTTGGCTGTCTTCTTCTTCACCTAAATTTTTTTTTTTTTTTTAATATTTTTATAAATATTTGTGTATAATTGGCTACCTTTTCCTTATTTTTTATAGAAAGTTGGTAAACACGAGGGTTAATAAGATATGATTACCCTGTAGTAGTATTAAAAAATAAATACTTGTTTATGAGGCTTTGACTGAAAAGTAGGTATACTATATAAGGAAATTTTATCCCATTGGTACTATCCTAATTATATATCTAGTCTTAGGTTTAGAAGGATAATTATTATTTGTGTTTACTATTTGTAAATTTGTTTGAACATAAATGATTGTTTGAACAAAAGTTAGTCAAACAAATCCTGTTTACATAACTTTTATTATTTACAGATCATTATCTTAGTCAGGACACTGACTATAACCTGAGAGAACAATCACATAAGATCTCNCTTTTATTATTTACAGATCATTATCTTAGTCAGGACACTGACTATAACCTGAGAGAACAATCACATAAGATCTCGTAGTCAGTGTCCTCTTACTAAGATAAATCTTATGTGCTTTGTTCCGTGATGAATCAGGGGTTAAAATACGTTTTAGAAACTACACAATTCCGACATTAATTTGGACAATTATTAGTAGCATTAGTGTTAAAGTTTACTATTTTCAACTAATCTCAAAAAATTTTTTTTCAGAGTCAAATTCTCCTTAAAAAAAACTCGGAGGGTATAAATTGCCATGAGTCGGATGAATAAAAATGACAAAACTTGTTGACTATACCCTTGGCCTCAAGTGGATCAAGATCAAACTAATTCAAGTCCTTAATNACTTTTATTATTTACAGATCATTATCTTAGTCAGGACACTGACTATAACCTGAGAGAACAATCACATAAGATCTCTTAGTCAGTGTCCTCTTACTAAGATAAATCTTATGTGCTTTGTTCCGTGATGAATCAGGGGTTAAAATACGTTTTAGAAACTACACAATTCCGACATTAGTTTGGACAATTATTAGTAGCAATAGTGTTAAAGTTTACTATTTTCAACTATCTCAAAAAATTTTTTTTCAGAGTCAAATTCTCCAAAAAAAAGGGTATAAATTGCCATGAGTCGGATGAATAAAGATGACAAAACTTGTTGACTATACCCTTGGCCTCAAGTGGATCAAGATCAAACTAATTCAAGTCCTTAATATGTTAGAATGTTAGGATGACTCTGTCTAGTTATTAATTGATTCAATCATTCTCATCAAGAATTTTCATACTTAGAAATAATAACATCAAAAGTACGGATTATAGACTCTGAAACTTGGTGAAGAAAATTTGCACTTACAGCACATTATTTACGTAGTAAGTCCATTTCTAGAAAAGGACCTTTGGAACTTTCGTTATATATTTACCAAACTAGAGGTTAGAAAATGGATCCTATGCTTTTGTACACAATAGAAACGAAGAAGGATTGGAAAAGATTGGTTTTTATGGTTATACAGTTTGTCCAGAATTTTTCAATACCCATCAGACTCCTTCATTTTATTCTTACCTTATGTAGTTAAAAATATTTTATAATTTTATTCCAAACCTAAGAACCTAAGAACCTAAGAACCTAAGAACCTAAGAACCTAAGAACCTAGTTAGTCTTTATAAATTCCCTAAAATCTTCATAATCATAATAATATTTAAGAAAATGAGTGAGAGAAATTGTATGAGTGAAAGCTGGTATTGAAAAATATCTCAACAGCCTGTATTTTTCTTTCCTTACCTCTAAAGAACTTAAGTTAAGTGTAGTAAATGCTTTTCCTGTCAAATGGGAATACTAAAGGAAGGATTTCTTTGGGAATAATAATATTGTTCATTTTTCTGACATGACTGTAGAGTTGATGAAAAGGAGAAAGTTGTGGTTGAGCTTTCTCTAGTTCCTGTCTAATTTATATAAGGCAAGTCTTGATAAAATATAAAGTGAGGGTCTTTATTAACGTTCCGCCTTGAAATAGAGTCTGGATACTCGTTGTGATGGACAGATGAGGTTCTTACTAGGAATTCATGCTTGTCCACGGGATTTTTATTCCAAAGAATCAATCCATCTTTCTCCACCGCCCCACCAATCACCAAACTCATCCCCGATACCATGTTAGACTCCAAACCTAAATGGAACCTATTGGATTTTGAGAAGAGCTATCAAATATTAGACCAATAGTCTAGAGAATGATAAATTGTTGGTAATAATTTAGCAAGTACTGACAGGAGACAGTTGGGCTCTACTGAGCTCGTCTTCATTCATCCCCAGTAACTCAAAGATTTGAACAAATCGGTAGTATCTCCATTCCCAAACGGTTTCTCTCTTTATGTTCATATCTTCTTCTACGGTTTCATAACCAATGGCCATAAACTAAAATCTTTTCCACTACTCTTCTTACCATGTCTCATGTTCTGTCTATATTTCAAATTTCCTATCACTCCAAATTTTATATTGTCTAAACCTAAAGCTACCGTGTTGTACTCCAGATGAAAAAGTTGAGCCTCAATAAGAACAAAAAAAAAATGTGAAAAACATTTCTTACATAGTGAAACGAGGCTATAGGGAATTTTGGATATAGTCAACTTTATAGTAAAAATGAAGAAAAAAATTGAGTACATTATGGTTTTGTAGATTGGAGTCATATTTGTTAAAAACTTCACTTGTAAGAAACATCGGGTAAGAATCGGCCAATCTTTGTCACTAATAATATCATATAGTTGAAATTCAATGTACAGTGAGATTTTTCTTCTCANAAGAATCGGCCAATCTTTGTCACTAATAATATCATATAGTTGAAATTCAATGTACAGTGAGATTTTTCTTCTCAGCGAATCGTGTTTCCGTTCTTAAATGCAAGTTATCGAATTTTAATCAACTTCCGTTTTGAACCAAGTGTAAAATATTTCTATTAATGGACAGTAGTAGTAACCTAACTTTTGTAACTCAACTTCAATTATTTTTTACTANAACAATCGGCCAATCTTTGTCACTAATAATATCATATAGTTGAAATTCAATGTACAGTGAGATTTTTCTTCTCACCGAATCGTGTTTCCGTTCTTAAATGCAAGTTATCGAATTTTAATCAACTTCCGTTTTGAACCAACTGTAAAATATTTCTATTAATGGACAGTAGTAGTAACCTAACTTTTGTAACTCAACTTCAATTATTTTTTACTANCTGTAAAATATTTCTATTAATGGACAGTAGTAGTAACCTAACTTTTGTAACTCAACTTCAATTATTTTTTACTAGTTTTATGTAAAACGATATGAAAGACATACAAAAAGTTGGGAATTAATCTCCTCCAGGTTTCAAAATTTTCAGACAAAACTTTTGTTCATGTTGGTGACATTTTCTTGGTATGACGCCATGTCATAGAAAGTTTTTTTTAGCTAGTGTTTTTTTGTTTAATTACTTCAAAAGTTCAACTAATGGAGAGTAAATGGAATGAAATGTTAAGAAAAAACTAAAAGTAAATGAAGAAAATGAATAGTTTATTCTGGACTAATTAATAAACACAATTTATTTAAGAATGATTCTCTATGATTGGATTTTGTCATACACCACATTCAACTCTGTTTATGATTTCTCTTCATCCAAACCCTTACGAATTATTACTAAAACTTGTTATAACCAAACCCAAACAAATCGTTTATAAAAAAAATTTTTTTTTTTCTCACTTTCACTCTAATATTGGTAACCTCAACTGACGTTGAAGGGTATTGTTTGAAGTAGCAATGTTGATAGTTGTAGTTGAATTTTCCGCTTGACATCTGCAAATATTAAAAAAAAAAAAATTCTTAAAAAAAAAATGTAAACTAAAGCTAAGACTTGTCAGTTGTCACTGTCAGACCCAGGACCAGCATGTATAATCAAATCAGAAATGAGACCTCGGTTTGAGTAAATTTCTAAAAACCGGTGTTATTCTTCTTTATGTCGTCTAAGAAACTTATGAAATTCAAAAAAAAAAAAAAGAATTTTAATCCATCTCTTTGAATTTCCAACATGAAAAATGATGAGACACCCTAGATCCTACATAGTACACACCCAGCATAATTTTTATTACTTTGGAAACATTTTTTTACAAGGTAATCCATCCCATCCAAGCAATGACCTCATCATAACGTCCATGGTCAACTCAGCCGATATCTGATGCATAATTAGTCGGAGTCCAATACTGAAAAAAAAAAATAAAAAAAAAAAATAATAATAATACAGTAAAGTTCGGTTATAGTGAATCTGTAGGGACCGGCAAAATTGGTTCAGTATAGCCGGAGTTCATTANAATACAGTAAAGTTCGGTTATAGTGAATCTGTAGGGACCGGCAAAATTGGTTCAGTATAGCCGGAGTTCATTACATCCGTATAGTGAACGGACACTTCAATTTAATAATTGTTCATTATATCCAAATATTTCACTATAAATTCAGCTAAGCTGATTTAGAGAAGCACTGGGTAATGGGGATTTGCTTGAGACCATTTGATGAGCGCAGAATCCAACTTTGGATAGTTACATCGTTAGTTACATATTTTATATTCTAAGAATTTGATATTTGAATTTTAGGTAATTGCTTAAATGTAACCTAATTATATTTCAACACTTTTATTATTAACTTACACCACAAAATATTTGGAAGTCTTCTTCAATTTTAGATTTTGATTTCAAAATAAGAGAAATTGTAGAGTTTCCAATCTTATATTTCTCACATAACATTTGGCGAGGTTGGAAGACATGTGCAGCAATGATATCGAATTTATCGTTTAAAGACAACGCAGTGCGCTTTTGGCCTGATTTTGACATTGTGAATTACTAATTTACTTAATAAAGTAAAACTCACTCATAGGTCAACATGCAAGTCCGGTGCATAGATGGGCAAGCATAAAAGTATAAGGAACAGTAGTAGCATATGGTCTCAATACGGAATTCAGACATATTTCACTATAACCGGACAAAATGACTCTCGGGACCGGTAGGTTTGGTTCACTAAGGCCGGAAGTTCAGTATAGCCGATTTCATTATAGCCGGACTACTTAACACATAATCTCCCATTTGCTTGGCAGGGACCGGACAGTGTGGTTTGCTATAGCCGTAGTTCTATTATAGCCGGTGTCACTATAGCCGAACTTTACTGTAATAATTAAAAACTAAATTAAAACTTATGTTATACTTGACTAAATGAAGATGAGACTTTTCTATCTGTGTTAGAGATAATAAATAACTCCTTGACAGGTTCCTGAGAAACTGAAAGTGGTGATAATATAAAAATAAGTTATTTAGAAATCAAAATTGATTGTAAATCATATTATAGTTGACATGAGTCCGAGATTAGAAATTAGTCTGGACAGTATAAAAAAAACTTTCTTTCACCATTGGACAGTGATTTGAGATGAGAAATTGTGGAGAAAGTAAGTTGGTAGTTGGTGGAGAGGAAATCAAGAAATCTGATACTTTCTCCTCATAATTGAATTATGAAAGTGAGAGAAAGTGAGGTTAGACAAGACGGGAAGATTAATTGTTTAACTAATTCTCCAAATCTTTTGATAATATGAGTTTCATTCAGACTTTCACTTAACAATCAAACGTCTCTCATTTTATTAAAACTCTTCTTCAAATTAAACTATCAAGCTCTCATTTTCCATTATTCAATTCAGAGTTTGTAAATCTTCAACTTCCCAGTCACCCTGTCACTCATATTTCCATTGATACGCGTTTCAATTTAAAAAAAAAAAAAAAAATCATTTTTTGAAACCTCCCGCCCCCTCTTTCTTATTCCCACAACAAGAAAGTTGAGGATATTGAGTACTTACTTTGATTTTCCAGTCTCATGAGTCCAAGAACCTCAATATAATTCAACCAATCACAAAGCACCAAATTATAAAAGAGTGGAGTGTATATCTAGATCCCACTGATATTGGTTCCTTGAGTAGTATAAAGAGTATAACTGCTAGAAATTCTATTAAAATTGAACTCTTAAGCCCAACTCCTCTACTTTTACAAATCGTTTCCAAGGACAATTCCCAACTCAAGTTAATCGAAAAATGAAATGGTTTCTTTGTAGTATTTTCTTATAAAGTTCCTTACCTATTTATTCTAGCTGCAATTCCATAGAGCCCTTCGTTAGCTGAAGTTTTGTCCAGATCCTCACAGTAGATAGCCCATATACATTCGAGAGCATGAGAATCCTTAGTATAGGCATTGACCAGGTTGAGCATTGCTCGAAACATATTGTTTACATAATTAGATGACGGCAACGATAGTCCATCACCATAGATGGAATCCATTGAATTCATACTCCGTCCCTCTGTGAAATTTCCTGATTCCACTCCTCTCTTCCTTTCCTCAGTCTCGAGTATTGGAGACTTGAAGAGGAGGTCAAGGTCAGAGTTTTCCAGACTCTTTTCCTCTAGTCCTCGACCTTGACTTTTCTTCCCAATATCTTTTCCAATTAAATTGTGGATTTGGTTGAGAAGGAAGACACCAAAAGACATGAAAGCAAAGGCTGTGAATGAACTCTCATAAGCATTTCGACCTACACTCGCTGAATCTGAATTTCGTTCAACAATAGGTCGAGAATAAATTTGGTTCAATTGGCTCAAAAATCCAGTTTCATTCACACGGTTCATAGTTTCATTGATAATCTGTCGAGGAGAGAAAGTTAGAAAAGTAAGTTAGCTCAATATATTTCTCTCAGTCCGTTCTCCATACTAAAGAGTTTCACGAGGTTGAAGTACTAATTCTTTTTCTAACTACTTTCTATTTTTTCCACGTAGTCCTTTCATGTTTTCCACAACTCCAAAGACTTCCGGATTCGAAATTCTATTCAAAAGCAAGAGCGCTAAGGATTAATTTCGTCTACAAAAGGATCAAGTATTATGAGAATCTGTTCAGATCTCACTAAAGACAAGGAAGAATTGTTGGATTGAAATTAGTGTGTCTTATTTCCCTAACTACTTTTTAAATGAACCGTTTGAAAAAAATGTATCAATTACAGCATCAGTAGCTCAGAGCAAGTTGTAGGGACTTACTCGAAGGAATGCTTGAAAATCTGATGAGTTGAGTCCTGATGCGTACAAGTGATTGGCAACGTCGAAGAGTTCATTGAGTTCCATCGAATTTTCATCCTTTTCCTCCATCTCATCTTCATTCTCATCCCCATCATACTCATCATCATCATATACTTGAGAGTCATCTGGAGGGATTTCAGAACTCTCATCCCAATGATCCCTTCCAGGCTCCTCAATTCCAATTTGACCTTCACGTCTCATACCATTTGAATGATTTACATGAATACCAAAAGTTGAAAGTCTATTGGATTCAAATCCCATATCTTCATTTTCACGATTGGACAATGTCCAAGGATTTAGATTTGAACCAAGTTGATAGAGACCTTGTGTTGATGAAGTAGAATTTGTAGAGAGTTTGAAGTTGGACAAAGGTCTTGATGTATATGGAGGTTTGAGAGTCGTTGAACCTATTTCGGATGTGTTGGAATATGACATTCTCTTGGGATAAGTCATGTTCCTTTGTCCGGAAGTGGATGAAGCTTGAGTAGATTTCGTATCCATAGGAGGTATTCGGTCAACTAAACTAATCTCTTCATTCTGTATGCATTGATGTGAGAATAAGAATGAATAATTAATTGGAAAGCTTTAAACTCCATTGGAATGAGGAGACTATGAAATTGATTTCCTTACCGATTTCTCCCAAGTTGGGAATGGCCCTTGAGACTGAGCCTTGAGAGAAGAGGTTGAAGTATCCCCTTGAAACATAATGACACTTATTCCCACCATGCAGCCAACCAAAAAGAGAAACCCCGCCGTAACCGAGACGCACTTCCCAGACATATCCGAAAAAACCGAAAGGAATTATTCCAGAAACCACTTAACTTTCACTGAGTAAATAAGCGTAGAAGAAAATGTGTTTTTTACCAACAACTTCTTCTCTTGTTTTACACCATTAAAACCAATTGAGACAGAAGGTAAACAGGAGTAGGAGAGTCTTTCTCCAAGGGATAGCTCAATTCTTAGAATTTAGGTTCAAAGGACTACTAGCATGCTGTCAGAGTTGTCTGGAGTGGATTGAGGCTTGAGAGGCTCTTCCAAAGGACTACAAGGACTCAAAACCTCTTAAACTTTTCAAATGGATGAGAACTCAAAGTTTCTTTCTATCCTATTCCGAAGACATTTGATGAGGAAGAGAGACTTGTGAAGGATTAATGAGAAGAAGGGAATTTTAGAGGATAGATCCTTGGAAGAAACGGGAATCTTAGCAACTAAGCATGAAGATGAAAAGATGATGTCTGCAATCACCGACCCATGTCATGGATCCGTTGTCTCTATTCTTTCCATTCATACACGACATTATTTTTCCTACCACACATTCTATCAACCTCGTCTTATTCTCACCCAATCACAATAACAATATTCAAAATTTGATTTATAATCCGTTCAAAACTCATTGAAATTCAAACATTTCCAACCGTGACTTGAGACTTAACTTCTCTTATACTCTGCTCCAATGCTTTCTATGCTTCAATGAAAGGAAACCGCTGCTCTGCAACTTTTTTAAATCATCAGACTCAATGTCATTGGTAAGCTCCAATTCACATAAGATGACTAACACAAACCATGTCTGTCTGACAGTTTTTACAACCCATACTGCTCATTCTTCAAAAGCTTGAATACAAGTAAAATAAAATTAAGTTTTGTAGTCAAAGGAAATTGTAAAGAGATTTTTTTTTAAACCAAGTTAACGGGAAATTTTTTGGTTTATAGAGTCAGAATTTGAAAGGAGTTTGTTGAATGTTGATGGAGTGAGTAAGGAAGAGTATAGAGAAAGCATATTTTGATGGTGAAAGGAATTGGTCCAGTGGCAAGTGGGAACCATGAAGGAATAATAGCATGAATACTTGATTCACTCTCCTCAACCGAGAAGGCGAGAGAAAGTTTTCCGCTCGTTAAGCGATGAAACTCAACTTTTAGAGCTATGGGTTTGAATTGGACTAAGAGATGAGTAAACTCCATGGGGAAGTACTTTGGAGTACATGGACTCAACAGTGTTTAGTATTCCAGTTCCATCTGGACTTACCACTGGACCCTTCACCACAAGATTTACTCAACTAAACGGTACTGGTGTATAATCACCACGTCTTCTGCTTCACTACTATGCTATGTATGTATAAGTATGCAGAGCAAGTCAAGTCTAAATAACATTTTTCACCTACTTTTCCATAAAATAAGCTGACATTTTCTCTAACAACAAGACCATTATTTTGCAATAAGTGTTGGCGGGTGTCAATGTCAACATTGATGAATGTACATTGAAACGATTATAACACTTGACAGGCAGAGGTATACATACTCTTTACGAATTTGAAACGAAAATGAGATCAAATACGAGGGAAATTATAATTTTTGATATTTCTAAGTAGATTACTAACCTCATCGTATAAAATCTTGTAACTCATTCATTTTATTATATGCGTAGAGAATTGATTGTATGTATGTAAGAAGTTGCGGTATGTAGGGATGTCAAGAATACGGAAGTCTACACATCCCATTGTTATGTCAGTTTAGCAATTAATAGCCAACATGCTGAGCATTAAAAATAGGTTCCTTGGTTATTGAACCTAAATATTACGTTATATAAGGACTCAGAATGACATGGTCTTTGCGTTATATTTTGTTTTTACCCTATGCAAAAGAGATAATACGTATTTCTTCCTGTTTGGTTGTCAATTGATTGATGCTAACTTTGGAACGTTTAGGTAATTTTGTTTTAACTTTTTTAGAAAAATATAAGCAGAAGAGGAATAAACTTATTAAGAAAAATAACTCAAGGAGATAAATTCTGCATACTCAAAATTACTCATGTGGTGAAATGTGACGGATGGTGGACAGGGTAGATGGGAACGAGAGGTAAATAAAATGCAACAGATGTGCATACAATTAAATTTATCAAGCTACAGTTGGCGTAATTGTTGGTTAGCAATTCGTAATTACATAACCACACTTGGTTTATTCTTATTCAATTTTGAGAGACCGGTAGTATGTACCGGGGATGATTATTGAGGACATCACAGACTTTTCATTCTTATCAAAGTACCTGACTGACGATCAAGTGATTGACAAGAAAATCAGAATACATTATCAAATATAATTCGGATTAAGAGTCCCATCTCGAGCGTTTCGGACGTAAGACTTCCGTCCCATCCTCGTCCGTTCCAACATAGAATTTGGCTCCATCGTAATTGTACTTCATGTAGACAAGATAACCCAAGCTACCGGTAATCCCAAGTAGTCCGAGTGCCATTACCCATTTGTTCTGTAAATCATAAAATCAGAATAGAAATCTTATCAATAATTATCTTAAGAACTGGACGTCTCCATAACTCATTTCATGTCTTCAGAATGAGTGAATTTTTTATCTAAACAGACTAACCCTTGCATTTCAAATTTATCCATTTAATTGTAGTTGCATATAAAGTACAAAACTGTAAAAGCTTTATCTCAAAAAAATTTTTCCCAACGATGATGTAATTTGACCATTGATTTTAAAAAGCACTTGCTTTCTTCAGCAATGAATAGGGGGATAAAAGTCCCTTACCATATGCCTTTAAATTACTAGACACACTGTACAGCAACAATCCAACTATAACATTATTTTACATAAAATTTCAGATTCCTGTCGTTATGTATCTATTATAAACAATTCATTCCAAGGAGAATAATTTATTTTCCTGAATGGTTTCTGATTTTCCATATTACTAATAAAGTTACTTTACAATTCGTAACAAAGCTCGGCGGTTTGGGCACGGGCTCTTGCTCACTCGGGCTCTTGTGTGAATAACACAAAATCAATAAACTGTAATGGTGAGCAGTAGTGAGAGCATTCTTAGTTGAAATGAAAGGATGAATTTTAATAAAGAGGTCGAGCCCGAGAATACCCGCAGGGAAAATTTCAAAAGAACCCGAGCAAGAGCAGAGCCCAAGAGAGAATTTACAAAGGAGCCCGAGCCGGAGCAGAGCCCAAATGAAAATTTCAAAACAGCCCGAGCAAGAGCAGAGCCCAAAGAAAATTTTAAAAAGAGCCCGAGCAAGAGCAGAGCCCTAAGAGAAATTTCAAAAGAGCCCAGGAGAGACATTTAGCAAAGAGTATGAGAGTCAAGCACGTTTGTGTACGCAATGGACGTTTTTATGCGTAGTAGGCTAGGCATTGTACAGTAGACATTGGCATTAACATTACCATTGCACACGTGCAGTGGACATTCGCTTGAACAGTGCGTATTATAGGTGCGCAGTACACATTGTAAATGCGCACTGGATGTTTTTAAGCGCATTACTCATTGTACATGCACAGAACACTTTCGTATGCGCAGTATGTATTATACATGCGCGATGAAAGTTTATATGCGCAATAGGTATTGTACATGGGCAGTGGAGGTTTGTATACGCCGTAAGCATTTTAAATGCGCAGTACGTATTGATCATGCGCGGTGAACGTTTATGAGCAATGCGAATTGTATGTGGGCAGTGGATGTTTTTATGCGTAGAGAAAATTTGTATATTTTTAGTGCACATTGAACATACTTGTTAGACGTTTAGTTAAGGAGTGTGTAGTGTACGTGTGAGGTGGACTGATACGATGGAGATATTCAAAACAGTCCAAGAAAAAAATTTCAAGAGCCCGAGCAGAACCAAAGAAAATTGTGAAAGAGCCCGAGCCCGAACAGAGCTGAAGCAAAGCTTTTAAAACAGCCCGAGCCCGAGCAGAGCCCAGGGAGAATTTTTCAAAAAAGCCCGAGCAGAGACCAGTGAGAATTTTTCAAAAGAGCTCGAGCCCGAGCAGAGCCCAAGCGACCAATTTCAAAAAGCCCGAACAAGAGCAGAGCCCAAAAAATTTTTTCTTAAGAGCCCGAGCAGAGCCCATAGTCAAATGCCGAGCTTTGAACATAAGTTAGTATTATATCGTTGGATTAACTCTAATTGAGTTAGTCATAAATTACTCACCGGTTTTGCATATAGCTCGAAATTAAGAACTCGAAAAGCGTTAGAAGTTCTCAATGATTGAATTCCAGTTCCAGGTTGAGACTTGGATTTTTTATTTGGATCCTTCTCCATTAGAATTTAATAAAAATTAAAAGTAAACAGAACAGTGGAGGAAATGGGAGAGAGGTTCCAGAAACTTCCTCCTGGCTCTACTTATTCTATGTGGAAATTTAAAATTCCAATACGTGAGAGAGTAGAGGTTCTATCGTTTGGAATTTCAGTCCCGTTCTATGTTTGAATTAGTGTTCCGCATGGCTCTGGCTCATGAGCTGGCTCAATGGCTCTGGCTTTGGCTCTGGCTTGAGCTGGCTCACAAAATTTTCTGAGCCAGAGCCAGTGCATGGCTCTGGCTCATATAGTAATTTTGAGCCAGAGCCATGGCTCATGAGCCAGCTCAACGAAACTTGTGAGCCATGGCTCAATGGCTCAACTTTTCCCCTAAATTCTTCCACTTTTTCCCTAAATTTTCATTTTTTTTCTTCCAAATCATTACTTTTTTTTTAATTTTCGGAATTTTTAGTCAATGAAAGTCAATTTGCCTTTAGCCAGTGCATAATTATGATTTGTATTGGTTTATTCTCACTAGGTCATTCTCACTTTTAGCAAAATGTGCATATTAATGGGAAAAAAACATTTTTTATGTTGAGCCATGAGCCATGGCTCTGGCTCATGAGCCAGCTCAACAAAAGTGCGGAGCCAGAGCCATGGCTCATGAGCTGGCTCACCGCTCGGGTGAGCCATGAGCCATGGCTCATTGAGCCAGTGGCTCTGGCTCACGCCAAAAGCTGAGCCATGCGCAACACTAGTTTGAATTATTTCCCTCTAATTGAGGTTTATTTATGTTTCGAAGACACCCGCGGTTACCAATTCATATTTGGGAAAATTACAGAAAAGGGTTTGGGAGAATGGGATAAGCAGGACAGTTTTATTAGTGTTCTCGTTCTCTAGTGTTCCGCATGGCTCAGCTTTTGGCCTAAGCCAGAGCCACTGGCTCAATGAGCCATGGCTCATGCCTCACCCGAGCGGTGAGCCAGCTCATGAGCCATGGCTCTGGCTCCGCACTTTTGTTGAGCTGGCTCATGAGCCAGATCCATGGCTCAACATGAAAAAACAATTTTTTCACGTTAATATGCACATTTTGCTAAAAGTGAGAATGACCTAGTGAAAATAAGCAAACACAAATCATAATTATGAACTGGTTATAGGCAAATTGACTTTCAGTGACCAAAAATTCTGAAAATTAAAAAAAAGTGATGATTTGGAGGAAAAAAAATGAAAAATTAGGAGAAAAGTGGAAGAATTTAGGGGGATAGTTGAGCCATTGAGCCATGGCTCACAAGTTTCGTTGAGTTGGGTCATGAGCCATGGCTCTGCCTCAAATTTACTACATGAGCCAGAGTCATGCACTGGTTCTGGCTCAGAAATTTTTGTGAGCCAATTCGAGCCAGAGCCAGAGCCAGAGCCATTGAACCAGCTCATGAGCCAGAGCCATACGGAACACTAGTGTTCTCCTTGACTCCAATTTGGCATGAGTCAGAGTACCTGACTTTGGGATTCATGACTCTGACTCCTGGATTTTTGGGAGTCGACTTTGACTCCGAAGTCACGTAAATAAAACAAAACATGGAAAATTGGGTACGACAATCTAAAATTATAATTTTTCATTTTTTATTCATTTAATAGTGAAAGTGGATGAGAAAAAAATCAGAAAAATGAGTCCCATATGCTCATTTGCTCATGTTGGAAAAGAGTCATCACTCCCAAATCTGGGAATCAACTCTGAGTAATGACTATACTACAGATGTTTTCTTAAATCTTGCTAACGAACTAAAGCAAATAAATGGCTCGGGTTTTGTTGATCGTATCGCAAGATTAACAGAATTTCATGACGATGAAAAAAAATTGTTTTTTTTAAAGATTTTCATGTTAGAAAAAAAATTCTTACGAAATTATTTTAAAGATTTCAAAATATTTTAAGATTTTAAAATATTTTCAGGTTTTAGAAAGAAAAAACATTATTAACATTATTTTCCAAACAATTCTTCTAATTCCATTTAGAGAAATAACTAATTTCAAGATGGTTATGGTTAGGAGGAAACAAAAATTGGACGGGAGCCCAACTATGATGAAGCACTAGTTTGGCAGGAGTGTGAGTAGGAGTGTCAGGTGGGGTTTACAGTAACTTCCAATTCGAAATATTTTAGTAAAAAAAAGAATGGGACTTAAATTCCAAACGATAGGAGCAATGAATCTGGATCTACAGTCCAACTAGTATTTTTGGGACGACTGGAAGTTACTTTTGACCCATGCTATTTGCTGGAGAAAGGGGTGCTCCAAAAATTATTGCCAGTAAGACTCCTTAAAGCAAATTTTTTTAGATGATACTGTTTACATGTTTTAGAAAGATTATGCAAAAGTAGAGAGGAGAACTTTTTTAATCAAGTCTCTGTGACGTCTAGAAAAAAAGTTACGATTTTTTGAAAATTGTAATTTCGGAACATTCGTTTGAGACACCTAACTTCTCATGTACATTGTCCCAAAAGAATGTTCCGAAATTACAATTTTCAAAAAATCGTAACTTTTTTTCTAGATGTCACAGATACTTGATTAAAAAAATTCTCCTCTCTACTTTTGCATAATCATTCTAAAACATGTAAACAGTATCATCTAAAAAAATTTGCTTTAAGAAGTCTTCATGGCAATAATTTTTGGAGCACCACTTTCTCCAGCAAATAGCATGGGTTAAAAGTAACTTCCAGTCGTCCCAAAAATACTAGTTGGACTGTAGGAGTCCTTAGATCCAGGACCACAAATTTTAATAAATAGAAACAAGTTTTTCAGACTATTACCACTAAGACTAATTCAAAATTAATTAAAAGAAGCCTCCACAAAATTTAGAAAAATATTTTTTATGGGAGCCAAAAGTTATTGAATTATACCACCAAGAGCTAGGAGCCGTCGTCACGGCAACATTGCACTAATGAAAATAGTATTAACTAAGAATTAAATCTTTAATAAATTACCCAAGGTTGCTATGAGAATTATTGAACAACCACTATTATAGTGGTATTAATAGTGGTTGTTCAATAATTCTCATAGCAACCTTGAAATTACCAATAAGCATTGAAAAATATAATAATAATTTTTCGTATTGAGAAGTTTCGAAGTATGCACAGGTGGAACACTACAAACTGGGATCTTAAGTCTGAGCACTTAACCTTAACAAATTACGAATTATACGCGTTTTGTTTTTTGAAAATTATTTATTTGAAATGATACTTGTAATATTTATTTCTAATTCTTGCCTGATCCTGTGCTCCAATTTATTCCTTTTCTGAAATTCTGCGAACACGTAACACAAGTAATTGAGTTGCTTAAAGTATTACTGTTTTGAGATTGAAATTACTGTTTGAATTACTATTACAGTGCACGACGTTTATTAGAGCATCCTTTATAAGAACATTCGGGTTATAAGAGCAGAGTTTTGCTTGTTTGGTTTGCTCTAATGCATTTAGCATGGGACATTAACGCGTTATAAGAACAACGTATATAAGAGCAAAACGGTTATAAGAACTACCCTTTGCTGGGTAATTTTTGAAGCGGGAATTGGATATAAGAGCAAAATTCAAATCTCAAACAAAAACAAACTTTTTACATTTCCAATTTAGTCAATAAGTACAACTTGAAATCATTTCAATTGAGAGTCGTTCTTGTAAAATCTTGATTACAGAACTGAAACCACTGAAACCGCGCCTGAAGAATCCGGAAGTGATGATGATGATGAGCCACATATTATACAAGAATTGATTGGTCAAACAAAAGTCACAGAGTGTCTCGACACTGAAAAAATATTTATATCAAGCCGAGATGCCAAGAGATTTACAATTAAAATTATCTACAATTGAAAATGCAATATTAGAGCGTAGAATCGTTGGACAAACTGAGTAGCTAGTAAAAAATAAATTTTGTAAAAAAATTTTTTTTTTGTCATACTTCTTATAAGAACATCCTGCCCTTATAAGCGTTGTAAGAACAAATGGTTATAAGAGTAGCATTTCCAGGCGACGGAAGGCAGCTCTTATAACCGTTAGAGTTGTGAGCCGCGTAAATTTGCAAAAAATTTAGTTCTAAAGTACTGTACTTGATGGCAGCACCATCGATCTATGCTGTCACTCTTATGCGCTAACGATCAGACTTATTTAAATAACCCTCTGTACCAAAGCTCGGCGTTTGACTATGGGCTCTGCTCGGGCTCGGACTCTTAAGAAAATTTTTTTGGGCTCTGCATTTGCTCGGGGTCTTTTTTTTTGTTTGTTTGTTTGTTTGATAATTTATTCAAGTGTCAGAGAGCATCATTTTTATAAAAAATGTTAATTTGCTAAGACACCCCCGCATACGCAGGACTAATTAAGTAAAATAATAATAAGTAAGTCTTAATTTTTATAGTGATTTACACTTTGAATTGGCATGAGTTGGTTATAGCCCATAGTTAATTTACATACTGGTATATTCTACAGTTCTCGATTCCTTTACCCACTCTTTAGCTTCTTTTTTCAACTTACTCAATGTGACTATTTCGTCCAAGTTATGAGTTTGGATGAATTTATTCCATATCAGTATTGCTCTATCACTGAAAGACTTTTTAGAAAACTCAGTATTTTTTCTAATCATTTCAAAAGTTCCCTTTAGTTTTGAGTCATAGATGTGTTCTTTTACCATAAAGTATTTTTCAAGATTTAGAATTCTTGTACTTGGTAATTTATAAGTTTCAATTAACGTAATATATTTTAGTCTCTCTTCCAAACTAAGAATATTACATGAGTCATATAGCTTGTTCATATCATTATTGTCAAATTCCAATCGCAGTTTAGAATTGTAAAAAATCCTTGTTTTGTACTGGGCCCTTATATTTTTTCTTTTACTTGTTATTGGAAAAAAGAATGAGACTAAAATTTTATCAACTTTGTTCTGAAGATTAGTCAGTTTATTTTGATTGTCTACCCATACTGAATAGCAGAAATTGATATGTGATAGAACATAAGCATTAAGTAGTATTTTAAATATGTGATGATTAATTTTTCTTTTAACAAATTCTAGGCGACCACACCCTCTTGCCACTTTTTTCCCACATTATAAATGTGTTGAGAAAATGAGAGAGTCTCATCTAACACTATTCCCAAGTATTTAAAAGATTCAGANAATGTGTTGAGAAAATGAGAGAGTCTCATCTAACACTATTCCCAAGTATTTAAAAGATTCAGATTTTTTTATAATTCTATTATTAAATTTAACTTCACCCACTGTTATATTTGAATTATCCATCGGTTTTTTAAAAACCATGAACTCTGTTTTTTTATAATTCATTAATAAACCTGTCTTATTGCACCAATTATCCAGAAGTTTCATTGTTTCAGATAGTATTGCTATATATTTGTGTATAACTTTGTTATAGCAGAATATTGCTAGATCATCTGCATATAGTATGAAATATATTTCTTTATTCTCAAAAACTTCCTTTAAGTTATTTATAAAGAGAGAAAATAACATAGGGCCCAATATTGAACCCTGTGGGACGCCCTCAAATATTTCGTAGCTTTTTGACAATTCATCATTTACTTTAATTTTTACTTTACGCCCCTTTAAGTAATTCTCCAGTAAATTAATGATATTAGTATCTATTTCATATTCTTTACTCAACGTATGTAGAAGTAATGAGTGATCTACTGAGTCAAAAGCTCTTTTAAAATCAACAAAAATCACTGGAACTCTACTTTCAAGATTATCCAGTTTTTCGTATATGAATGCTGTTAAGACTTTTAACCCTTAGCTTTCTGATTTTCATTATATCATGATTGAGCCATGGGGATTGTTTACTTCTGACTTTTATTTTTTTCATAGGTATATACTTATCCAGTATAATAGTAATTTTGTTATGAAATTCAATAATTGCGTCCTCAACGTTAATAGTTTCTAAATTAGACCAGTCTATTTGTTTAAGTTCATTGCTCGCTTGGGCTCTGCTCGGACACGGGCTCTTTTTTAATGACAGTCTTGGGCTCGGGCTGCTTCGAAAAATTCTCCTGGGCGCTGCTCGGGCTCGGATTCTTTGAAATTGCTCGGTTGGGCACTGCTCGGATACAGGCTCTTTTTTGGTTGGACTGAACCAAAGGGGGCTCAAAAAAAAAAAATTTCTGAACCGTGTTATGTGTCCCTCTTGAGCGACCAAATGACCTCTACAAAAGTTGGCTAGAATAATTCAGTGACCAACTTTTTCTAATAAAATTTTTCTCTTTGATCACTTGTTAAAATTTTGAAAATTTTGAAAATTTAAAAAAAGATGGAAAAATTTCACAACCATATTGTGTCCCTCTTGAGCAATAAAATTACCTCTACAAATGTTGCTTAGAATAGTTCAGTGACCAACTTTTCCTAATGATTTTTTTCTCTGTGATCAACTGTTGAAGTGTTTGAAGTTTTGAAACAATATACATTCGTTGTTAGGATTAGGATTCGTTAGGTTGTTAGACTAGGTTGTTAATTAATAGAATATTTCAGTAGTATTTTGTTATAACGCGAAAGAAATGGCGGCGCGCAATCTCCGGCGAGCTTCGCGCGCCTTCGATAGCTGTTAAACGAGCCTTCGGCTCGTTCAAACGCTGCGGGTAAATATGGTCTGAACTACCTGAACGCGATATCCGTTACAGGTATGCAATCACGCTCAACTAACCCAATCACGATTGTGCATGTTACCGATCCGTGTTTGCGTGAATACGTCTGTTACCCAACAAAACAATTGACAAAAACACCTCTCAACCTTACGTAATTACAAGGAAAAACTTCAAAACTTTGAATAGTTGATCACAGAAAAAATGTTTATTAGAAAAAGTTGGTCACTGAATTATTATAAGAAACATTTGTAGAGGTCATTTCATCTCTTGAGAGGGACACATAACATGGTTGTGAAATTTTTCAATTTTTTGTTTGCTGGGAGGATCTAATGGGAATATTTGAGCCCCCTTTGGTTCAGTCCAACCTCTTTTTTAAACACAGCCTTGGACTCTGCCCGGGCTCTGGCTCTTTTAAAATATTCTCTCTGGGCTCTGCTCGGGCTCGGGTTCGGGCTCTTTTGAAAAGTTCTCCTTGTGCTCTGCTCCGGCTCTTTTAAAAGCTTTGCTTCGGCTCTGTTCGGGCTCTTTCACAATCTTTCTTGCGCTCTGCTATGGCTCTTTTGAAAATTTTTTCTTGGGTTGTTTTGAATATCTCCGTTGTCTAACTTCACCTCTCGTGTACATTACAAACTCCTCAAGGAAACGTCCAACAAGTATGTTCAATGCGGACTAAGTATACAAACTTCCTCTGTGCATAAAACATTCACTGCCCACATTGCTCATATAAACGTTAACTGCGCATTTAAAACGCCCAATGCACATAAAAACTCCACAGCGAACGTACAATACCTATTGCGCATATAAACGTTCACCGCGCATGTACAATTGCATACATAAGTGTTCTGCGCATGTACAATGCGTAATATGCATAAAAACGTCCACTGCGCATTTAGGATGTGTACTGCGCATTAAACTTCCACTGCGTACCTACAATAGGCAATGCTCAACGAATGTCCACTAAGCGTGTACAATATGTAATGTTTATGCCAATGTTTACTGTACAATGCTTAGCCTACTACCCATAAAAACATCCATTGGGCACACAAACGTGCTTGACTCTCATACTCTGCAAATTTTCCCATGGGTTTTTCTCAGACTCGGCTTCTTTAAATTTCTTTCCTGGGCTCTGCTACGGCTATTTTGAAATTTCCCTTTGGGCTCTGCTCTTGCTCCGGCTCTTTTAAAAATTCTCTTTTGGGCTCTGCTCTTGCTCGGGCTCTTTTGAAAATTTCCTTTGGGCTCTGCTCTTGCTCGGGCTCTTTTGAAAATTCTCACTTTGGCTCTGCTATTGCTCGGGCTCTTTTGAAAATTTCCTTTAGGCTCTGCTCTTGCTCGGGCTCTTTTGAAAATTTCCTTTAGGCTCTGCTCTTGCTCGGGCTCTTTTGAAATTTTCCTTTGTGGTATACTCGCTCTCGGGTTTAAAAAAAAACCATCCTTTCAGTTCAACTAAGAATGCTCCCACTACTGCTCACCATTACAGCTCACCATTACAGCTTATTGATTTTATGTTATTCACACAAGAGCCCGAGCCCAGAACCGGGAGCCCAAACCGCCGAGCTTTGAGTAGAACTATTCATGGAGATTGGTAGAGGTTTTGCGAAGCTCCGAAAATTCGAAGACTGCGACCGAAATATCGAAGCTTCGATCTTCGAATTTTCTTGGCAATCTTCGACGAATTCTTCAATCAAAGTTTCGAAGGTTAAATTTCTCAATTTGAGCGTGTCGACTTACAGTGTAAGTTGACACCCTCAGATCGGGTTCGTTAATTTTTTTCATTATTGGATCGGTTCGTGGTTCGGGTTAGAAAGATTTTTAAAATGTTGGATCAGGTTCGAAATTATTTTCATTCTTGGACCGGGTTGGATTTATTTTTGGATTCTTGGATCGGTTTCGAATTATTTTTAGAATGTTGGATCGGTTCGTAGATCGGGTTCGAAAATATTTTTCATTGTTGGATTGGTTTCGCGGTTCGGGTTCGATAATTTTTTTCATTGTTGGATCGGTTCGTGGCTCGGGTTCGATAATTTTTTCATTCGTGGATCGGTTCACGGTTCGGGATCGAAAGATTTTTAGAATGTTGAATCGGTTCGCGGTTCGGGTTCGATTTATTTTTTCATGCTTGGATCGCTTCGTGGATCGGGTTCGAAATTTTTCCATGTTTCATTATGTGACTTACACAAATTTTCATTCAATTACATAAAATGATATCACTAGTTTGTTGTTCTTTGTTTGAAAATTTAATTAAACTACTTCCAGTAAACGGATAAATCCTTACCTTTCTCAATCATAAATTAAAACGAACTGGTTACAATCGCAAATACTAAAACTTCTTTGCGTTTAACTTTATTTGTTATATAGAAATAAAATTCTAATTTCTCAATTTACAACGTAATGGAACGTAAAATGGCTTCCGCTTGTTATTACTAGGGGTCTACCTTTTCACACTTGAAAATATTTCAACTCTTTCTGTACTAGTGTGCAAAAGTGTGAAGAGGAATCGGGTGAGCCCTAGTTTTGAAGTAACTTCTACTTGAGTTTTAGTAATTAAATTATTTAGTAAAAAGTTATTTAGTTATTTACTATTATTTAGTAAAAAGTTATTTGCAATATATTTGAGGATGCTTTGCACGATTTGAAATTTATCTGAATTTAATTGAGGTTGAGCAGGTAATTTTGTTTTAAATGATTTTTGTCGTTAATCAAAATCTTGAAAACAATTGAAACGAAAATCTGAAGTTTTGAATCACGTTTTAAATAGACGGAGAATTAGAAGTGTAAACAAGTGTGAAAAAAATTCTTTGATCACTTTCACACTTTGTCCCGCTATGGAGTCTCATTGGCAAGTTTTGAATTTTGGGGCGTGTTTTCACACTTTTGTAAAGACTTCTGTGAAAGTGTGAAAGTGCTCAAGTATGAAATTTTTTCGGGTGAGACCTGTTTTTCTGCACTTCTGTAATTGGTTCTTTACACTTTCTGAGGAGGAGTTTCGCACTTCTCCTTCACACTTCTGTGAAAGTGTGAAAGTGTGAAAGTGCAATATGAAAAGGTAGACCCCTACTATTCGATTGACACCTCACATCCAAATCCTTCGAACCTTCAAGCTTCGATTTTGTATTTTTCCGTTCTCTTCGATCTTGGATCGAAGGGGGAAGATGCCCTTCGCAACATCTAGAGATTGGACTCCTCGACTATTTCGTTGGCAACAACGAAAAAGAAGAAATCTGTGAATTTCCTAACTACAGTTTTAAATTACTCAAAGAATCTGACACTGACGTGCTCGAGAACTTCCTACGGGAAAATTGGGAAACGGTGACTCAAGTGACAAAAGTGTATCGAGTAATTTCTGAATTTTCTCTTCGCCAAAAGTCTAATGTCTAATTTGATTATAGAGTGAAGCATAGCCTATTCTCTTTTTGCATTTCTTACCGACTACGGATTCCACAGCCCTTCGGAAATTTATAAGAGAATTATGGACAGTGGAGTCACTGCAGTCGTTGTCAAGGACTAACAACTTTTCTCCGTTAATTGTCAGGTAAGTTATCATTTTACTATTTTTACTCGACCATTTCATGTTGTCACCTTGTGCGGTTAAGAATAAATCACTTTTTCGCTCAACTTTCGTAGGAAATTTTTTTTTTTTTTTTTATTTACGATTGTCTTACCCGATCTACCATATTTTGTGTGATTCTCAGCAGTCAGAGTCATGACCCTTTCTCAGTGACTCCCAAAAATCAATGAGTCAGAATTATGACTCTGGGAATCGACTCCTAAAGTTTCAAGTCAGAGTTAAGCCACCCAGAGTCAGTGATACTGACTCAGACCAAACTGAGTCATGGAAAACACTACTAATTTTATTCAATTTAGTTAATTTTTTCTAACATTTTCTAGCAATGATTTCAAATTTTAGTGATGTAGTAAAAACTTTGACATTGTGGTAAACGGACGAAAACTGATTCTAAAACGACTTTATTCGTAACCTATCTTGTAGTATGAATGACTGCTTGTGAGCAAAACTAAAGAAAATTTCTATTCTGTTTTTTCAGTGGTCATAATATTCGCCTACAATTGTTCATCAGTTGGATGCAAATTGGGAGCGCTCCACGTCACACAGCATCCACTGCAAAACTCAAAGTATGAATAATTTTCGGAAAGGTATTGGAGCAATTCCCTACAAGTCCACCTTTGTTATTACCGTTGAGGTATTTGACCCTCTCGTTTTCGATTATTATTTGAAGCTTGACGACCCTCTGTTTCCAAGTTTCAGTCATCCTTTCAAAAGTTACAGCCAAAAAACGAAAAACAGAAAATATAGTTTTTTGGCTATAACTTCTGAACCAATGAATGAAACTGTACAATTGAGGGTTAGGTAAGCTCCAGATAATCTCGCCTATCATATTCATTCATCAAACACGTCAAAAATACAACAAATTTTTTTCGTCGTTTTTCGGGAATAACTTTGGTATTTGTGAACGGAATTTGAAAAGTTAAAGTGCGTTGAATTTCTATTGATGTCCCCTATAGAATAGCATCATAAAAACAGGGGGTCGAAAATTTGACCAAAATTTGAAAAAATGGCAAGGGGTACCCCTTGCCATTTTTTCAAATTTGGGCAAATTTTGGACCCCATGTTTTTATTGATTAATTAGTTAGCCCTTATCACTCTAATTCCAACAAGCGCTTATTTTCGAAAATCCATTCATAAATGACAAAGTTATTGCGAAAATAAGAAATTTTTTTTTTCGTTTGTTTTTTAAACTTTTAGATATGGATACGATAGAGATCATTATTTGAAGCTTGCCGATACTTTAGTTTCCAAGTTTCAGTCATCCTTTCAAAAGTTACAGCCAAAAAACGAAAAACAGAAAATATAGTTTTTTGGCTATAACTTCAGAACCAATGAATGAAACTGTACAATTGAGGGTTAGGTAAGCTCCAGATAATCTCGCCTATCATATTCATTCATCAAACACGTCAAAAATACAACAAATTTTTTTCGTCGTTTTTCGGGAATAACTTTGGTATTTGTGAACGGAATTTGAAAAGTTAAAGTGCGTTGAATTTCTATTGATGTCCCCTATAGAATAGCATCATAAAAACAGGGGGTCGAAAATTTGACCAAAATTTGAAAAAATGGCAAGGGGTACCCCTTGCCATTTTTTCAAATTTGGGCAAATTTTGGACCCCATGTTTTTATTGATTAATTAGTTAGCCCTTATCACTCTAATTCCAACAAGCGCTTATTTTCGAAAATCCATTCATAAATGACAAAGTTATTGCGAAAATAAGAAATTTTTTTTTTCGTTTGTTTTTTAAACTTTTAGATATGGATACGATAGAGATCATTATTTGAAGCTTGCCGATACTTTAGTTTCCAAGTTTCAGTCATCCATTCAAAAGTTACAGCCAAAAAACGAAAAACAGAAAATATAGTTTTTTGGCTATAACTTCTGAACCAATGAATGAAACTGTACAATTGAGGGTTAGGTAAGCTCCAGATAATCTCGCCTATCATATTCATTCATCAAACACGTCAAAAATACAACAAATTTTTTTCGTCGTTTTTCGGGAATAACTTTGGTATTTGTGAACGGAATTTGAAAAGTTAAAGTGCGTTGAATTTCTATTGATGTCCCCTATAGAATAGCATCATAAAAACAGGGGGTCGAAAATTTGACCAAAATTTGAAAAAATGGCAAGGGGTACCCCTTGCCATTTTTTCAAATTTGGGCAAATTTTGGACCCCATGTTTTTATTGATTAATTAGTTAGCCCTTATCACTCTAATTCCAACAAGCGCTTATTTTCGAAAATCCATTCATAAATGACAAAGTTATTGCGAAAATAAGAAATTTTTTTTTTCGTTTGTTTTTTAAACTTTTAGATATGGATACGATAGAGATCATTATTTGAAGCTTGCCGATACTTTAGTTTCCAAGTTTCAGTCATCCATTCAAAAGTTACAGCCAAAAAACGAAAAACAGAAAATATAGTTTTTTGGCTATAACTTCTGAACCAATGAATGAAACTGTACAATTGAGGGTTAGGTAAGGTCCAGATAATCTCGCCTATCATATTCATTCATCAAACACGTCAAAAATACAACAAATTTTTTTCTTCGTTTTTCGGGAATAACTTTGGTATTTGTGAACGGAATTTGAAAAGTTAAAGTGCGTTGAATTTCTATTGATGTCCCCTATAGAATAGCATCATAAAAACAGGGGGTCGAAATTTCGACCAAAATTTGAAAAAATGGCAAGGGGTACCCCTTGCCATTTTTTCAAATTTGGGTAAATTTTGGACCCCATGTTTTTATTGATTAATTAGTTAGCCCTTATCACTCTAATTCCAACAAGCCCTTATTTTCGAAAATCCATCCATAAATCACAAAGTTATTGCGAAAATAAGTAATTTTTTTTTTCGTTTGTTTTGTTAACACGTGTTAACTTTGATTACCTATGGAGGTCAAACGTGCAGGCGAATCTTTTTGACCCCCATTTCAACATTGGTCAGGACGTCAATGTCTAGCGTTGTGCAAAGTTTGAGTCCAATCGGACAAAATTTTTGGAAATTTACGTGTTAACTTTGATTACCTCTGGAGGTCAAACGTACAGGCGAATCTTTTTGACCCCCATTTCAACATTGGTCAGGACGTCAATGTCTAGCGTTGTGCAAAGTTTGAGTCAATCGGAGAAAATTTTTAGAAATTCACGTGTTAACTTGGATAAACTTTTGAGGTCAAACATGAAGTCGAATCTTCTTGACCACCATTTGAACATGACTGGACGTAAACGTCCTATTTCAATATGAATAACATGTGGAGTGTCTGTTTTTTATGGATAATTGAGTTTCAGAGAGAAGAGTGCGAAACTCCGTGTAACTTTCATCAGACTATGTAATACAACAATAAAAGTGAAATTATGTGTATTGATAGCCTTTCTCTCATCCTCTGCTAAATGGAGATTTTAATTATAATCGTCAGTGTATAAACTACAAACGATATCCCAATTCAAAGCGGAAGTAGCCGCTGTAGCAACATCGCTAAGGCATGAATATTGACCACACAGGTATAAATGTACTATAAAAAGTTACTTTCACCAAAGACACCGAGCATGTAGAGGGTTAAATCAAATATATACTGATTGCCCAATCCACTCCCTTAACTTCTAAACTGTTGTCGATTTGATGCATGTTGACTAAGTACACTCCACCTTTTGATTCTGCAAGTCCATTCTGCAAGCATTAAGTCACCTTGGTCATTTTTGGTGAAAGACAAAGAAAGCACAGTAACCTTTAATGTGGAACATACTGTATGTAATCAGTAGTTTTGACTCGAAAGCTCGAATTTACGATTTAATTCGAAAACTTATGATTTCGAGTCAAATTTAGTCAAACAATAACGTAAACTCATGTGAGTGAAGAATATGTACAGTTTGTCTCGATATTCCAAATGGCTCAGATTTGTCACGTCCGCAAACCCAAAAAAAATTTCATGAAAGTATTATTAATTATTATTCCAAAATATTATTAGATATTGAATTCCGGAAATTCTGAATTTTATTTAACATCGAGTAGTAAACTATAATACAGAGATCCAACGGAAGCAGACATGTTAAATTAACTTAAAATTGTCGAGTACAAGATTGTCTTTCAAAATGATTTTATAACTATTGATCTATTACAATTCACCTATTAAAAATCCAAAAAAATATCAATTTGAGATGTGATGTAGTGTGCTAAAATGGTCATATCATGACACGTCATGACAAAGTCGATCCAACTACTGAGTTTGTTTATATTCCAACAACTTACACCTTTCGCGGTTCTGTTGGTTGATTCATATAAATTGGGTTTCGGTTCCTTGAGTTTTTGACTAAATTTAGCTCAGATTGCATTAAGCTCAACGGTGAATTCTCATTAGTAATTGGATTTGGTATTCCTGATCCCGGCAATAGCTGTCGTCCTTGTGATACTAGAGATTTGGGTATGGCGCTAGTGTTTCCGTCATTCAATTTTGCACTTGATTTTGGCGGTAATTCCTGAACAGCTTCACCGGATTTCTTGTTAGTTGCTTCTGAGATTATTTTGCTATTTACGTTCTTACTAGTTACTACTGGAGTAAGAATTTGCGAAGCAGTTTTAGGTTTATCCTTTTCTCGTTTATACTTTTTTGGGCTCCGTCGCAGAAATCCCCGAAATACACTTGACGCATGGCTCGAAGAGCTTGTCTATAACAAACAGTTTGTACATTATGAATGACTTGTACCAGAGGTGTCCTTACAATTGATGCCCCAAGAAAATTTAGAGTCAACCAATCAGATTATAATATTCAAATTCCAATTTGAATGGCTGTTTGAATTATTTTATTTTCGTGAGGTATCAATTAAGAACGCGTAGTATTAATCAAATGAAACATAATTTCAAATCTTACTTTGGCAGATAACTGATCATCATCAAAGAATTGGGACTGTGGTGGATGGAATCCATCGACATGATTGGTAACTTCGTCAAAGTCTGATAGAATGAGAAGCAGATGTAACATTAAATGTGATTATATTTTCAAAACAGAAACCCAAAGCCCTAATCTCTATACAAATTCTAGGGCCCTATTTTTTTGGGAAGAGTTAATTAGCTAAGCATTTTAGTCGAAGGGTCCTCCTACGGCTATCGCAGCAAGAGGATCCTCATAAAGATAGCAGTGGGCATTGAAGTTTCTCTGTTTGCTTCAAAAGAAAGAAAATACCTTTGGTTTGGACATTGATATTGTGACCATCAATACGTCCTACCGGACATTTTAAATCGACAAGCTCGCCAGTGTCCAGCTGAATTTAAAAGAAAATATTAATGCATCCTGCATTCATATTTCATCTAGAATAATACTTACATCATGTACAACAATGTCGTCCAACTTGAGTGCATGTTGTGACAAAACCGGTTTGAGTACTTCAGCCATTTTTCTTGTTGGATTTGCTCGAATCCCAACCTTCCATCCAAATGGAAGTTCAATTCCTACGAAAGCTCTAGGTTCAACTTTGATTTCACGAGCCGTTATTTCCGAAACCTCAACATTCAGGTCAATTGGCTGAAATGGAAAAATAAAAATGCCGGTGAGTTTAGGAACAAAGATAAAAGTTGAGGTAAATCTTAATTGTTTATAAACTCATTACCTTTCCTGTAGAAACGGAAACAACTTCAAACGCCGAGTAATTGAATTCACGTTTTTCCAAAAGCCTCTGCACAACTATCGAGAGAGATTCTCCAGGTTTGCAAGGTAAAACTGTAGTGGAATTGTCCGGGAGTAGAACACGGCATACTTTATAGCTTTGTCGTCGCTCCTCAGTTTGATCCAACCCATCACTCTACAAGATTACATGAAAACAAAATATTCGTCATCATTTTCAACCACAAACTCCCATAATTATTGAGCCATGACGAGGTATGTTTGCCTTACATTTTGATTTTGAGCTGTTTTCTGGATAAATGACATGTCCGAGTTCAATCCAAATTCGTTCTAGGATAAAACAGAAAGTGAAAATGCGGTATAAAGATTTGAGAATATACAATATTAGGAAATATATTTTAATCCACTGCCCAACACTTTAATCCACTTTATTTTCAACTATTGCTTTGATAATTCTTACATATTGTATAGAAAATTGGATCAAAATTCAAAAATGACGAAAAATAAAACGTAGCTAATTTATAGATATGAAATATCTACCTAAAAAATCTTACATTACGCTAAATCAATATTCGAAATCATGAGGCTACGACGATGGATGAAAGAATTTGACTAATATACTGTACCTTATTTCGATTCTTATTCTTCGAACGATTTTTTATATTCCAAGGTAGGAGGGATCTTCTTCTCCCATCGGATTGTAATTTTGGTTGAGATTTCACGGAATCTCCATCCGAATCAGTGGGCTCAACAAGAGACTGTCCAACGGACAATGTATCAGTAACATAATCGCGGTACATGTCTGACTTTAAGAAACGCGGGTAGCAGTCAAACTTAAGAAGATTAAAAACTTGAGCCAAAGGAAGGTCGTACATATCAAGTTTAGGTTGCGAAAGGGCCTTTTCAACGTGATTCCGAGCCTGGAAAAAATTAAACAAACTCGTATTTTCAATGATGAGACCTGAACCAAATACAATATGCTAAGTTACCTGATGATCTACATTTATTGGATCCAAGGCCCCATTCTGCAAATGCCTCTGGAAAATTGTTGATGCCATAGAAATTTTTTGAGATGGAGTCAAATCTGGATAAGATTCCTTGAATCGGAGACAAGCCGTGTAAAAGTGTATATTCTCAGCAGAAAATTCATGTTCAAGGAATTCCTGTAATACACAAAAACATGATATAAACGTTATAAAAACAAAAAATAAACAAAACAATCGGAATTCTGTAACTGTTCTCACTGATTCGAAATAATAACGTAGCTAGCATGAATTCAAAATATTGAACTATAAAAAAATAAAACATTGGAAATTGGGACTTGGATCGATAATGTCCGAAGTAGTCCTATATATGGCGTACGAATTGTATCTCAAGATGCAGTAAAGCCAAAGCGACAAATTTTCATTTAGTTGTCAAAAATTTTGCAGATGTTCTTCGCTAAAACCTTTCTCTTTATTTTAAAGAAACAGAACAATAAAACTTACAGTAAATACTTTCATGCCAGAAGAATCCCCGAGAAGCTTCTCAATTGACTCAGCCCAGTGCTCAGTCCGGTGAATTGGTTCTAGTTTTGGTTTTGGTGCATCTGGCACCTTAAACTTCCAGAATTCATCTTCCCCTCCACGTTTGAACGTTTCCTAAATAATACATAAACATCCAGGATGTAGAACATAAAATAAAATAATTATCAGATTTCGATAGATCTACATGAGAAACAGAAAAGGCTTCAAATATCATTACTCAAATTAGTTTCGCATTAGTAATTAAATTAGTCATCCATAGAAAGCACGAGCAAACGAGGATCGGTAATATGTGAAGAACAGTGTTGGGCATTACACCATTCGGTTCAGTTTTTCTGATAGTTTGGATCTCTCGCGGTTCGCTAATTCAAGTTTTTGGAATTCTCTTGGTTCGGTTTTCTAATAATTTTGGACACGTTTCGGTTCGGTTCGATTCGTTCCAAAAACAGGAAAAGACCCAACCGATCACCCAACACTGCTGAAGAGAGATGAAGCCAGCTAACACAAGAAAAAAACCGTCAAGAAATACCAGCGGCACCACAACCGACACTTAGCCCGAGTCCAGCTTAAGTCGTCTCTTACTGCTCCATAAAAGTGACTACAGTGGACCTCGCCTATTATGACCCCGGATGTAATGTAACCACGGTTATAATGAACCTGAACCGCCGGTCCTTGCCTAGAGATAGCGAAATTAATATTAAAAACCTCGGTCATAATGAGCTCGGTTAAAATGAACACTCGGGTGTAATGAACCATATCTTGCGGTCTAGCCCTTCATTTCACCATCGTGAGAGATGAACCAGACCCCATTATGTTGAAAAAGTTATGCCAATTTAATAAAATGCGTTGTGAATGAATGAAGAACGTTTTTCCAACGTTTTTCCTATTATTCCGTGGCGCAGTGGACAAAATAAGACTTGTCAAATTTTAGTTATCTACTATTCTTTATCCACTCTTACAGCATCTCTAAATCGTGAGTAAATCATTGCAGAATTCTTAATATATTCCACACAGTTTTATATACATTTTTTTCTGTTCAAGTAAGTTCTTGGTTTATTTGGATTGTGAGGCTGCAGTATCTAGAAAAAGAAAATAATTGAATTAAGAAAACTCAAAACATCGGATGTCATGAACATAACTTTAAATTTTATATTTGTTCATTATTCGGCTATAATAAACATCGGGTGTTATGAACCGAATTTCCTGGTCCCTACAAGTTCGTTATAGGCGAGGTCCACTGTAATTATCGTGCGTGTAAAGCATCCTTGCTTCCCCAATATTTGCTGGTTCTAGTGGCCAGACTGCATTCTTGCTTGCATAATTAGCGATGAAGCCACGTTCGGATTGTGTGACTGGATAATTAGTAATCATAACTTTATTCAATACCTATTAAAAACTTGAACCAAAAATGAAAAAACTCAAAGAACTTTCAACTCAATCTCCTCCTCCCTCCTTTCTATTCAATGCTCAGCCCATGTCATAATTACTTGAGCGATATGATATATGTCCTATCACATGTGCTGTCACCAATGTTGGTTACTTCAAATATAAAAAAAATTATCTCCTCAAATCCCATGCTTTCAAGCGGCCCTCCCGTGTTTTCCCGCAGCCCTCCCGTATGTTCCAGCAGCCCTCCAGTGGGTTTCCGCAGCCCTCTCGTGTTTTCCCTCAAGCCCCTGAGGGTTCCCAGAGCTCTCCACTTGGTTGCCGCAGCCCTCCCGTGGGTTTTCTCAGCCCTTTTCGTGCGTTGCCGCAGCCCTCCCGTGGGTATCCGCAACCCTCCCGTAGGTTTCCGCAGCCCGCCCGTGAGTTGCCACAGCCATCCCGTGTCTTTATTCAGCCCTCCCGTGAGTTAGCGTTCGATCGGGGAGTATCAATTTTAAGACGATAATTTGAAATACCTCTTCCTTGTCCTCTTGTCCAAATACAACTTTTGAACAAAGGCAAATTTCGCCCATTATATAATAATATTATTGGCGTAATTCAGTGATAATTATATAGCGATGAAGACGATGATACAATAAGATAAAGCTGATGGATTTGATTAGAACTACTAGCTTTGTCATACTAATCATCATTCGTAAATTTAGTTTAAATGCTTAAATTCGAAGCAAAAATACACAAGTGTGGAAAAAACGCTTTTCAGCACTTCCTCCCAATTCTTATTTTGCGGTTTGTTACGTATGGCTGAGTTTTTCCAAAAATAGCAGAAAATAGAATTCCTGCTCGCTAATGGTAGGTTTTCATAAGAGGTTATGGAAACCTTCAACAACTCTAACATATTCAAATCTCAACCAATCAACCAATATTTTCGAAAATATTTAGACCAAGCGAATACCTAGGGATATTTTCAATTTTATTGAAAAATGATGAAAAAAATTTTTTATTGAGTTTCTAAGTTTGAAAGTTTTTCATTAACTAGATATCATATACCTTATTAGTAGGGATGCCCCGAATAGTGGTATTTGTAAAAATTTCAAATATGAATATTCGTAATCGAAATGAAACTGAATACGAATAGTTCGGACGAATATTCGCCGAATATTCGAGAGCACATGCGCGTTGGGTGTCTTTCGACTCGTCAAACAGCTTGTTCAATTAAACCCCTCAAAAGCTAATATACTTTGAGCTATACAGAAAGAATTTTAATTTGTGAGTTCAGAAGCTTGTGCAAGATATCCCTACACGTTGGAACTCGTGCTATTACATGCTAAATCGTCTTTTGAAACAAAAAGCTGCCATCACATATTTTTCAGCGGAAGAGGCAAAGGATTGTGAATTTGACCCAAAATCAGTGGTATTTACTGGAAGGAGTACTTGCTCTTCTACAAAAACCATCAGTGAGTCAGAATCAATAATTTCAGAAGTACTTCCATGTCTTATGACTCACAAATTATTTGGAACAGGATAACCCTAAGCATTTCGGAGTAGGGAATCTGAAAGAAACTTTCAAGGTTAGCGTAATAGGTTTAAAAATTTGTTAAAAATTTAAACTAAACATGCGATACCGATGAATGCATAAGTAGTTAACGCTTTTTGAATATTTTTTTTTTCACTCCCGCCTTCCTTGCCTCGAATATTTTATTTTCTGGTACCGTAAACACGCAATTAGTTGCACCATGCTACTGTTCAAATTCAATATTTGTATAATTATAAGCAAATGTACTCCTAGAGGTTTTGGGTAAGTGATGTGTCAATCGATCCGAAACCTTGCCTCCATTAAGAATATGTTTTCCGTTGTTTACACTCAAATGAGAATTTTCTAAAATTTTACAAATCACACTAGATTTTTTTTACTTTCGCAAATAATCCCGAATCAAATGGAATTTGGTTAGACGGTATTTCAGTCGGTAACAAATTCCACGTAGAATACGAGCCTGAAAACCATTGGTGGCAGTGAAGTAAAATTTTCGGCAAACATTTCAAAATGCCTAAAACATTTTTAATTCACTATCAAAGGGTACCAGGCTGAAAAAATTGTTTTCATGTATTAATTCTGTGCTTCCTGTATTGATTCCTCAAAGCTGTGCCTCTACTTTTCGGACACCCTTTAATTGACCACGGCCATACACTTTCTCAAATTGTACGTACAATTTGGTCAGCTAAACTGTTCAGGTTAAGAGCAATAATTAGTAACACCTCAGCCACTCATGCACTAGGAATGGCATTCTATTGTTGGTTCTACAACACAGGGCCAATTCCCGTAATTGTATAGAGCGCCTGATAGTATTAAGACTCATAGTACTTTGAGATTATAGAAAATTTACGGGAACGAAAATGATAGAAAAGTTGTGCTAGAATTAACAGCTGTCTATTCCTCACCGAAATGTGTAAGGAAGATTATCAAGGGGACAACTAGCCTGTGTTCATAAAGTCACTACACAGTTGAGAAAATGTGTTCCCATCCCCACAACTCCTCTCAAACAGAATTTGTTTCTCTTGAGTTTGAGTGGAGAGGATTGAATTGAGGGACTATGACATTTATACATGCCTCTGAGTAGATTAGAACTAGTGGGAGCCTCATAATTTTTTCAACCAATCAGAGACCTCCAAAATGAGTCACGTTTCATAGTTGTATTAATCTCANTTTTTTCAACCAATCAGAGACCTCCAAAATGAGTCACGTTTCATAGTTGTATTAATCTCATAGTTTCATAGTCCTTCAGTACTATGAAGCGTTCTATACAATTTCGGGAATTGGCCCAATGTAAATTTCTACTTTATTGTTACAACTATCAACAGATTAATCCAACCAAAAAAAATTTGTCATATTTCTTTTGCAAAATTTGACTTGACCGTCAACAATGGATATTAAACTAGTAATCTTCATCAGTTCTGACTGAGAGTGAGAACCCTCATCTCATGAAGAAATTTCAAAAAATCATTTCGAAATTATTTATTTGTAAAAATGACGAAAAAATTACAGTAAAATTTGAGCTGAGCGCCAACAACGAACGCATTCGTAATCTATATAAGATTTCCGATTGATTGACGTATCACTTACCCAATTCCGCGTGGAGTACCTTTGGTAAAAATTATACAGAACAATGAATTTGAACAGTAGCATGGTGCAACTAATTGCATTTTCACGATACCAACAAATAAAATATTCGAGGCAAGGAAGGCGGGAGTAAAAAAAAATATTCAAAAAGCGTCAACTACTTATGCATTCATCGGTACATTCTTTGTTCTGCGTTACAAGTTGTCTGTCGAAGCAGAAGCCTATAAAGATTTGATGGCTCAGCTGGCTGCAGAAATGTCTGAAAACTATAAGAAGCATCTCAAAATTCCGACTGCAGAAAATCCGTCTACAAGTAATATCCAAAATCCTCTTGACACCAACTAGACTCATAATTCATTTTGAAAAAATTTCGCAGGAATTTGAAAAAAAAATTAAGCGCAAAATATCACGACGATTGAACAAGTCACTTCATCCCAACAAGTAATCTTCACAAGTGAAATCAGGTCTTTTACTGTTATACGAAATGTAGACAGGTAAAAGTCGGTTTACATGGTGGAAACACAACCATTCGGCCTTTCCGAACATGACTCTATTAGTGCAGAAGTATTTATTAGTTCCTACCAACACAGTTTTCGGCGAACGATTATTCTCTAAAGAAGATAACCGTTCCAAACTTTTCCTGAGCATGGCGAATTGTTAACCTTCCTCAATCGTAACTTAAAAGTATTAGATTTTGAGTAAAAGTGAAAGACCTAGACTTCTCTAGGCTTTTGGAAGTATCTTGCACAACCATTGAATTTTAATTTTAGATTATTTAGACAATTAAAGATGAGACACAGTTCAAATTTCCTTACTTATTTCCGTATTGAAAAATACTTTTAATTTTAAAATATTCTAAAAGTGTCCGAATATTCGAATTTTCGAATATTCGGGGAATCCCTACTTATTAGGAAAAACGATTCAAAGCCTACAACCAATTACTTTATGAATAAAAATTTAACAAATCACGACTTGCAAATTAGTTTTGCAACAGCTCTAATTTCTCCAATGCTTGCTAGATTAAAAAAAAATTGGTAATTATGTCAATGATATAAATATAGAGGTAGGTTTTTTTAAATTCACAGAATCTCCTTGTGGGAATTAAGCATTAGTGAGCAGGAATTCGCTTATCTGCTTTTTTTTTGAGAAATGCTCACTCCTACATAAAACTTCGAAATTATAAATACGACAACAGGTGGTTATTACTCAGAGAAAAATTGGGAAACTTCACAAAAGCACAAGAAGTACCTAACAGGCGTTGTCATTTTAACAAAAAGAAAACAGTGGTTTCGGCCTACCTAGAAGCTGGGATATACTGCCTCAGGATAGATTGAATATGATTATATCAGGATATAATAAGAAACAGCGATATACACTGTCTCAGGTCGCACCAAATTGTAAACCAATAGTTTATGAACTCGTAAAACTAAAAAAAAAATCATTTTGTCCCGGCTTTTGCTCAGTTAAGAGTAAACCTATAAAAAGCTCTTTCAGTTGCAGCTCAAAAATTAACACAAAATTGCCTCCTTCTAGCTCGACAAAAATTACAGTTTTTGAAGCTCCAAAAATAGCAGATTTCTAACAAGGGTGTTAATATTCTACGTCAAATTGCCTTTTGACCCGAAAATTCATAAACTCAAAATTCATCTCAGGAATAGTTTGCCCGTGGTACCAAGTGGGGCTGTGGGAAAACTTCATTCCCTCTACTTTTTGATGCTCTCGCCGAATATTTTGCTCAACTTTTCCAGTATTGGATAAAGTGGAGCACGAGGACTCGGTTTTTTTTTCGATCATACCGTTACAAAAAATAGCATGTCCTTATCTGACATGTTTTCTCGGTATCGGAAGTATCAAAGTTTTCATGCTAATTCCAACCTCTTTATAAATGTACCTATCGAATAGAAGTGCCTGTGGATCTACTCGTACTCATGTCACTAAAGATAATTATAAATTCAATCATTCAACCATATTCGATGTTTGAATTCTTAAACCTGAGTTATAGCTGACAAATATTTTAAAATTTGAATTTTCTCGCAGCATGAATTAATACCAAAATCATGTTAGTAGAAATTATGTTCAAAATTTGATATAACAAGTTCGAAACGAAAAAATTCTCGGGGCTGACAACTTCTGGATGATATGAGGCGATTCACAGGTATGAAGTAATCAAGCTATCTGACCAAAGAAGATAATTTATAAAGTTTTCAATCCTGACGCTAAAACCAACAATGTCAATCCGATGTAAGAGTAGATTTGTTTCTGAATCTAGATCAAGGTAAGAGGAAGCAAGTAAATTTAATTTTACAAGCTTCTCCTGAGATGAACTCGATTTATGTTTCCTCACTTCCTACTTTGTTCAATCAGCTACATCCGCTCTTGCATTCAAAGGTTGACCTTTTTCTTTAGGTTTTTTTGACACATACAAGTCAGTCAAATCTAGGGGTCTTTACTGGGAAGTTTCTTTTAAAAATAACTTCAAAATTATCTAGAAAGATTAAATTATTATTTTGCGCATTGCTATAAAATGAACCGAATGGAGAATCTAGCCAAGGTTCAATCAAACTCGTCTGAAATATTTTCATCATTTCTGAATAGCATGAATTCGTTCTCCTGCTAATTCCTTGCTTTTACATATAAATTTGAATTCCGTATTTTAATTACGTATTTCATTTGTTTTTCTTTTCTTTTTTATATAAATTTGAATGAACTCATCTATCAATAGAAAAAGAGCGATATACAAATACTCTTGTAAAATAAAATCTAATCGAAACAAAAGAAAATTTGTTACTTACATGGTGAAGAGTAGGAGTAGATGAACCAATGCTTCCTTTGATTTCCAACTTTCTAGAGGGAAGCTTCACTTGAAAATCTTCAGTTAAGATCTCTGGTGAACAGAGATTGTCGAGACTTCGAGTTCCTCCATTCCGTGCACACGAGACATGGGGAGCTGGATAGAGAGCAGAACTGTTTAGACGATCACCATCCCTCTGCTCGTATTGACTTGGAGAAATGGGGCGTAAGAGGTTCATACTACGTCGTTTGTCCCGTTTGAGGTTTTTCTTAGGTGAAATCAAAACTGAGACTTCAATTGGACGCGGAGGCTCTACATCAGAACTTGGCTCAACTGGTTCAACTGATCGCTGACGATGATTCCGTCCTGGACGTGGTTTGGGTACATGGTTCAGACTGAATCGATCTCTGAGAGAATTTTTCCATGCACGACTTGGTATTGGTGGCTTACGAGGAGTATTTCGCTCATCCGCCAAAATTTCCTCCAAAGAGTTAAGATCTGTCTCAAAGTCATCTGCGTTTGTGCAAAATTGGACAGGTTGAAGAGGGCGACTTGAGGAAGATCCGATTTTTGTAACCATTGTAGTATACGAATTTCCTGATGATGGATCTCTTGGTAAGACTTTGAATTGACGAAGAGCTGATGGTCGGGGACTATACTTGGAAACTGGATCCTGACGCAGCATCCGTCGATTCCCTGTTGCTGGGAGTTTCTTCTTCGGAACTGGGGAGTGATGTTGAATCCAGGGATTTGAATAAGGGAAAGTCTCTTTGACACGAGAAGGGAAAGGCTCCCTCGTCCTTCCAGAGAATGTTTCATCATCTGAACTCTCGCTGAAGTAAGACTCAGCAACATGGAGTCGGAGGAGACCGATGCAATTTCCGATGATGGTTACAACGTCATCATGGGATAAATGCGACACATCCTTTCCGTTTACTCCGACCAAACAATGACCGAGACGAAGACCTGCCAAAGCAGCTGCACTACCTTCGACGATAGAACGAAGTAAACAGGGCTTTTGGCCTGAGATCGTGAATCCATAACCTGTACTCCGTCTCATTAACTCAACGACATGAATACTATTACGATTAAGTCCTGATAAAGATGAACCCGGAGCCCCTGTTATCTGTCCAGCCGATGAACGTTTCTTTCGTCGTCGCAAAATATGTCCAACATTTGCGACAGGTGGTTCCATGATTTTGAACAATTTCCACTGTTGGACAATTCTAACTACATTTTTATCAGCAGTCCCAAGCTAATTTCGTCAGTAATTCCTCTGTTATTTGTAAATACCTGTAAAAGTACAAATCTGGATTCTAGAAAACTCGTATCATCTTAGTTGCCTGTTAAATGTAAAGAAATAAATTCCTTCCTTTCCTCGGAAGAGTATCGGTTTGTCTAAGTAAATATTTCCTCATGTGAATAGGAATTTTAACAGAAATTCCGAATTATAGTAAAGAATGAGCATGGGGTATGTTTTACTTAATATCATAATGTTAAGTAAAAGATCGTGAATTAGACAGTGCATTATCTAATTCAGAAATTTTTGTTGAATTATCTTGACAATTTACTCTTATTCAGAAAATTATTTACGAAGAACAACGAGGACTGGTTGAGCACCAAGGCAGGGAATGATGATTGGAGTCGTCCAAAGGGTATAAAGCGAAAATGAACAATATGACCGATAATGATAAAATGACTTATACAAAAGTTGCTCCTATTGTTAATGTGAGTAACTTTTCCCTATCAAATTTTTTTTGTCGTGGTGACCCGCCTAGGTCACACGTCACCCTGAGAGAACGGAGTAGTAACTAAAAAACAACTCAAGAGACCAAAGATGAATTACGGTAAATCCGTTTCGTGTTAATTCGAATCGGTATTTTTCAAAATATTATAAGAAAATTTCGTTCTAAGACACATGGCTTTATGAAATCTAAACTAAGCACTTGTTTANGGGGGGGGGGGGGGGATAAGCATGCAAAAAAAATTTAAATTAGACTCTTTCAGTTCTAACTTGTAGGAAACGTGTTTCCATAATATGTAGCCGTATGTAATTACCTGGAATTAATTTGAAGTAATAGTCACAGCCAGAATGAACCTGCAACATCACCAAATTCACTTCATAACAATGAAGAAATAATAATAAAATAAGTCTCTTGTTTCTGTGATGAAATGACCAAAACAAAAGTGAAACCATAGGTGTAACTTATGGCTAGGTTAAACCTACCCTCTCCAGGAGCTAAAATAAAACTGTCTCACTCCCACCTCTGTATAGTGTCGGAAAAGACAGGATTTGTCAAAGACAGGTTTGCCACAACGTTCCTTACATATGCCTACTATTGTTGCCCGTACCATTTTATTTGAGATAATTATCTGTCAGTAGTATGATATTGGTTGATTTTTAAACAAAATCCGAATTTCGGGTTTTCAGTTTTAAAAACATTTTCTAATAAGCTGGAGAGTATCATCTTGTAGCCAAGATGATTCTGAATTGATTGAAAGCCTTGATGAAGGCATCAAAAATCCTAATCTCCTAATGCTACCTATTTCTACAGTTAACTCCGATTGGAAAATGTCAATTGTATGTCCAGCAACGCCTTAGGATAGTTGGAATCGTGCCCACTAACTACAATTTTATACTATAAGTGTGGAAATCTTAGTAGGAGACAATGATACCTAAGTTCACCCACCCCACCCGAACTAAACAGCATATACGGGAACTATGGTGTCTATGGTGTTTATGGTGTCTAGGACGGGTGGGGTGGGTGAACTTGGGTATCATTGTCTCCTACCAAGAATTCCTCACTGTATATTGTGTTCAAAATTGTTGATTTTGTAAGAAGACAAAAATGAACTAAAACTGCTAAGACTCTGTTAAGGTTAAGAAATTAAATCGAAGTTGTTGATTTTTCGATTTTGAGAAAAAAAAAAGTTGTGGTAGGCTTATAAGTTTCGTTGCCGCTCACTGTGTAAAGTGATAATTTAGAGACTTAGAAATTAATCAAACCTAATTAAAATCGCTAGCACATCCTCTCACGCAAGTAGAAAATTTTTTTTAATAAACCATTTGGTGTAATAAAGTATTTGGAACAGTTGTCTAACATGCTACCGGAAAGATATGTGGGAGCGCTGCACCTTGAGAACATAATTGAATTTGTGGCTCAAGTAATAGTTACACATGTGTGTTTAGTAAAAGTGAAATGAAGACAAGGGGAGAAGGAACGGCTTCTTCTTCATTAAAAAACCACCGTGACCGTAGACACATTACACCCTGCCGCCCTTGGCCAATACAGTGCACTTCGGTTATAAATATGTAATAGTAAATTAAGGGTCTTATAAGTCTGTGATCTTTTAACAAATTATTTCATCTAGGATTACTAAAATAATTTCATACTTATTTCATTTATATCACACCCATATGAAACACAATTTAATAAATACATTTCCTATACCCTGAGACGCATAAACATGAGTAGATGGAGAAAGTTTTAACTCAAAAAGCGTGTACAGTGTTCGGCACCGATTTTCCCCATCCCTTCCTCTCCCCATCTTTTTGTAAAAATTTCCTTTCCCCATCCATCTAAAAAAACGGCGTTACCCCATCCTCTCCTCTCCCCATCTTTTGAGAGAAATTCTCTCTCCCCATCGTCTCCCATCCCCATCTTCCTAAGAAATATTTTTATCCCCATCCTCTCCCCATCCCCATCCCGGAAATTTATCGCCCATCCCCATCCAAATCCCATCTTTCCCATCCCCATCCAGGATGGGAAAGATGGAATGCAGAACACTGCTCCTAACTAGTGTTCCACATAGCTCAGCTTTTGGCGTGAGACAGAGCCAATGGCTCACACGAGCGGTGAGCCATGGCTCTGGTTCCGCACTTTTGTTGAGCTGGCTAATGAGCCAGAGCCAAGGCTCATGGCTCAACATTAAAATTTTTTCTCCCGTTAATATGCACATTTTGCTAAAAGTGAGAATGACCTAGTGAGGATAAGCCAACACAAATCATAATTATGAACTGGCAGTGACCAAAAATTTCGAAAATTAAATAAAAGTGATGATTTAGAAGAAGAAAAAAATGAAAAATTAGGGGAAAAGTGGAAGAATTTAGGGTAAAAGTGGAAGAATTTAGGGGGAAAGTTGAGCCATTGAGCCATGGCTCACAAATTTCGTTGAGCTGGCTCATCAGCCATGGCTCTGGCTCAAAATTACTACAAGAGCCAGAGCCATGCACTGGCTCTGGCTCAAGAATTTTTGTGAGCCAGCTCGAGCCAGAGCCAGAGCCATTGAGCCAGAGCCATGCGAAACACTACTCCTAACTTAGGAGGATCGAGTTGCGTAATTTAATTAACCAAGAAAGACCAACAGAGAATTATTGCTATACTTAATGAGAAGGCTTTACACAACACACAATACTTGCGATTAGTGTTTGTTTGGCAACCATTAGTTTAGTTGAGATTAAACTTTTCCCTTCTATTGCCCATCTTTGTAAAAAATATTATAATGCCGATCCTCTCCTCTCCCCATTTTTGAAAGAAGTTTCATCTCATCTCTCTAACAACTATTTTCATCCCCATCCTCTCCTCTCCCCATCCTTTGAGAGAAATTCTCTCTCCCCATCCTCTCTCATCCCCATCTTCCTAAGAAATATTTTTATCCCCATCCCCATCCCGGAAATTTATCGCCCATCCCCATCCAAATCCCATCTTTCCCATCCCCATCCAGGATGGTAAAGATGGGATGCCGAACACTGAGCGTGTATAAAAAATTTAAGAATGGCGACCTCCCATCTCATTCTCATTACCACCATGTACCCGTGTTTATGCGTCTCAGTGTACAATATTAAACATACATACGTTACCAGATGGAATGGGTGGACTCAGAGTTCGTGATATAAGTAGAGCTTTGTTAGAATTAAACATTAGGTCTGGGAGATAGTAAATAGAATGTCAAATGCCTCACCTATATTATATTGAATATCAGCCAAGATGAACAAACCTTCACAGTCCCCAACATCACTTATAGCCGAGGTCCACTGCACTACTGGAAAATGTTAGAAATTATTAAACTGGCCGGATGAACTTGTTTTAACGACAACGTAAATTGAATTTCCTAAAACTTAAAACTTAAAAAATAGTTAAGGAAACTTTAAAGGAAAACTCAATCTTTAAAAATTAATAAGAAAAATAAAAGATTCAAATCAGAAGATGAGCGCAAATGTGAGACATGAACCCTCTGACTCCAAACAAATTTAACCCTGTTTAGTCTAAACGCTAGGTTAAGTCAAGCAGTATAAGTTGAACAGAGAAGCCCCACTTTTTATGGAATTTCCTACCATAAAACTTACAGGGTGAGTAATCTCTTATTAGTAACCCATTATTTCCGCTTGACATTATTTTTCCAGGTGACGTCGAGCGACTTTACTCCAAATTCTATAGTACTATTGTAAGATTATGCTGCAACATAATGTTATTAACTAAAGAAGAAATAAACAATGGTTAAACTTTTCTTGGACTGGAGGCGCGAAAGTTAAATTTTTAGCACGGTTAGCTTAAAACTTTAGGCAAACGATACTAATTCGTCCAGCTACAGGCTAAACTGGGTGATTTGGACAAATTTTTTATAAACGCTAAATCTCCTGTCAAAACAAGAAAATTAGGAATTGTATCATAATCCCTAGTATTTTCATCATTTCTTTTCCTCGGAACACAATTTTAAATACAATATTAAAAATTTTAATTTGGTTTTTACGAATTTGAATTTTCGAATTTTTTTGGACCATGAATCTAAAGGTAGATTAAACTCAATCACTTTTTACTTTTAGTTGAGAGGAAGTGAAACGGAAGTGCAGTAACTAGTAAGAAAAGAATAATTATACTAAACTATATTATTGTAAGCCATTTTATGATTCTTTTTTAATTAAAAATTATCATCCAGATCGTTTACTAGACACTAGAGGTAATATTTAATCCTCCAGATCGTCCGGTTAATTGCGTCCGGTTAATTTCGTCCGGTTAGTCTAACCTTGATTATTAGTCTCATTTCAGTTTGTCGTTCAACCAACGAAGCTCCCTCCGCTCCGCCTCCTTTCCATATGCTTTCAAGTTACAATTTTTCTTTTCAATTCTGTTTGAATAAAACGGAATAATTTTGAAACATTTTTGGTAAGAAAGCATAAGACAAGGATCCACTGCATCAGGTAAACTAACCCTCATTAACTTATTTTTTTATATTTGTTACCAATTTTCACTTTCCACAAAAATTTCATCATTTACACAAAATCTAACCCTAAGAACCTAACAAAAAATTCCAACGCTGGGGACTGGCACTGCCTAATTAGTATTTTACATAGGGATACTGTTATACAATCAGTGGACGGTGCTTTACTCCTACTGAGATTAGTCCTGCAATTTTTTAATGTTGCAAGGTTTTGTTTTACTGTACAGAATGGATGACGTTTTTTCGAAATCATACACCAAACTGAGGCTAAAAACACCTGTTTTGTTTAATGCTCAGTAAGATATTTATATGATTTCTGTATTATTCTTATTTCCTCTAAACTGTTGGGTTTAACCATGATTTCAGACAACTCAGGACCGAAGGAATCTATATTGAACCGGATTTGGATGCGGAAGAACAACTACAGGCTAGAGAAGAAGTACGGAAAATGGAGGAGTCATTGAGTGCTCATGGGACTGATTTCTACGTTTCAAGATATAAGGAGACACATATCCCAATGTGTTTTGACAGTCTTAGTGGAATTAGTAATGGAGACGTCAAAGACCCTATTCTGGACACAAATTTATATCCTGACAAGCATATCCCTCTTATCCCCTACAGCGAACTTGAAAAGAGTTTCACCAGCATAACAGACAATGGTGAAGTAAAGAAATTGGCAAGTTCACTCATGATGATTAATGTTTACTATATTATGTTCAAAATTTCTTGTTTATTATTATTTAGATTCAAAAGGTTGGGAATGGTATAAAGCCTCCAATTCATGCTACCGTCTGGGTCCACTATGAAACTAGATGGGAAGGTCAAGATGAGCCGATGGAACAGACGGACAGATACAAACCTTTCAAATTCAAGTTTTTTCAACAAGATATTATGACCTGGTTTGATTTTGGTGTTTCAACAATGGAAGTTTCTGAAATTGCTTATTTTCTAGTACAACCTGAGTTTGCCTTCAAGAAAGGAATTGTTGGAGTAATACCTGAGAGTAAGCAGTAGTTTTAGCAGAAACTAACAAGTCATTCACAAGATTATATAGATTAACTTCTCTTATTTAATTACCTTAAGATTCGACTATGCTGTCTAAAGTTGAATTGGTAAAATTCCAAGAATCTAGTGTTCCAGGTCTTTTGAAGCTTCCAGGAGAAGATCTTCAGGCATACAAGTACCGCGAGGTAATGTGTGCGGTCACTGAGCTCAAAACAAATGCTGCGAAATTTGTAAAAAGGTTGGATTGGAGACAAGCTTATGATGTGTAAGTTTAAGAAATCATCATTGGATAAAATTAATGTTGAGTCCATCAGCTCCAAAACCGCCATTTCTTGTATCTAAGATATAAGAAAGCTGCTCATTTCCTGGAGAAATACCTAGTTCTGGACGGTGCTGAAGAACAGGAGCAGCAGAAACAATTATTCAATATTCACAATAATCTGGCACTTTGTGCTTTAAAAATGACAATGTTCCAACGAGCTCGTTTTCACTGCCATAAGGCATTTCAATTACCAGATGAATCTCACGGTGATCGAGGAAAGGCATTTTACAGGTATGAAATTGAGTATCTTTTCCAAACTAATTTTAGAACACTTTCAAAACCAAAATTTCCTGACATTAGACGAGCATTATCAGAGTTTGAATTGGGTAACGACGAAGGTGCATTGGACTATTCAATTCAAGCACAAAGGTATTTGCCCTACAACGAAGACATTCGGGATTTGGTAAATAAGGTAAGCTCTCAGCATTGATAATGCAACAAATAAAAGGCTTGATCTTTTTTATGATTTATTTAGATAAAAGACAAGTTGAAAGAAAATGCACTCGTTGAAAAGGAGCTGTTTCGTAAGATGATGTCTTGTTCAATTAGTGAATAGAACAAATTGAAATGATTGAAATTTTTTAATGGATAAGAGCCTTTGAACCAACATAAATAGTGCAGTCTCAAGATGAGTCAAAATCGAAAAACTCAAAGGTGAGGTGCGAGCACCATAAAACGTATTCTGCGATATGGTTTAAAAAATCTGGTGGCATATTCTTGTTCAAAGGTGGAAGTGAAGAAACTGTTGTCATTACGGCGTCACCGTGAGTTGCGCTATTTGTCCGCTAGATGACTCTGAATTTAGCCTTAACTATACCTAAGTACCGTTCGGTGGAAATGACTTGATACTTTGCAAAAATGTTGCTGGGATCGTTGGGTAATGTTTATATGAGGGTCAAAGCGATACTAAGTCATCAGAGTGAGCCGAATACTATCCCAAGTGTGATAAGATACTAATATTAAAATTCTGCCTCTTCTGTTGTCTTCAGTAGAGAACCGGAAGGTTGGTACAGAAATGCTAACTTCAGTGTCATGACAAATCGCGCAACTTGCGGTGACACTGAATTCACAAAAGTTGCTCTAGTTCACTCTTAAACAAGAATGTCACTTTCATAATTTTAAAATCGTACGGTAGAATACGTTTCTGGAAAAATATGTAATATTTTGAACATGTTTTCCTCTGTAAGTCCTCCACTGAATGAGTTGATTTGAGGGATAATTTTCTTATGTAGGAATAAAACAAAACTTGTCGTGATTATAATTTTGGTTTGTTGGAAAAGGCCGTCGAAGGTTGTAAATATCTTATGTGAGAATAAGATATGTAATGGACTGAAAGTTATGTTGTTTGGTGGTTAACGACTTGATGAGTAATACCTGAAATGTGTACCGTTTTATTGTACGAATGAATAAAAATTTCATACTTGATTATTAATTATGATCACTGAAAATAAATGCTCGGAGTATAAATAAAATTGTTTCCTTTCAACAATACAAAACAAAATACCAATTTTGAACTAGAAATAAATTTGTAGGTACTTAGGAGGGTGTTAAAGTAGAATTCTTAACCACTAGTTTGGAAAACTAAGCTAAAGTTCTAGTTCTGTCAAAATTGGTCTACTGTAAAGAGCAATATAAGTAGTAACCAGCCCATGCTTTGGTTTCACAAAGTTAAGTAGATCGTGCGGAGCATATGTACTAATTGTTCTTGGTATCCTTCATGTTTACATATAAAAGAGTCTACACTGTGCTAGTTGACAATTGTTATCGGTTGAAAGACTTTGAAATGTTTCATGAGGGGGAAGGACCTGGATCAGAGAAAAAGCAATTAAATCAAAACCCCCTCATTGAATCCGATTCAAAATATTTCTGACAAGTATTGTCAAGGACGTCCATGAGTAGGTCAGAGAAATCTTAGTAACATTGTTTCAAATACAGAACAGTTCTCTTGAGACATGAGATCGATTGTTCACTTCACTCCCTCCAAATAGAGTCCTTGAGGAATACCGAGCCACAATACAACACTTTTCTCTGATTGGTGTGTCTAAAAATTAGAAAAATAACTATTGCACGACACATCAAAAGAAAGAGAACAGAGGAATACAAAAACGGCACGAAAAAAACATAGAATACTTTAAATGCCTCAATGTTGCCTCGTCTACTGTGGAGTATAACATTTGTTTTAGACTCATGTCATGTCATCTAGTCTGAAATATGTACGAATCAACTTTGGTCAACTTGTTTGTACATAAAAAAGTTCATGTCAGGGTGAAGAGAGTTAGGAGAAAAAGTTCCTTAGTTCCTTTTCTTGGTGAAAAGAAAGTCTGGTTGTACGTATGCTCAGGATTTGCATACAGATTTTACTAGGCAACATCACACATCATACAGTTCTCTCCTCAATGCTCTCATCGAGGTACAACGCACATCAACAAAAAATATTTGTTTCTTGTAAACACTCGGAGTAGACAAAAACAAAAACAAATCAAAATTAACAAACATTCCCAACCACACAACTATGTATAATGTAGATATCCACACCTGTTTGGCTCACTGGTAAAAATCATCATTCATTCATCCATCATCATCAGAGTAAGAATAGTTCCTTCATTTCCTAAGTACATGTTCATATATGGATTCATTAGATATATAGATTTGTGTCTAGGCATAATTAAGTCAATTGTCTTCAACAATCACCCCTTCACCCTGAGTCTCTTCAGTAGCCCCTCCCCGTTAGCTTTCTCCATCTTAATTTCTGACTCCTGGCAGAGGAGAAAGATTCGGAACAATGTTCACTGACTTTCATTCCAATTCTTGGGGTGGGGAGAAGTGTAGGAAGAAAATACTTGAGGAGTCTGATGATGATGGTGACGATGATGGAGGTCTCCTCTTGACCATTTTCATCCATAGATCTTACGAACAGCATACACTTCCAGAGTTGTACAGTAAGACAAAGGTGCCCTTTGCTCGTTGACGATGAGAATGAGGATGGTTGGAGGAGAAGTCACATGATCAGAAGTTGCTTTTTCTTCTTCCCTATTTATATAACAAGAATCCAATAATTAGGAATTGAATTATAACAATTGTGCCAACAAAGACAGATTCTTATTGTTTCAATTCTAAGAATCTCTCTTGACTAAGCGGGAGTGGAGTTTTCACCATTTTAAATTGAGAAGTGGAAATGTTACCATGTGGTGGCCGATCTTGAGCTGGTTGCCAGGAATTGGGTCCAGCACCTTGAAGTGGAGAATCCGCACCAAAGGGCTCAGTGTCCAACGCTCCTGCCGCGTCGTACTGACTATTTTCTAGTCTCGTGATTATCCTCTCGTCCTCATCACCAAACTCTCCGCCCACTGGAAACGTCAAGAGTATACAATATTGGTATTCAAGATCCTACTCACTGTCTTCTTTTGATCTATTCAGTTAACTTACTTAGGGAGGGCTCACCGACTACCATCACATCTTGAGTTACTAGTGGAAAGTTTGGACCAGGCGACCTTTTCTTATTCGCTGCAGGTGGATTGATTCCTCCACTACCGGTGGAATTGGACGCTGAGCCTTTTCGTTTACGTCTTTTGGACTGCGGTCGTGCTGTTTCTATACATATAAACCCACTGAATTAGTCTTGATAGCAGAATATTTATGCTTAGCAATAGCAAGAATCCCACGAGTCGCAACGAGACTGTTGAGATATAAACTTGAACTGTGAAGCTAGTATAAAGACGTACCAGGTGGTGCTACCATTCTCTGCCATTTTTGGAAAAGGGTAGTTTTTAGGCAATCTCGTGGAGTTAGTGCATAGGCTCTATGTCGAGACATCAATTCCTGCATCGGTTCCAGTATTACACAGAGCTGCAAATACAAGGAATGGTGAGAGAATTAGAACCGTTTCAGGGGAAACCTCTCTAATATCCTCTTGTCATCACTATGACGAAGTTAATATCTCTATAATGTAATCTCTCTAGAAGTAAACATTTCTAAGTAGTCCTAGACTTACCCTAAGGTAATTGAGTGTTGAGTTGGTGAGTCCTTGCCGAGTAATATTTTTGGACAACTGTTCCATCATGCCGGGATCCTGTTGTTGGGCATGCATGGCAACAGCACTTCTAGGAACTAACTCACGAGCAGTTCTTACGGCGAAATGCCACGATTTCATCCTCATTAAGTCGTCAAAGGTGAATTCTAGTATTAGTTTACCTTCTGTACAAACCTGTAGAGGAAACTAGAATTTAAATCAAACAGTTTCAGTGAGACACATTAACGGAGATTCATGATTGGAATAGTTACCTGAGTATACAATGATTTCCCATGTACAGTGTTCATAGTACACTGGTCACAGTCTAAAGTGATACTGGTTGTATGGAAAGATTCTTTAGGATGCCTCAAATTATACGACAAGTCGGTCACACCACCCTCAAAAATGCTCCGAAAGTACCGAGGAATGAGTGTCCTTCCAATGGCTGAAAGTAAACAAATAAGACAATAGATTATTTTAGAGCTAGTTTATTAGAGTGTTACTAAGGTAAGGTATTACCTCCCTCAATTTTCCTAAATATTTGAATAATTCTTCTTACAACACAAAACACAACTTCAAATAATTTATTTTAGCAGTCTAAGTTAAATCTCTATTTAGCTATAAACATTTTAGGAATAATATTTAATTCACAGCCTGCACGAGACTACAGAAAATCGAGGAAAAATAGACCAATTCCTAATGTTTTGTGATCAAGTGAACCCCAGAAATCATTAGAGGCGGCTAAGTGCTTGGAGTTTTCCATTTGCTATTTCCAAATAATTTTCTGAATTCATCGACCACCAGGAAATGTATTATGCATGGCCTAAGACATGGTTGATCAATACGAAATGTTTCTGCTCACCACACACTAATACCACTTCCAGCCAACCACGCCGAGCCTCGAGATGTTCCTACCTGTATATTGCTACACTACAAAACTATACTCTAAATCTAGGCCAGAATTCTGCTCAAGGAATTGTCGAGTTAACTCCTGTTCCATTACCAACTACATTAAGGGCAGCCGAGACCAGCACGACATCGGATTTTTATTTTTAGAATCCATGAATAAAGACACTGACTCTGCTCCTCTGGAACCTATAGACTGTGACAATGCTTCCAACCCATGTTTCGCAACAGATAACAATGTCCTACAACCGTGAGAAAGAACACCAGGTAAACTATACACCGTGTCCCATGGATACGATACAACTCAAGTCCTAGTCACTCATGCCTATGACACTACAGCATAAGTCGCTCCTTCCCACTTCGCATCCCATGCTCTCAGACTATTTGCTGAAATGTGGCGAGAAAAATCTTCTTCATACTTCTTATTTAAGCTCAAACTCAAAATCGATTCTAACCATCCATTGTCCATTCCCTGACAATATGTTATTTACTGCAACACCGACTTCATTTGACAGAAAAATCTCAGTTACAGACTTTAGTAAGGAATGAATAACATCAAACTTACTGTATCTTTTGAGACCATCTTCTAGGCAGAATGTGAGAGTCAAGGTAGCGTCATCTTCAAAGAATTCCGTTGCAAAAGCGTCCCACCATAAATTGTCACTGTCTTCGGTCCTCTGCTGCAATCGTTTATTCAACTCATAAATACGATAGTCGGGCTGTCCGAAGTATGGGGCAGCTCTTCTAGGAATGGGCATAGGTCTGTAAAAAATATTAAAAAAAAATTATTTTTATAAAATGAATAAATTTAGCAATAGACTTGAGCGACAGATCAGTGATCAGATTATTTAGTTCGAATTGATTGCTGGTTAGTGAGCTGAGAATTTATCCTATCGTTTCTATATTCTTAGTTATTAAATAGTAAGAATAAAGTAACTAATGATAATGTAATGGTGGACCTATAGTAAGATGCTGGTGGAGGAGGATTGAGGGGTGGTCCACAGTAGAATTGTTCGGAATTGTTACGTAACCGCGGTGGTTCTGCCATATTCGAAGGTCCTCCCATGAGACTATGGGGCCCATTTTGCATGGGCAATGGTGACTGGGGTGGCATGGAGTTAGGAATTGGTGGCATAGGACCACAAGGAGGTCCTGGTCCCATTGGGAGAGGATGTGGACCACATGATCGTGGAGGTGGGGGTACCCAACCATTCCATGGATCTGAGCTCGTGCAACAGGCAGCACAGGAACACGGTGGCGGGCGAGGTGGCGGCTGGTCAACCCACCGGTCAACCACAGTTGGCCCGCCACCGTCCACCAAAACTTTCTCACTGCCACCTCCTCCCAGAAATTCGGATTTGAAGTCGAAAAATTTCTTCGGCTCTGGACTTACACCAATTTGATTATTCCTTTTTTTACCCGTCGTGATTTATTGGATTTCACTCAAACTTAGTAATATATCTAACTGAATATGAAGCCTTTGGTATCTCCAACTCAGCTTCATCTGAAGAATGCGAGGCATTTCTAGCCAAGTTGTTTCCTGAACAAATAGAGTAGTAAACTGTGCGATTATGATAAGATGAGGTTCAGCGAGGAGTAACGATTTATCGAAGAATTGGACAGTGAGATAAAGTAAAATACTTCCGTCTTTGAAGGCGATCTTCTAAGCTCTGTAATTTTTCCCCACCACTTGTCGGAGCTAAGGGAACAAGTTGAAATACTTGGTGGAGCAGTGACGTTGATGACTGCTTGATGAATTCCTCTACGAGAGACCTGATTGGGACCAATTCCATCACTGGGGATTCAGATCCTTCTCATTTGAACACTGTTGACATTGGGACTTATCCGGGATCATCAAGACGATTGGGAGACCACATTCGTTTGACACTCCGATTCGTAGCACATACTCACCAGTCACAACTACTAACAATATCAGTCCAAAGAATCTATTAACCACAGAGCCTCTGTTCTATAGACTTTCCTTTCGGAATCACTTATCTCTACCAGATAAGAACCACATCCGATGCAAATCCGTTCAATCCACTACATCGGTTGGTTCTCTTGTCCACTTGTATCGACCAAGAGAAGAATAGAATGAGAAATCAGTGAGGGAAGGTTGACAGTAGGAAAGATCTCAGCTGTCAAAAGTGACCACGTGTAGTCCACTCTTAGTATTTGTGAAACTGAGTGACGGTTGTTGGAGACGTAAGAAGCACGAGTAGGAACTGGGTCTCATCTCATTACGAACTCGGTGGGATCCGTCGACTGTGTAAACATCATAAAGAGGTCACAGAGCACGTGTTGGACATTGGTGGGATGTAAAATGTGGCTATGTATTTTATAATTGAAATCCTTTCCCTCTCATTGGTGGAGTGAGAACAATCCGACTGAGACTCCCGTCACTGAATGTTTACATGGAGGGAAAAAAGAACGGGTTTTGTGTGGTAGAAGGTGGACTCTTCTGCACCTTCTTCTCCTGTTGAAGTTACATTGCCAAATGATAATATTAGAGAGGAAATTTTCATGTTAGGGGTTTCTCTTCATTATAGAGCGAAGAGAGGAAGAAAAAGTCGGATTTTGGGAAGTCTGCTCTTCTCTCGCCTTATAATGGACATATAGAGAACTTGAGCTTTTCTAAACGCTAGTCATAGAAGACAGAGAAGAGTAGCATAGTCTATGGAGAGAATAGCATGGGAAAATTCCCATCCCAGAGCCAAAACCCCGGTTTGCCCCCTTCCTCTTCCACCTTCAATACAATCTCTCCAAGCTCAAGCAAAACTCTCACTCTTTTCCCATTTTACACGAGGGGGTCATCAAAGGAACGGGACCAGGCCAGCACAGGACGCACACAAACCCAAAAAGACTCCCGAAATCCGGGAAAGATGAGATGCAAGAAAAAGAAGACGATGAAGAGAAAAACACCGGCGCTAGCTCTCTTCTTACTTTTTTTTCAATTTTTTACTCTTTGACTCCAGCACTCTGTCGTAGTCCAGTGAGACTCGGAGCACACGACCATTCAAATCACCCATCAACACCTACACAACATAATCAAACTCAATCCCAGAATGAAGAATAATCACCCCATCTGACAGGTCTAATTAACAGGTTATACATCCTCTCCTCTCCCAATCTGGGACAAACTACCTACCTACGACCTGTGTGCAAAAATAAACCCTCCTCATCCAATGCACTTTCAACCAAACTCACCTCTCCTTACAATATTCAAATATTCCCAATTACAACTTTTACCTAATCTTAACATATTTCTAGTTCACACAAAAAAAACCTCATGCTAAGACATCTTCTTTGAACATTAGCCAGTTTTTCTTTCCAATCACCTTCAAAAGTTTTTAAGTTTATCCAATTCCTAAACTTCCCTATCAACCAGAATCCAGATATCTTTTTGTAAATGAAAAAAAAAAAAAATTTTTTTTTAATTTTTTTTTTCAATACGGTTGCAGGTCGAAAAGATTTCACTCCCTTATTTTTGCCACTTTATAGGGACTAGGCAGTATTTATAACTCGCCTAAACTTCATATTTGATCATATGACCGTTCAAATTGACTTTAGACTTTGAATATAATATCCATAAATTCTAACAATCGCTATTAATTAGATACATCAACTAAAATTAATAAGATATTATTGACTATTACAATACTTGAGATTAGAATTTATTGAGTCTTATTCGTTCAGGTCAAGATTTTGCTCTTGTAAAAAGCTTAAAATGACAACTAAAGTTGTCTGGAAAATTCTCCCAATGTAACTGGGTTGTTATTACATAGGGGACTGATAACTACTGTATAAAAATACAATATCAGCATCAGCACTTACATTTTCTAGTATCACAGTATCATCACATTTCTAAATAAAGAGATATGTTAGCATTTAATTCAAGGTTAGCCAAACATCCTCTCATATTTTGGCTTAAAAAGAGCATTACCATCATCAACCTTATTTGAAATCAATGTAATTTAATAAAATCTTATAATCTTTACTAAAAATTTAAACTATTCTAAACAATTATCCAAACCTTGACTCTCATGTTGGAATCAATTATTATCCATTAATTTAACTAACTGCTAATCAACATCTTTGATATAAAGAATGAAAGTGACAAAATAGCCTTCCTAGTGTTGAGGATCTGGATGACGATTGTTTTCCACGGATGGAGAATTTGAGGCTACGGGCGGAAAAGCTCGGAGTGTGAAAGCCATAATTAGAGGATCATTTTCCTTTGACGGGAACTGTGGAAGAGCAATCTTTCTCCATAAACTACAAACTTTCTCTTACATAAAGGTGTGTGAGAGTGATAATGAAGTGAGAAATAGAGATAAGGGACCAGACAATTAGTAGAAATTGTGGCTTTAAAGTTTGACCAACTGGAAGTTGAAGTGAAACAGAAGTCAAATTCGTTATGGGGAATGAGACCCACTCAATAGTCCAATAAGAATGAAACCCAAAATCCAAGTAAAATTTACATCCCTGTATATCATGTTATTTTGAGAAAGAGTATGGACATGAACCATTTCTGTCCAAAAACAATGTGAAATATATCCAAAATATAACCTATGCTCAAATTCCCCTCCTTACCCGTCCCTAAAATCTGAACTTAACCACAAATTGCTACAGTGTGTATATTGTAGTAAGTTTAAAATCCCTAGGGTAAAAAATGTGACCTCTACAGGTCATCCAAATATTTCCCATAAAACGTAATGAAAACGGAAATTAGAGGCGAAGGAATGACTTTTTTTTCCATTACGTTGCTTAGGAATTTAATATAACTAGTCTATCATTTACCCCCTTGTCGTAACCGCAGAATTTTGAAGCATTGATTTACTAGAGTTTAAAGATTTTATTTTCCAATACAGACCAATTTTCTAAACAGTGTCTAACATCGTCAAATCACTAATTGAAAATCCTGCAGCTATGACATGCGGATAATAAGGTTACTTACTACTACTATAGGTGCAACAGAGAACTCAAGAACTAAAAAATATCCCACAAATCTCACAGCCGATACGATAGCCCTGTATAACTAACGTAAATAGTCAAGAGGACTGATCATTATAATGCATATTTTGTCCTTATACTGCTCAACAGCGGATGGTTTATACGAAAAGGTGACAGTAGTTAATTTCTAAGACATGAAGAGTAGTTAAGAGAATTTTCAAAATTTTATGAAAAATTTGCTTAAAAAAAGAACATTTTGTGCGATTAACCTCTAGAGGTCAAAGTTTAGATGCTGTAAACGCATTGTGAAAAACTAAAAAAATATGTAAAGTACCGTATTTGACATTTGTCGCTGGTAACGCTTTCATTCAATTTTTAAACACAATTTGTAGAACTCATTTATGAAATTTGTTAAAATTATTTCTAATTACTTTGTCAGCAATGGCAAAAAAAAAATTCTCCTAATGTTTTTTTTAAATAATCTCCACACTGAGAGAGTTGGGACATTTTGCAAAAAGTAATTCTAGACAAAAAAAAAATTTTTTTCAAGTACCTTTTTCAAAATTTTTTTTTGTTCATTACATCACAGGCACAGGTAAGGATTCCAAATGAAAAACATTTCTGCCTGCGTCAAATTATCAAAATATTTTGTAACTGTTATCCCCTTATATGCTTTTAATTTAGCGATGAGTGCAATGTCGCTGAAGTTTAGGTGCCTAGGAATAGCATGCATTTATTTCAATTACCAATTTCTACCTTGAAAACTTTTTTTTAGAGAAAAGGTTAAGTTAATCCGGTCAAGTAAAAAAAATAGTCGTTGCTGAAATACAAAATAATTTTGGATTCCATTTGTAATAATGCTATCTTCTAGTACTCAATAGCTATGTAACATTGATAAGTTGATCCTAAACTATGACAGTGGGAATGGGACGCATAGAATATTGATAAAATCAAAGCAAAATTTTTAGTTATTTATTGAAAAAACTTATGAAACATTTAATGAAACGAAAACAATTTTATTTATTATAAATTAATAGGACGCAATCGAAGAAACCCAAGATTCCACCCTCTTAATTAAAAGAGTAGGACTAGGAAGATGAGATGAGTTTCATTTTATTTTCATTTTCACTTTCATTTTCACTTTCCTCCAGCATGCATTCCTCCTATTTCGACTCCACTCACAAAATAAATTCATCCACATTCACATTTAACAACAATCGGATTTGATTAGTCAACTTTCTTTAAGAACCCCATAGTGGACAATATCCATCATATTCTACTCTTATTTAAAACTAAAAGAAAATCTTAAAAAATTCGTTCCATGTTCCAAACAATAGTGGAATAATCCACTAGATATATAATCGACTCATAAAACTCATGCTAACTTATTAGTCAAGGTGTTTATTTCATTCATTCCTTAATACTACATAATATTTGTTGGACTTTCACCTTTATGTCATGATGATTGTCATGTAATTTGACAGGCGGGTTTAGTATTTATTATCCTAGTTAACAACTTGTCATCAAATATTATCCCCCCTTTACCCACCTCAACAGTCACCACTACAACCACCATAATCTATTGTTATTCTAATGGACTTGACACGGATTTTTGAGTCTTTGTTTTGGGGATTCCTTTCTCTACCTTACTCTAGAGGAAAGGCTAACCACGTGGTTTAATAGAGAGAGAGAGAGCTAATTGTTTTCGGATGAGTGAAAATAAACCAATGGAAAGGGTTGTGGAGTCTCTACTGTGGCGGAGGAATGAATGGAATGTGTAAAAACAGAATTCTTCAACTTCAACCCAATCAACCACTCTATACTTTTTAGGAATAAAACAGTAATGAGAAGTAGAGAAGAAACTAAAGAAACTCATCTTCACATAATCACTTAAAACACTTCAATTATCACCATACACCTGGATCCCACTCTCTGTCGTACTCACTGGATTTGATAGCAAGATAAAAAAAAAAAAAAAAAAAAAAAATTTCCAGTGATGACCTCCATCCATCACAACAATACAAACCTTCCTTTCAACGACACAACTAACCTTTCCATAATAGAGTGGAAGGCAAAGTTTTCATTTTACATTGGACAGGTAAGATTCATTGTGAATTCGAAAGAGACCTTGTTAAGCCCATGAAAATGAATTTGACAGAAATAGGAATTATGGGCCTAGAGTGTGAAGTGAGGAGAGACCCTCTCCTTCGTGTCTTCATTGTCACTCAAAGTGGGGACTTTGTCGGGGTCAAGTAACCGTAGAGAAATGACCTCCTCCGATCCAGTTGGACACCCATACCGGTAGATGTTCTCAGAACAATAACAACATTCTTTGCCCCTCCGAAGGAAACAAATGAAATCCTCATTCCGTCTTTATCCAAAAAATGTCCCTACCCTACGTAAAAATGGAAGGATAAAATATAAAAAGAAAGAAAAGTGTAGCAGTGGATGGGAAACCCTTTTGATTCCTCACCCCTAGCTCAAAATCATGAGGTTATTCCTACTAGAGCATCCTCGACTCCACTCTCTCTTGGATCCACTTGGATCTCTATATTGACATATCCACTATACATCCTTTCATACCTTATATCATCCACTCCCATCCACATGTCGTAGCTACTCACTCACCCATACTTACCACATACACCACTCCATTAACATTACGTCATTCATTATATAATCCTCACCTATTCTTTTTTATTATAACCAACAATACAACTCACTGCTCATGCGCAATAACCAACCAAATCACACAATCATTATACTCTCCCCTCCAACATTCACTTACAACATAATCCAGTAGATAGTCCTCCAAATTTTTTTCCTACTTTCGCTAATTTATCTATAGCAATAACAACAATTAATTTTTATGGAAGATGGTTATTCTTTAAAATTCTCATCTGTCTCACTTTGACTTTTATCTCAGACATGACAAGTGGGAACCAAGCGAAACTAAATGAAAAAAAAATTTTTTTAATTACTACAGTCCGTTCGAAACTAATTTATCCTAGAGAGGACACACCATGCCATTTTGCTACAGAAAGCAGGTTAGTTTTTTTTTTTTTTTTTTTTTTTTTTGCAAGGGAAAGTTGTTAAATAAAAATTTGTTTTCAGGGAAAGATTTAAAAATTTCAGATAAAGCATTTCCCTGCAAAAAAAAAAAAAAAAGAAAACTAACCTGCTTTTTCCAGCAAAAGGGTATGAGTCACAAGTCTCTTAAGTAGAATAAATTAATTCCGGACGGACTGTACTGAGCGAAATTTAATGATTTTGTCAATTAAGAATTCATTCGAACTTTTACAACATATAAAACAAATCAACACCATTTGAATCACCTTTACGTCGCTTATGTAAGACAGCCTTATGTATAAAACACAAGTTCCTGTGGTCAGTTTTTTTCTCCAGAATATGTATAATGCGTCCAGAAATTTTTTGGAAGAATAAATGATGAAAATAAAATTCGTCTTCTGATATAATAACTCTGTTCCAAGAATGAAGCAAAAAGGATAGGTGTTGAAAGTAACTTGCCATGGGTCTATGGTTCCTGGTACCAGTGTATCTCGTAGACTAAATGTTGTTTCAGAAACAACAGTGAAAAATGGAACTTAACTTATAAAAATTAAGCTTCCACAATCACAAGGACAGGAGTTATGATTTTTTGGAAATTGAATTATTTAGATAATGCATTAAATATGAATTGTTTCATATATTTTTTCCATCATTCTCACTTAAAATTACCTTTTAGAGAAGGTGTACATTTAAAATTGTTGGCAAAATATAATAAACCTGTTGCGTCCGCGGTAACTCTTTAGTTTTTATTCAAATCAAGTTTGTTCCTATGGAAAAAGCAACGAGACAACGAAAAAAGTTTCCACCACTATCGACTGTATTATGATATACGAAGTGTTGGAGGGGACAGTATCTTTCCAGCATATTTTAATACCAATCTAGCCAGGTTTTCCATTTTCAAGAAAGGTTGACAACTTTTCTGCCATGTTAAGCTTGCTCTAGGCTGCACTACTACGACAAGAAAAGAAAAAAAAAACAATTCCTTATGCTTCCATCTCTTGGTGTTCGACTTATTCCACCTTCATAGGAAAATTTTTTAGGAGAGTTCCCTACACGTTCTCCTCATGATCCTCAACCGAATTCTCTTTCTCCACTTTCCTTTATTTTTGGGAGAAAACGGGTGGAGAGTCTATGATGTCACATATTGATTTTTTTTTCCAGAAAAACTTCTTTAGTTTGGAGCACGGAAATTGCCGTCTCATATTTGGCTGAGATGGTGGAGAAAGTAGAGAATGACAGTTTGAAACTGGGCAAATGTATTGGGCTAACCTATTCTTCTTTTTGTACATAATTTAATTTGCTTTCGTCCGTTAGAGCTACTTCTTTATGCGTTGGAAAAAAAAATGTTACATTACTTTCCAACAAGACTGACACAACCACACCTTCGTACCACAATTGAATTGAGGTAGTCGAAAGGCTGAATAAATTTTTATAGGGTTTTGAGTTCAGCTTTTCTATTATTAAATCCCAATAACTTAAAGTTGAATTTTATATATTAGCCAGAAAATTCGTCATAAATTGTACAATATTTCCACACAAATCCCGCACCCTCTTTCTCTACTTTTTCCAAAAGTGGTAAAGTTGAATTAATTCTTTACGAAGTTTCGACGCGGAAAATAAAAAATTGAGGGAGTAGTGGATGTTAAGTTCTCCCACAACATCGTCTGCCCTAACTTTGTACGTTTTGAATCTCGCGCTGAAGATTAGACAAGATTTGTTTCAGCTTTACCAGCTTTGTAAAAATCAGACAAAGAGAGCGCAGGATGTGTCGGGACATACCACATACTGTATACAATGAATGATTCTGACTGTTCGTGTTTAACTCAAATGAATCTCATTCCAAGCGCAAAAACCAATCTGATCCGTCGCTCTTAAATAAATATTAACGAGAAGAAGATAATTTCCAATGCCTTACCCATGATCAGGTATCCGATCTGGAATTAGTCCAGGCATCCCCGTTGCGTTTTGTGGACCTTGCTGCAAGTGAGGACCTGGAATGATAACATTATTATTAGGATTATTCCCAGAATAAAAGTATTGTATTTAATAATAATAAAATTAATACAAATAGAAGTGGCAGCAACTGTTTGGCCTCGACTTAGACATCGTTGTGGTAAATACATATCAAACAATTAGTTAATAAAAAAATGTCACTAGAAAACTAATCTTCCGACTAACACAGAGTAAAAGAATGAAAAGATTGAGCTACTAAATCTGATTCATGTTGATTGAAAATTACTAAAACTCACTCGGCATAACGGATTCAATATTAAATTAACTGACGTCGTCAAAAGACAAGACGACAAGACGAGTTTGTATTCATATTTTTTAACAACCTTTGGTTTCTGATAAAATGATCACGTAACATTATTAGTTGTCTCTGTAAACCTAACACATTTCCTTATTTTTAATAAATAATATGCATGTTTTTTTTCCTGGAAGTGCATTGCAACAAGAGTTTGTAGATGTCCATTGAAGGCTTACCTGGTGGGAGTTGGGGTTGAAAATGAGGTGGGAAAGGCTGAGGCCCAAAGTTGTTATTATGATTCGGAGGACCTCCAGGTGGAAAGGGTCCGTGGGACCCGTAGGAGGGAAAAGATGGATTCCGTGGTGGAGGTTGGAGTGGTCTGGGTGGCGGACCACCTTGTTGAAAATTATTATAGTACGGTGAGTTGGGACCAGGGCCATTGTAAAGCCCGGGAGGAAAAGGTGAAGGACCTTGGGGTGGACCGTGCGAGTTGAAACCCACGGGAGTAGATGAGCCTGAAGGCGCCGGTGAATGCGCATAGTGAGGAGGTGGACATGGCGTAGAAGAGCCTCCTCCGGAAGCTCCGCCTTGTGGTGTAAATGGGCTTCCTGCCCCTGGAACGCTCCCTGGATATCCCGATCCTCCGCCTCCCTAGTTTTCAAAATAACAAACTTTATCGTCGACAAATAAACATTGAATCAGGAAGGATTTCAATGGAAACTACTATTTAAATTTTTAATTAGTTTTGGGTCCGGTATAAAATAGTCGTAGGACTGGAATTAGGTATTGGTTGTGTAATTTTAAATTATAAAAAACGATGCATAAAAGAAAACAATTTAGCTTTCCTTTAATAGAGACCTCTTTTCCTAATTAGTTGACTGCAATTGCTCTAAAGACATAATAAACAAAAACATGCTTCAGTGCTTAATGAACTACTTCAATCGTTCATTAAATTACAAAAAAAAAAAAAAAATTTATCTTAGTAATCTTTGATTGAATAAAGCTTTATAGTGGTCATGATAGGTGGATGAGTCGTCGCTTAACCTACATTAAAGCGTTTACTCCACCTTTCCTGGTCCATTGAGACTTGAAGGAAAAATTCTACCATTCGTACTCATGTCACGTAGCAGGAAAAGAAGAAACCAACTACTGGCCGACTTTTAAAAAACTTTCATTGAAATAAGTTTCCAATATAGATCCATCCTTCCTCTCTTCATTCCTTCTTAAATCTTAACGGTTCATTAACTCACCTGGTAGGCATTTGGTGTCCCGGGAGCTGAGAACGGTGACGTCGTTTGATTGTTGGGGGTGGCCGCGAAAGGCCTAGTGCCCCCTGTCGGATCGCTACCCGTCGTGCTCGGTGAGATGATTGACTTGGTCCACAAGCTAGAAGTTCCAGAGGTACCCAGGACAGTCTCTGGGGGCTCCAGCTTTGAGCTAAAAAAAAAGAAACAAAGTGACAAAAATTATTATCCAAAAGTCAAGTCTAAATCGATAATTAGCAATAGTAGTTCATAATATCCAGCACATCCACGTTTCTAGAGGTAAAAACTCCAACCTGTCTCTCTCCCCCTTTCCTGCTTTCTTCCTAGATATGTCCAAAGTCTCCTCATTTCACTTATTTTTCAATCATTCATTTATGCTTCTAACTCATAAACACCTAGACTTTTTCACATCAGGTCCTTTTATCCTAACCAGAAGAAGAGACTAAAATCAAAATATTGAGTAATATCATCATCACCGAGACCCTTAATTAGAAATTCATTAGCTCCAATCACAAATTAGCTGTTTAATTCCAGTATTTACAGTAAGGGTAACCCCAAATATGTTTTGCACCGTCGTCGCCTTTCACTTACAATTTTCCAAAATAAAATCATCTTTCATGTAATAGGCACTAACAACTTTGTGTTTATAATTATTTCAGAAGTTTAGAAATTTTGAATTTTATAAAGCAAATGCTACGTCACTTTATCACATGGTATCAACCAAAGTTATAGTTTAGGAAAGTTATAGAGAAAGTGATAGTTTGCGCTGTTTTTAAACTTTATAAAGTTTGTAGAATTTATCTAAATTATAAGTAAGATTGACTTAAATCTGAATTGCTATGTGGTCAATTGTAAAGTTTATCCGAGTTTATAAAACTTTTTTTACAAACAGTTGCAAAACTTCTGAAGTCAACCTTTTGCTGTCGTTGGCTGAAATTTGGCACACCGCTAGATTTTAACTTTTGTGATAATTTTTTATAGAGAAAAATAATTTTTTTTAAAATAATTTTATAATTTATTTATATACTGAGCTCCAACGAAACTTCCCAAATCAAATATGGTATAATTGAACCAAACAGGCTTCTAACAGATCTTAATAATATTGTTAATAGAGTATGCCATTTTGAAGCATTTTCCATGCTGATTATGAATATCATATTCGTTTTTGGGGCAATGTCCCTTAAGGGTCTCAAGGGAGAGTAAAAGTTTTGAATAATACCCATAGCGACAGCATAGTGATTTTTTAAGGTTTGAATTAGTAGGTTCTTAGGGTTTAGATTGTTAGGTTCAAAGCTTAATTTCGCTTGGCAGAGTTAGGATCTTAGGTTTAGACGCTTAGAGTTTAGGTTTTTGTTTGAGGTTCTTAGGGTTTAGGTTTTCAAGTTTAGGTGCAAAGTTTAAGTTCGCTTGTTAGAGTTAGGTTCAGCTGTTATGGTTACATTTATTCTTGGTTTAGGTTGTTAGGTTTACTCTACGTTTAAGTTGTTAAGTTAGGTTTATTTTAGATTGTTAGGTTATCAGGTTAAGTTTATTTTAGATTTTTAGGTTATTATGGTTAGGTTCTTTGGCTTGTGATCCTAAGTTTAGGTTATTACTATTGTGTTTTTGTTTAGGTTCTTAGGGTTTAGATTGTTAGACTAGGTTTATTTTAGATACTTTCATGCTAACCTTACTCTACACTAGTCGTACTTCAGTAAAGTTCGGCTATAGTGACTCCGGCTATAATAGAACTCCGGCTATAGCAAACCACACTGCCTGGTCCCTGCCAAGCAAATAGGAGATTATGTGTTAAGTAGTCCGGCTATAATGAAATCGGCTATAATGAAATCGGCTATACTGAACTTCCGGCCTTAGTGAACCAAACCTACCGGTCCCGAGAGTCATTTTGTCCGGTTATAGTGAAATATGTCTGAATTCCGTAATGAGACCATTTGCTACTACTGTTCCTTATACTTTTATGCCTGCCCATCTATGCACCGGACTTGCATGTTGACCTATGAGTTAGTTTTGGTTTATTAAGTAAATTACTAATTCACAATGTCAAAATCAGGCTAAAAGGCGCACTGCTTTGTCCTTAAACGATAAATTCGATATCATTGCTGCATTTGTCTTCCAACACACCTCGCCAAACGTTATGTGAGAAATATAAGATTGGAAACTCTACAATTTCTCTTATTTTGAAATCAAAATCTAAAATTGAAGAAGACTTTCAAAGATTTTGTGGTGTAAGTTAATAATAAAAGTGTTGAAATATAATTAGGTTACATTTAAGCAATTAGCTAAAATTCAAATATCAAATTCTTAGAATATAAAACGCCAACGCCGATGTAGCTATCCAAAGTTGGATTCTGCGCTCATCAAATGGTCTCAAGCAAATCCCCATTACCTAGTGCTTCTCTAAATCGGCTTAGCTGAATTTATAGTGAAATATTTGGATATAATGAACAATTATTAAATTGAAGTGTCCGTTCACTATACGGATATAATGAACTCCTGCTATACTGAACCAATTTTGCCGGTCCCTACAGATTCACCATAACCGAACTTTACTGTATAACTTTAACTAATAAATTACATGTTACCATGGTGATTCAAAGCTTTTACCCTTAATTTTAAACGCTTCAGGAGAGTTGCCCCAAAAATGAATATGCTATTCGGAATTATCATGAAAAATGCTTCAAAATGACATACTCCTTATTAAGATCCGTTAGGAGCCCGTTTGCTTCAATTGTTCCCCAAATATATATTTCAATAACTTCATTCTCAATGAAGTAAAATTATAATTCTATTAAAATTTTCCGTATCTATCTTGTAAATTCATCTACTTTCACAGGTTTAATTTGACCGATCCTCAGCGTTTTGATTTTCTAAATTAAGTCATTTTTTCTTCCTTAAACCTGAAAGTCTTTGAAAATCTTCAAAAATCTTTTGTTGAACATGAAATTTCGTTATCCGGACGATACATAACACCCGAGATATTTGAGTGCCTTAGTTCGTTAGTAAGATTGAAGAAAGAATCCGAAGTATAGTCATCAGTGTCCTGAGGTTCATTGCGGAGGAGTCAGTGTCTTGTACTCTTTTATTTGTTCAATGTCAATAGTTTAGGGAAAAGCTACCTAAGTTTTATAACCTCTTTAGACTTAAAAAAAGGGATTGTAATAATAAAACGAAGGTCCCAAACACCCCTCTCATCCTTCTGCAATGGGGCTTAATGACCTATGCCTTGCATACTTTCGCTTTGATGTGGTGGGAATGTAAGTATTCGGCAAAAACATGGACTCGTCCCCACTCATCGTCGTCCCTTATCGCCACGAGGATGTGCTCAAAAAAAAAAATCAAAAAGAAAAGAAGATCTTACGTAGGAACCTGACTCCCTTTTTACTTTTCCCCAACTATTCATTTCTTTTTCACATACAGACAACCTTCTAAAATCTAAATCTTTCTAAAGTACTCGCTTCTATCTCTGCTAAACTTTCTCCTTATATACTTTCACTCCATCTCATCAAACCGTTCAAAGATTACCATTGATGGCGTCTTCAGCCAACAGTAACGCCTGATTCATAAATTGTCCTCAAGCTTCGGCCGGCTCATATGCGGTCTGATTCGTAAATTTATTCAATAATTTGATTTTGTACCTATCTGACATATTTACAGTAGTCGCCGGATATAAGACTATGGTTTTTGAAACGAAAATTTTCCGTCTTATTCTACAACAAAAAAAAATAATAATAAGACACAGCTCCACACACATTATCCCTCAAATATGTAATTAGAAACTGTACGGTAATTGGGGAGCACCGAGGGTAGAGAGCTGTATCTTATTGTAACGAATTAGTCTCCTATGCTAAATGCATTACACTGATTTAAATCCTCATCTTGGAAATTGGGTTTTATAACCAATATGATCTTATAACGGATGGTCTTATTATATCCGTCGACTACTGTACATCTAAAAACTTGATATCCAGTCCTTTGTTGATCACACCGCACATCGGCCAGCCAACAGTCGAATAAGGCAATATAGTTTATGCAGTAGTCGACGGATATAAGACCGACGTTTTGGATTTTATAACCAATAGTCTTATAACGGTTAGTCTTATATCCGTCGACTACTGTAATCATAAGCACAAGTTATAATTTTGCACCATTTTGAATTTGCAATAGTCCTCTAATATAAAACTACAATCATCTAGTTTTTAACAGAGAATTCTTTCTAATATGTCAAGTAAACAGAAATGATTTTGAATTATGAATTATAAGTTTTAGGCGGGATTAGGGGTAAATGAGATTTGATTTGAGAAGAATCACTTCTCCGACTATCCTTGAATCTCAAAATTCACAACTTCTGTCCTATCAAGTAAAAGTCAACATACTACATAACAGATGGGGCTACCAGTGGTAGCCTACAACTCTCCTAATCCTTCCTCTCCTGCTGTACTATTTACTTAATCACAATTTTGCATGTTTCTTTAAAAACAAATTATAACTTTCAACTTTGAATTTCTATAATAGTCAAGTTCTATAAGTTTGCAATAGTTCCCTAATTTTCCATAGCAAGTTCGACAAAAAATGGGAAAGTGAAATAAAAAAGATTTCACTTTTGTTTGGAGTTTTAAAAATACTATGTTTACGTAATCAAAAATCAAGAGTTATATTATTTATCACTAAATTTAGACAATGAGCCACACACCTCTATAGTTTTATAAACAATTTTCATCTAGTTTACAAACATCAATTGTGAGGCTAGACAGCGTACTCTACACCTATTTTGAAAACAACGAAAGGCCATAACATGAGTGAATACGAATAGAGAGGACATTGACCAATGAAGTTTTCTATGTCAGAATAATTTTATGACATTATTTACAGCGGTGTGCATTTACTATCATGCAATTAATTTGATATTGAATCACCAATAACAATGTAGTAACCTTTACAAACATCAAATTTATGTCTTTCAAGAGGACAGGTTACTTATAAAGTAAGAATCAGCTGTCCTTCGAAAATAAAGCTAACTAGTCTGATATGCTTGTAATCAGGATAATTATACGAAGTTAAGTGTTAGTGTCACAAAAATTAATTAAGCAACGAACTATTTAATGCACATACAACTTAAGTTGGCCAGGACAAGCAAAGTAATTGTTAATCAAAGTAAAAATGATGGTGTGATTGGTTACCGCTATACTGAATCATAGATGTTTTTAGGAGATTGGCATTGCCAAGTAAAATAAAATTACGTACACAATGAATTTGCAATAGCAAACTGTTAAAATAAAATTTATCTCAAGAATCCTCAAGTGGTAGAGCTAATATCCTATAAAATTATAGAATGGCTTTGTCTCTTGCCATTACTCAACTTTTTCCAAAGTGGGTTTGCTTTAAATCCGTACAATTTTGCAGATACGGGGATGTCTGAAGGTTTTGATACGCGGAGAGGATATCCGCTGCGGATAATGCGCAATGAATTTTTTTATTATAAGGAAGAGACAATAATTCTATCAGTCCGGCGAACAAAAAATTATCTCCCCGAAGATTAATTTGATAATTGTAGTCATGGGAATTTGACACAAATTTCTTAAATCATCCGAAGTTCGGCAAATTTTTTGTCGCTAAATTCAGATAGGCACAAAGCAATTAAATACAGAGTAGATTATTCCATACGATTAGAAAAATAGACTCTGGTTCTCCGATTGCCTGGATTTTCAATGCAATCCTGTGTAGAACATCTTTCTAGCTCTCTAATCCTAGGTACCACAAGTTTGATAAAAACCCACAGTAGTGACACTCATTCCCACACAAAGCGTAAAACATATACAATCAAAAGAAGCAAAGTTGGGCACTTCATAACATTAGAGGTAAATGCGAGACTCCATTATACCGAGTGAATTTTTAAAGGTGGTACGGGGATACCAACACTTCACTCTTTCACCTACCTAAAGAGAAAATTTTAAACCAGTGACATTTGAGAAAATTTAGGAGTGAGAGTGGGCATTGCTGGATGAAAGGGAGAAGTGTTGGTATCTCCGTAACACCCTTAAAAATTCTCTCTGTAGAAAGTTCGATTACTTCGTTCTCTTATCGAAGAAAAAACGAACTAACTATTGTTTGAGGTAGAGACACAAACGACCAAATTTTCCTTGGCTCGGCTCGGGTCACTAAAATTTCAGCTCGGCTCACAACTCAAACGAGCTGTAAATGCCACCTCATTTTGACTTGTGACTCAACTCTTGAGCTGGCTCGTTAGTTCCATAATTTTTTTATAACGAAAAACTTCGACGATGTAACTTTAGTAGTATACTCTCGAGTAATAGTTCCAGGAAATATTATGTTCCTGAGTGCAATGTTATATATCAGGAAATATTGTATTCCTGAGTGAAATGTATTATGTCAGACGTCCCACTTATCGTTTTGTGGTATTCAAAAAAAAATCATAGCTCCATCTTGGTGATAACTTGAACCAAAGTATGTTCGTCTCAACTTTGTTCTTGACAACAAAATTTAAAAATTATGAATATGTCTTTAGAAACAATTATTAATGAAATTAGTAGTACACAATCATAAATCGTAAAGCTGAGCCGAAAATGTCGAGCGATGTACAAAAGCTGCACGTTATGAAACAATAGCCAACGAATTCTCTCGTTGCCGAGGAACAACTAAATGTCGTCATAAATAATAAAATTTTACTTACGAGTTATTTAAAACATTTTTGCACATCATTTGCTGGTGAATTTTAACAATTACTCTGAATTTGAAACATGAAATTTCGGGAGCTGGCTCACAAGTTATTCCAGCTCAGCTCGGCTAGTGGCTCACCCGTTTATAAACGAACTGAACTAGCACAACTCAAACTCGTATCGTTCGTTCAGCTCACGAAGCCTAGTTTGAAGTATCTGTGAGATCCCATGCCCATAATGACAGAAAGAACTTCGGATTTTTATCGATACTTCGAACAGTTTTTCTATAATTACTTGCATGTATATCAAAACCCCAAGAAAATTAAAAACATTCAAGTTTAGCCAAACAAATTTGAAAAATCAATTTTTTTTTGACATGATTCACTGAATTTGAAATTGCTCATAGTTATTTAAATGTTTATCTTATAATTGGTTGATCCATAGTATGTTAAACGAAATTTTTGATTATCTCTGTTGAACTTTAAATTAAAAGTGTACTAAGGTTAATGAAATAGAGACAAAGACCTGCATCAATTAGAAGAAATCAGCTATAACGCACACGCTGTCTCAATTACTTATAAATTAGCGGAAATGTTAAAAATATAGGCGAGTATTTCATATTAATCTCAGTGAGCAAAATTTCAAAAAATTTGCCGAGTTTTGCTTTATAATCTTAAATGTGACTATGAATTTCAAACGATTTGGAAGTCGACTCTACAGTTTTTCTTCCCCAGACTGACTGATTGTTGGTTAATACTATCCGCAGTGACTACCCTTCAAATACCCATGGATTCGTATCCTCGTATCTGAAAACACTATACAGATATCTTCAGATTTTTACATAATAGTTTTCCAAAAGCTAATCCTAATAATGATTCCGAAAATGATAATGGGGAATGCAGCTTGTAGAAAAGCCACGTACCTACATACAAGTTACAAAATTATCCAATTACAAAATTAAAACCTTCTGAATTAAAATTACCACACGTAAACTAGAGGTTTAAAAATTCGGGTGAAGATTTAGCAGATAATTTTACAGAACCATCTGATATTAGTTACACATTCCTAAATCGTAATTCCAAATTCAAAAAGCATAGCGATGCCATCTTAAAATATAGTGCCTAAAGACAATTATACAATATAAATTTGGTAGTTAGAGGAGACTGCTTACAAATAAATCAATGAATTTGAAAAAACTTGAATATAAATTCGATATTAATTTGGTATTTGATGGGTATATTATATTACCTTTCGGATGATCTTGGGGGTTTCAGATTGATGCCGGGCACTGGGACGGTTCCTCCAGGAGTCTAGGCACACCAACTGGTTCGTTACCAGATCATGAAGCTGATTTTAGCTGGATTTTGGTGCCACCGGAAAATCCGACTGGACAGAAAGAATTCAGTATAAATTACTTTGCAAAGTCTTAGAAACATTCCTTTCTATGTATTGTCATTGGGCTTGAGAGGTCAGACACATTGTAAGAAATAGCACTGGGCAACCTTGTCAAGTACGCTACAACTAGCTAAATTTTACTACACTAGTTTCCCAAATTTGTTTAATTTAGAAAAAAAAAAATTATATACTTCTTTTTAGACGAGACAGTCTAAACTTATTACTACACTGTATCTCATTCTCACTACTAAGTACTCACCAATAAAAAATAGAGAGATACTTTTGGGCTTCGTATATAGTATTCACTTTACTCGTCAAAACTACACACTTGAATAGACAATTCGCCGACACCACTAAGTCCAACAGACTTCTTCCCCTTCAAAAATAACAAAATTCTATCATCTAAAAATGAAAGAATTACTTAGTTGATATTGAATTGAAGTTGAAAATATGACTATAAAATTTCCTTTTCACCTGTATAAGTCTAGAATTTCTGTAATTAAAAAGTGTAAAGGAATATTTAGAGTAAAAAATAGTTGATTAGCTCTTGGTACCTGAGGGTGAAGGATTTATGGAAATTCAGAACATTGAGGATGTGAATGAGTAGAGTAGCAGCAGCAGCAGTAGAGGGGAATTCAAAATGCTCAGGTCCCTCAGTCAGCCAATGCAATGTTATGGTGGTGGCGGTCGCGGTGGAGTGCGGTGATGATGATGTGATGGCTCAGATCTCCTCGTACTTTCGCTACATTGAATTTATATACATTAATACAAAATGGAATAAGCCATGAAACTCAAGCTACTAATCCACAACACAAAAGCTTCAAAGAGCATAGGCCTCAAATACTATAAAAAATACATTCACCTTTACGTAATGTAAGTGTATGTTGAAACTTACAGATATAATGGGCTTTACATTTTCTCATCCGATTTGATTTTCTGTTTCCACAACAGTCTAAAAACGAAAGCAGTATAATCGGTTATTCCTTATCGAAGCTTTTAATTCATGAAAGTATTGTCGATAAGAGTGTGTTTGATTTGCAAAAATTGAAATGAATTGAAGGCAGAGTTGTAAAATAATTTATATTTCACATTCAGCAGCAAGCAGTTCAACACCGTGTCCTTACGTAAATAAACAGAAAATAAATAAATGATGCAAGATGACGTACCGCCAACGATTTCCACAACATGTTTACACTTGAGACTCGATAAACAAAATTTTAACTTTTCCCGCTCAACTAATCACAGCCAAAACGGGCAACTACTTTCTAGCTCACAACTGACAGATGTGTTCTTCTTAGGTTGTTAGGATTTTAAAAAAAACTTAAGAAATCTAATCTTACGAACCTAAAAAATAAAAACCTAAGAAACCTAACCTAAAAATCTACGAACCTTCGATAAGTGTCAGTCGCAGCCAAGGAAATTTACGGCTAGGAAGTAAGATTTCATCCGACTGAGACTGCAGGGAAATCAAAGGGCAGACACCTGACTTCTGTCGGCAAGGAAGTAGTTGCCGACAAAAAATTTCGAACTAACGATTTTATAATAATTATGGATATAGTAAATTTGAAAATTTAAAGAGAAGACGATGATAATTTTGAATTTCAAAAATAATTCTAAAAATTTGTTAATAAAAGAGTGATTAGGTGATGAATATGATGGGTAATTTAGGTATTTTTGGTGGATGGTTGGTGGTTGCTTAGTGGGGATAAACTTGGATGCATTGGGGAGCCAAACAAGGAAATCAGAATTCTAACTCTAATAATCTTCCGCTAAAATCTTAATGTTTCAAAATAATAATTAGATTCAAAAACAAAATTAACTTCGTAAATTAGTCAAAAAATTTAAGCTAAAGGTGCTAGGATAAGGTAACTTATCCAACTCGATTAATTAATTTATCCATCATCAATCAACCTAAAGTTTGAGGATTTATACTTACCGTTTGGATTCATTCATTCTTATTTAGGAGAAAGTAAAAATTGACAAAAGAATTTCTAATTTTTACATTAGGACGGGAGAAATAATAATGGAAGGTTGTGAAACAGTTGAAAGAGAAGTTGATAGGGTCACCACAAAGATACGAAATGTTCAAAATATCTTCAGCAGAGAAGCAAATAAATTATGTGATCAATTAAATATTCTTCGTAAGGAATTCGGCGAAGGTAAGAACAAAGCAATCTTTATTTTATACCAGAAACCAGACTCAAAAATTCAAGACTTTTAGTCCCAGCTAGCCTTAACGAGGAAAAGTTACGGCAATCGAAATTGGAATACTCGCAAACAGAGACAAACTATTGCTGAACAGTTGGCTTATGCTTATACTATAGCCTCCGAGATAAGGAGTTACTTAGATCTCTTTTTCCTAATGGTACTGGCTCTATGCAACCTAACTTAACTTTCGTCAATCTCAATGTCTGATTGAAGCAGCCATGTTGACAATCTGTCATAGAATCGTTGTTGAAGGGTTAAGTCAGGAATCTTGACTCTGGTTTATTTCGTTTTAATCTAATTGATTGATTTATATAATACCTTTATTTTTTTTTCTCACTTTTACTTTCAGTTGTTGATGAGAACTATGTTTTGTCGAATGATCAATCCAGTATACTCCTTGAGACAATGAGTAGAGTGAAGAATTTAGTTGGAAGATTGGCAACGGACCATCGTGACTTTCATAGTGCTGTTTCTAAAGTTGGAAAAGCAATTGACAGGGTTTGTAAAAAAAAAACATTACTTTTAATTTTTGGTTGGATGTTAGGCAGTGACGGCTATTCTACAAGTAGTGATATTTTTGAAAAATCTGGTAAAAAAAAACAACTACGAAAAATTTCTGTTGAAAATCAAATATTAGACCACTAGTGGTAGTTGTGTAGTGCCTAAATCCAACCCAATTGTTTCGTGCTGAATAAATCTACAAAGTTATTACTTACCATTTAATTCGATGTTTTAGGACTTGAACCTAGAGTATTGAATAAATCTGACTCAGGAGTTTATATATTTTTAAGAAGTCATAGTCAAATTTTGACTATGACTCTTTAATAATAAAGGGTTGACTCAGTGAGTCAATGACTTGGATTCGTGGGTAAAAGTGAGTCATGTGATACTCTAATTGAATTTTTGTTGTTCTTTTTTTTTTTAAGAATTTTAATGTTGACTTTGGAACAATCACTCGTGATGGGATCTTTTCCGGTGAACGAGCACAAATTTTGACTCAAGTTGTATGTCAACATTTGTATAGACAAGGATTGTTGGACATAGGCGAAGCACTCTGTCAGGTATGCAGCATGTTCCAACAAAAGGGTAACTCGATACGAGCGAAATAGCTAGAAAGAGGGAACTATCCAAAAGTAGCGTGGCGTGGGTTTGCTTATGACTGTCGATTTTATTGTTTTTCACATACTATTGCTAATGGGGTTAGTTGAAAATTTAAGAGTATGAGATTGAAATGCTCCTTGGACATTTTGGAGGAAGTTAGGCCATTTTCGTATGGCAAGTTCATCCTCGTGTTGCATTAGCTTACTTTTAGCTATTTTGGGTAGAATACGAATGAAGTTAGAAACCGTTTTTGTTGGAACATACTGTACAAGACTAAACCAATATTAGTTCACTAAAATATGGTTTACAATTTTTCATACGATTTTAGGAGTCTGCCTTAAATTTAGAGCCTAAATATAAGGAACCATTCGTTGAACTACATAGGATACTCGACGGTCTTGTTGTGCGTGATCTCGAACCTGCTCTAAATTGGGCCTACGAAAATCGTCAAGCTTTGAATGCCCAAGGCTCCAGTCTCGAGTTCAAGCTCCACAGGCTTGCATTCATTAACTTGATAAAACTCGGACCCAGACACCAGGCTGAAGCTATTCATTATGCTAGAGCGAATTTTAGCCAATTTGTCTCCAAGCATGAAAAAGGTGTGCGACAAGGCAACTGGGAAATATTTGTTAAAAGCTACGCAGCTTCCAGCAAACATTCTCCAGTTACCGTCTTTTGTGATAATTTAAGCATCTCCAACTACGGTTATTTTGCAGTTAATTTGATTTGTTTTAATTTCTTTAAACTTGAATATGTTATTTTTCGTTATATTATACTTTGGACAATGTTTACCCATTTAAAAATTTTGTTTAGAAATCCAAGTTCTCATGGGCTCCTTATTGTATATACCTGGCACCATAGAAAATTCTCCATACTCCTACCTGTTTGACAGTGCACTCTGGGATGATATACACGAGACTTTTATCAAAGACGCCTGCGCTCGACTGGGCCTTTCAGTGGACTCTCCTCTGGCTGTGTGGTACAACGAATTTACTATATGTGTGTAAATAAAACTAATGTGTAGAAATAATAATTTTATTTACACAGTTTTCAAGCTGGATGCATCGCTCTACCAGCCTTGTTGAATATATGTCAAGTAATGCAAGCTCGCCAGGTGACAAACATTTGGAGTGGAAAAGATGAACTTCCGGTATGACACTGTTCAATAGACAAGCTTTTGTTTTATAGTAATTTTTATTAATACTCTTACAATTTCATATGTTTATAGATAGAAATAGATCTTGGAAAAGAGTTTCATTATCACTCGATTTTTGCCTGTCCCATCTTGCGACAACAAGCATCAGAAACGAATCCACCAATGAGACTCACTTGTGGTCATGTCATATCTAGGGATGCTCTTCACAAATTAGCTTCAGGAAACAAGTAAGATATTTTATAGTTAAATTCATTATTACCTAATAACAAATAAAAAATAACATCTATATCGTACAATCTCCAGATTGAAGTGTCCATATTGTCCTGGAGAACAGAACCCTGCTGACGCTCGTCAAATAAGCTTCTAATTGCTCATTTGAACGGGTTCGTAATCTATTTTAAATGAAAAATATCGCTTTATTCGAACCAGAATGGTAAGCTATTCTGCTCTTAATTACTAGCCACCAAGTACACAAATTTTACCTACGATGACGAAATCAGACTTTGATGAATTTAAATAAACGGTTAGACTAATAAATGGTGTAAGGTCTACTTTATAAAATCTTAAGATATTGTTGACTTTATATGAGAGTTATTTTATAGTAGATCTAAGTAAATTTATTTACTATGCAATCGTTTGAAAACATTATCTTAAGTACCTAAATTATTACGATCTTTTTTGGTAATCAAGAGTTTGAGTTAGGTTTCAAACTCATACTGCACTCTTTTTTCAGAAATTTCGAAATTTTCAGGAGGTTCTTGTTAAAGTACTTCAACATTTTATAGCCCCATACAAATTGATCAACTTGTTTTATCCTTCAGAGGTACAAAAAGTGGGATTAAACATGTTGCTTTGCTTATTAACAACAAAGTACAAAGTATTCTTTTAACGGTTTTTATCGTTTTTCTGTTCCGTTTCCCGTACTGATGAGTACCTGAAGGACGAAAAAAGCTGATCAATCTGTATATGGTTATAAAACACTAAACTACTTGTTGAGAATGATTAACGATCGTAATACACAGACTATTTTTATTTTAGCTCCAATCAGCTTGTTATTGCCTCGAAAATGGAAATTACTTAACTTTTATTATTAATTTTTTGAAGATCTAAACTTTCCACATGGTAACAATTAATAATTCTTCCTTTATGGCAGCTAAATTTAACTCAGGTCTTGGATTTGTCTAAATTTGTTCAATAAATTCTAATTTGACTATCACATAACCTGCGAACGTAAGAGGATTCAAAAGAGGTTTGGTCGTTGAGTCATTGTTTAGATAACAAACAATGCTTACGTTTTATTCCATTGTAACGCAGTGTTCATGTATAATTTTCATAAGACAAGTTCACAAGTGACGGCAACAGAAATAACAAGAATAACAATAATTTATACAAGATTACACTAGGTTTGGATTTATGGAAAAATTATACCACTCTGTATTATAGATTCAATCCAAAATAAGATTCACTACTTTTCCACTACTTCGTTATAGAAATAAGTACAGAAGAGCCGCGTATGCTCCATTTGGAATTAGACTATACTAAGTATGTTACTTTACGTACATAAAATGTTTTCCTTGCCAATTATTCATGTAAAAACAGTTACACAAAGGTAAATAAAGTATAGAAAATAGCATAAACGGGTATGATTGATTCTCTGAGCAAATTGAAAATAAGATAGTTCGAAGAATCATTAGAATTAATTATTCTGGAGGGAGGTAAAATTCGACCACCATTATAATTTCCTACATGAGACACGAGCTTCTTCTACTAAATTAGTATTGAAAAAAAAAATAAGTGAAATTCGCTATGTGTACAGTATTTCCTACTTTTGACCTCCACTTCTGGAATCTTTGGCAGCTGGAGGTGGCCAGTTGGCCATGTGGGGAGAAGGAGACAGTCCTTGTTGCATATAGTATTGGAGTGTTTCCATCGTTCCTGGTGGCAATCTCATCAGTGCTGACGGCGGAACTTGGAAGGGAGAGGCAAATAGTGAAAGATATGCTGGATCAATGTTCGGATAGCAAGCTGAAGGATGAATGGCTGGAGGCATCATGTAGTTTCCAAAAGATGAAGTTAATTGTTCAAAACTCAGCCCCCCACTCCCTTCTCTAACTTTGTCCATCTGTTGATGAAGATGATCATGAGTGGAAGGAGGTACATTCACAGTTGGATTTTGTTTCGGCGACGTCCCATGGAAGTGTCCTGGTACAGCTGGCAATCTGTCCACAGTTACAGGAGAGTGACTTCTAACGGATTTCGGCTTCCCTGGTCGACTGTTTGATGCGTGTACAAAGGCAGCCATGTCTCTGTTGCTCGTCCTGCGAACGGATGAACTAGTGTGCGTCGTACCAATGGAACCTGAGGATGGAGTTGTAGCGGTAGCTGGTCTCCAGACATGAGGATTGTGATTTGATTGATTGTAAGTATTAGCACTATTGGATTTTGCATGCCCTCCTTCATGATGACGATCTCCTACTAAGAATTCTGGAGGTCGCTTAGACTGCTCAGGTAAATGGCGTTGGCGACTAGCAGCGGTAGGCATATGGTTGCCATGTGGTTGCTGGACTTGCTGTGGTGCTGGGAATTGGTGACTATTGTAGAGAGTGTGGAGATGATTGAGGTCCCGCTTGCCGTTATTACTTACTTTGTTCTGAACTGGAGGTGCTTGGCGTCTCGATTGTTTCTGTTGTTGTTGATGGGAAGGGAAGAGTGTGACTTCAGACGTTAGACGGAGTCCCAATTGGTTCATGACATTGGGAGCTGGAATGTCCGAAATGGAGTGATAGGCTTGTTTGTTGCTGTAGGGATTGGACTTGTGGATACTCAAATCCAAACACTCAGGATCCAAGTTGACATTTACATTGACGTTGAGGTTGAGCCCTGTTGGTTGGGAGCTGCTCGAGTTCTGTTTCTGCTTTTTAACACTAAAGTCCAACACGTTGTCACAAAATCCGTGAGAAAGATTAGAAATCCCATTGGACCGAGGGGGTGGTGCCTTTGCATGGTTTGGCATGGAACGCAAAGTGAGGGTTGAATGATTTGTCGTAGTTTTAGAAATGGACGGGTCTCCATAAATCCTGCGTGTAGGTAAGAAAGCAGATGGCGTACTCCAGGCCACTGGAAATAACTAGAAAAAAACGAGAACGGACCTAAATTAGTTGACGCAACTTTTTGGAATTTTACAGTTAATTAGTCCTGCCCCAATGAGGCTAAAATCCGAATTGGTCGATTCAGCAAACAACTGAATCGGTTATACAGATTCACCGGCTAAAGAATCGACAAATTATTTGTAATCAAAAAGCTTTGCCTAATTGAATTTAAGGAATTTTAAGGCAATTTTTTAATAAACTTTACAATAAAAAAAAAATAGTATTTTACTAGAATCGGCCACTGCATCGTACAAATAGACAATTTAAGTATCATCTCGATGCCGATGCAGCGCCGATATGAGTAGATGGCCGTATCGGGACAACACTGCAATTAATCTTACATTTTTCCTCTTTGAATCAGTCTCTATACTTGTGATTGAAAGCACGGGCTTTTCTGAGAGTTCGGAATTGTACTTCGCATGGGCCGACGATATGAACCCCTGGTGCGCAGGCTTGATATTTTCGATGGAGTTTGATAGATCTGTATTTACCCCGTTTCCTCTGCTGAAGAAAAGCGGGTGTTTGAAGGTGCCAGTATCAATGAGTTTGGATTTATCAGATCCTCCCACGGGACTCATTGTCACTCGTTCACCCCCTTTGGGACCACCAGTTGCTCCAATTCTCTGATTGCTATTAATTCCAACTCCTTTTCTATGCAAAACCGATACTTCGCTAACCGTCACGGACGGAGCGCTTGGGAAGTCATCAGTCTTCATTTTCTTTGGTGGTGGAGGAACTAGGCCGTTGGATTCAAAGTCATAAACATTTGGTTCTTGCTTTGTAATCACAGTGGGACGAATAGGTAAGATTTGCAATGAATTTGACTTTTCCAATTTTTCAGCCAGTTGGATAAGCGACGGTTCAAGAAGGTCTGACTTAGATGACGACACGCAGTACCTTGACTCCGAATCCGTCGTCGTCGTGACGAATGTTGTTAAGCAGGATGAGAAAGAGAGTGACTCTGTTGTTTTCATACCCATAGAAGTATCATCAGAAGGAATCGCAGCGAGCTTTATCGTTGTTGACTCAAGCTCAATCTTCGGCTCAATTGAAAGCGACTCTGGAGGCGGTGATGGAAGATTATTCACATTATTCCGGCGAGATCCCTTTCTTTTCTTCAAATGATGAAATTGGCCATTCCTTGGAGGTGATGTAGAGATTGTTCCAGTTGTTGTGGACGGCTCGAGTTTTTCTGCAATTGATCCAAGCATTGTTCCACTAGATTCGTTCACTACTGTATCATCACCTCCACTGTTTCCATTCGGCAAGTTTAGCACAGGGGATTCAGGATGGCTCAGGTCTGATCCAATAGACTTTGAACTTGGAGATGAAATAATTGGTTTCTCCAGTTCCACCGTGCAGGGATTGATTAGGTAAATCCCGTTAAGTGACTTTTTTGCCTAATAAACAAAAACAAATTATTCACTAATAATTAGTGCCAAAGTACGTATTTTTAATTCAATACTCCTCTTTTGTACTACTAAAGTTAATACCCATTTTGGGCTTCCCGTCGCATGCATTGGTTGTCAAATGAAGAGAAGAAAAGTAAAATAATACCAAACGGTCTTAGCAAATGGATTGAATGAATCAATGATATAAATATACCAAATTTTTACATATTATAAAGATCTGACAATAATAAATTTTTGTGATTGTCAAACTTACCACAGAAGATCCAGCACTCGTTGTTGATGAAGACGACTTATTAGATTCGGATCCGATAGACCTGTCTCTCTTACGCTTCCTTTTTCTTGGCCTCCCTTTCAATTTGGGTGCTGAAATAAATTCAAATTAAATTAGAAATTGCTTAGAATTATGATGATGCGCACGAAATCAAGATTCCACCAATTCCTGTCCTTTACATACAGTGGTTTATTGAGAATGGTATTAATTTTTGTGAGAGAGTTCACGGTCAACCACTTTCCCGTGAATTAATTCAGTTTGAGAGCCTCTGCAGACTGTACGCGTTACTTCCCATAAACTGACTGGACTACTGGACTGATCTTCTGTAATGATCATATTCAGAAAGAAGGATCAACTGCTCAAGACTGGAAAAATATTTCCACTTTGATGCCTTCACTTGTTGCAATTTTGAGAATTATCATCTTCTAATGAACCACGGAAATTCCCTAACCCTTATGAGACATTTAATCCTCAGTGATTTATAAGTGGAAGGAACTCTCATCCTCATCTCATCGTCGCCGTCAACTTATTACTTTCCTATACTGTTCAATCCTGAGCCAATAATAATACATATGTATTTCTGATAAATAATTCAACTTAAAAACTTACCCAAATGGTTACAGAGAAGTTCGTGATCTTCCAGCTCAGGATAGTCAAAGACTTCCTTGGAAAAGAGAATACGACAGTTGGGACTGATGTTGAGGCCACCAAGTGCCAAGACTAGTGGATCCGATAACCAATTGTTTAAATCCGATGAACCTTCCAATCTCTTCAGTAGTGTACGTACTCGGACATACCGCTGGTAATTTAGAACTAGAATCCGACTTGACCCTATGAAGAACAAAACAAACAAAAATTAAAACACTCAAATAGTCTAACACTAAAAGCGTAACAAAACCTTTTCTTCAAGGTAGAGAATCACTCACTACGAATCGATCGAACCAACAAGCAACAACCGTTCACCTAAATACCTAATGGACGTAACTCAGAATAATGAATGATTCATGGTGAAAGTTCTATTTCTATTTCTCTTCATTATTGTTTCAGAACCGTGAAGGCTAAATTCAATGTTCATACCTCTGCACTATAACTAATAAAGACAATAATTGATTTCAAACAATAATAACCCCTCTTCAGAAAGTGTTACCAATGACCTAATTAATAATAGTACTTCGAAATGTTTTACAAACACTGCCACATAGAATTAATTTTATCCCATAAAAATTACTCAAGTTTTAATTTTTCTTACTCAATCGATGCACGTGAATTAAGCCAATGGAACAAATTAGGCAGAGGGCTAACCAATTAAGTCCTTGTAAAATCTGAATTCAACTGAAGAGCACGGCTTTTGGACTGAATGTAGACAAGTGAGTCCATCAAGACAAATGAAACAACGAAACATCGTCGATGCATGAATAAAATCAACTTATTTCCTTAAATAAACAATACCGACTACTTTATTTAAGGAAAACACTGCTTTGGAATTCCATCCAATGAATGATTACTCTCCACAACTTCTGTCTGTCCCATAACCGCACAAAAATTAAATACCTATCATAAATATCTACAATAAACATCCTTTTACAATCTAAACTCAATTTCAATACCTTATAAAACTTCTCTATTCAAATTTATTTTAAATTACTTCTCAAAGGTTTGCCAAATAAATAATTCAATTCAAAGTGACATAAGCAGCAGCAGTATAAGTCGTGATCTGTTTCTAATTGGTACGGAACTATTCGACATTTCATAAGCTATGATACATATTATGTAAGCTATGTGTCGTAATGACCAGTGTTCCCTTCCCTATAGGGTTTTTGAAGGTCTTTAGGTTTTGTGGGTTTTTGAGCCAAAACCCGGGTTTTGGGGTTTGGGTAAAAAGGAAAAAACCTATGGGATTTTGAGAGGAAAAGATAAGTTTAAATTTACAGTGTAATCAAAAATAAAAATAGCGTCGAATTAAATGTTTTAATTTTTATCAAAATAACACAAACTAATAAAAATCCAACTTTCCAACCGATTTAATGTAACTTTGGCATCAAAGTAATTTTCTGCAGAAAATTTTACAATAATACACTCTTCATTCATTAGCTCTGAATTTTAGCTCTTCCTATCTCTGCATACAGTGGTCCACAGGTTCTGAAGACCGCTGGAAGCTACTTTTGTCCCATGCTCTTTGCTGAGGAAGGAGTGTTCTTAAAATTGTATGGAGTTATATCTTCTAAAAAAAAATTTTTATGGTCACAGTTCCAGAAAAATCATTGAAAAGTAGCTATCACTAGAAAAGAAGTTATAATTTTTTGAAAGTTAAAAAATTTTAGACATTTATTTTTTTTTAGACGATGTACTAAGAGATGGGCGTGTTTCAAAAGAATATCCAAAAATTCATTTTTTAAAACATCATAACTTCTGAAACATTGATGGTAGAGAGTTGATTTTTTAAACTTTGTATTCTACTTTTCAATGGTTTTTCTGAAATTGAAAAGTGTCTCCCCAGAAAAAATTTAAACTAACTGTTTTCTCTACGAAAAAAAAAAAAAAAAGCTATCCTGCTTTCCCTAGCAAAGAGCATGGGACAGAAGTAGCTTCCAGCGTTCTTAAAAATATGTGGACTACTGTAATACAAATTCTACTACAAATTTTTTCATATTGCCTCGTATCACAAGAAGTTTTTTTGTATCAAAACCCATAAAACCCCAAAAACCCGAAAATTGTAGGGTTTTATAACGTAAATCCCGGGTTTTGATAACACTAGATATGACCTTCCTCAATACTCTACTCTAACAGTACGCGACAACATTGCAGCCAGGTAAATTTTTTCTTAATTTTTTACCTATAATTTCAAATATTAATAATACAGAATCAATCTACGGAATTTAAAACCAAAGATTTAGTTTTCTAACATTACTTATTTTCTAAATTTCATTTTTGTTTCAAGTTGTTCTAATTATTCAATCAGAGTTATCATCTCTAATTTAATCAATTGAAACCATAAAAACTAAATAGAAAAATAATATTAAAAAAAAAAAATTAAAAAAAAAAAAAAATTTAATTACTATTTTCAAATCTGAGATTGGATTAATGGATTCAACCGAAGCAAACGAGAACCAGGTAAAATATTCAATTTTTTTAACATTGTTTCCCATCTCAAAAATTATTCGAAAGTCTAACAATTAAGTGTTTGGATATATGTGAATAAAATATTTGAGAAAAGAAGTGAATGAATAAATGAATTTCTTAAAACTTACCGGTTTCGGTAATATCACGGATTCTTTCGTTTTTGAGGAACCTGTCACTGGAAAAAGCTCTCTTGAGATGTGATGATTCTTGTGATGAGGACTTGGTGGATCCGTCAGTGAAACTTTCTGGCAACACATAACCCCAATCCCATTCCGAATCATCTACTAACCATGAACTCAAGTCCGAAACACGAATGATCACTTTGTCTTGAAGAGCAATTACTTCATCCTGTAAAAAAGAAAGAAAAAAAGGATCAAAGTGGAATTAATCACTCTGTTCTAAATAACCCAGACATCGTGTCGGTCCTTAGTAAAAACAAAAAATCAAACTTAACAGAATTTTTATTTTGTTTAGAACCCCGGAGGTGGACGGAATGGGAATGGGATTATAAAGATATTTTACTCAAGCCTTGCTCAAGCTCAATGCTCAATCCAAAGATTCAAGAAGTGGTTTATAGTTTTGTGATATTTGACGAACGACGACGCTGTCGCATTATCACCAGTTACACATACATTTCACATGTCGTGTTCTTATACTCTCCATATCGTATCCAACCTATATATAGCCAAGTCATCAGTTTTTTCCAAAAGTCAGTCAACGCACCACATTCTAAGAGTCCTTGTAAAACAAGCCCTCCAGGCAGTAGTAAAATAATTATCAATAAGCCAAATAATGTTAACCTTTCATAAGAAAACCAAGTGGATCTGGCTTTAAAACAACCCCTATTTCTATCAATAATATCTTACACCCACAGTAAGTATCCTCTTCCTTAAATCCTGATGAAAGTTAACTCTCATGCTGTGCTTTATGGTTCAAGAGAGAGAGAGAGAGAGAGAGAGAGAGAGAGAGGAGAGAGATTTTACTTATGACTCAGAAATGACAGAAAAACTTTTTGTTTAATTTCATTTCCGACTTTTGCTAAAAATATTTATCCCTAAATCCATTCCATTGTTTAGGTTTCTTAGAAGTTCATAAACTCTGAGTATTAGCCTTCACCAATTGTTTCATTTATAAAAATCCCTTCATTACCCCAGGACCTATGGGGGGTAATTCGGTTAGATGAAGTATAGTATGAGGAGGGTATTCTAAACTTATCCCTCTATAACTAATACCTCTCATAAATACGATAGACAATGAGAATTAACAACAAGTTAGTTTAGTACTTGAACTTATGTAATAATTGTCACATATATCCCAGAGTTTTTAGAGTTAGTTGGTCTTAGCATTACTTATACAGTGCGTTCGAGTAAGAAAGCGAATATCCCGCGCAATGAAATCACAAAAAATTCAAAATTTATAGTCAGTCAGACATTTGCGCAGCTGCTGACGGTTCACCTTGCTGAAAATCTTTGCTTTGATAGTTTACTTTATTTGAAAGTGACCAAAGCACAAAAAAAATCGTCGAAAACATGTCCAGTCAGGTAAAATTTCGTACCTCTCTTATTTCAGATTCAAATTTGAAATATTTCATCCCATGGTTGACAAAAAATAAATTTGATCGATTTAATGACTCATAAAAGCAAAGTCAACACAACCAAAGCGGAATCTGAAACCGTGAACGAATCACAATAATAAAGTGGATAAATTGGGAATGTTTTAAAAAAGTGCCCAACAATTTATGGTGACAGTGAGTAAATTTATTACGGAATGGTACGCGAACTTTAAATTAATCTTTGTTTTCATTATAAATTTTCTCCATTGTTTTTGTTCGATTTGTTTGTGTTTGATTCCTTCGTGTGATTTCACTCACTCTTAGCTTTGTTGTTCCTTGTTTTTGAATACTTTTGGGTGACCTTTTGAAAATAGTAAGTGTTGGCATTACGAGTTTTAAATTTTTATTTGCGAATTGATTTCGCAATTCACAAATTAAAATTTGAACGAAAGAATTCAATTAATCTCACTTCTAATTGAAATTTATTGAACTCTTTCGATCAAATTTAATATTTTATGGTAAAAGAAACTGAACAGGAAGGTGTGATCATTACGTTTGGAACTAAGATACCCAAAACCTCAATGATCCAAAAACAAACATGAAAAAATTTCTCCAGGTTTGGTTTAGTCTCTTTATCATTTAGCAATTTCACAGTTATTTGTGAATAAAATAGAGGTGCACGAGTCTAACATATCTCAATTTATAATATTTTTGTGAAACTATTTCGCGGGAAGTTCGCTTTCTTATTCGAACGCACTAAGAAAAACTCGAATGAACAAATTCGCTCAGTATTTTTTTTTTTTTTTTTATTTCACTTTATTCCTAGTAGTTTTCCTGTTTATAAAAACTGTATCTAGCCTTTTGGATCACATATTCCCGAGTCCCGTTCCGACCCGACCGACTCATAATAAGAAGAAAAAAAAAACAGGAAAAAAAAAACAAAAAAAAAAGACATTTTACCAAAGTTTAGAGCCATTACGGCTGCTGGAGTCCAATTCTCCAATTTCGTACCATGTTATAACTTTACCCCTCACCATGTAATTCTGTTGTGTGAATTCTACAGTCTGTCTCAACTAAATCTCTGTTTTTTAGTCTTAACAAAACTAATTAAGTTTACTGATAATAACACATGTTTGAGACGTTGAGTTTTAAAAACATGCGTATGGTCCATTGGGTTAAGTAACATAATTTCATTGGTCAACAACGTAGATTGTATTGAAAGTTGTTGACTTTACTCAACTAAATTCAGGTCGACAGAAAAGAACTTAAGTTGTAGGTTTTGTTGCCATATAATACATACTACCGCACTTGCCTATATACAGAATGTTTAATTTTTTTTCAGTACTCTCGTTTTTTTTATATTTATCTTAAGTTCGTTTTATATTATATTGAACTTTTTAGTAGAACGGGTCTCATACAGTTTGCCTAAAATTGTCATATAAAAATAATTGTAGGAAAATAAAGTTATCAGTAGTAATTACTTTTTGAGATTGATATTCATTTCATGCATTTTCTATCTTTTGACAAATTTCAAATTATACTAGTAAATCAACATTTCTAATTTATTAACAATAAGGACAATTAGCACAAGTGAATAATTTTGGTTGAACTGTTTCTATCATCCGGTCAGTCCATCTCAGGTTTTGAAAATTTTGGATTGGTGTTGAGGGAAACCAAGTGTGAAAATGTAATAGGAAAACTAGTTTTTTTGATAAATAAAAAAACCTTGGAAAAGCTCATAAATTTTTTTTTTGCATACTCACAGTTCCCACCATTGTTGAGATGGTTTAGATTTATAGTAATCGAAAACAAGAGTTCATTCTCATAATAAAGGAAATTGATTAGTAAAGCCTAGAGATATTTAAAAAAAAAAAAAAAAAAAATGACGTCAAATGAAAGCATGTTTTCTATAGTAGTTAAAAACGCTTAACCAGACTGTATACATGAAATGAGATTAGATCCTTGCTGTATATATCTTTCTTAGAAATTTCAAAGTTAGGAACCTCTGAAAAAAGTTATGAAAAAAAAAAAAAAAAATAGCGAAAAAGCATATTGTATTTTCGTAGTAAGCTTATTTTCTATCGATCAGAGAGAAAGAAGTAAAGTCCTTTTACACAAAGTTTTCTCATTTCTTACTTTGAAAATTAATAAAAATTGAAGTAGAGTGTTGGCGTATATATTAAGGCTTTTCCTCAACAATTTTATATTATTCATCTTCATCTACTTTTTAGGTTTCTCTAAGAATCCAAAGCTTCGTGGATATAAAACTAAGTATTGATCCAACAAAAACTAATTTACATTTTCAAAACAAATGATTCAACTAATTTATTTCCTCAAGGTGGGGATTTAGAAAGAAAGAAAAAAAAAAAAAAAAAAACAAAAAAAAAACTTGCGAGTAGGGAAATGAGACAGAGCTCAAACACGCACTATACTCAGACATTAGATATAAAAAATACACACTCAGAGTCTTGAGTGTTAACTTAAAATTCAGCAGAATACATCTCAAAGAAAGTAAGGAATCAAACCCTGGTTGAATAATACAATGTGTAAGAATAAACAAAAAATAAATAAATAAAATAGCTCATGTGGTAAATACTAGAGGGATTTATGTGTTGACCATTTCATTGTTCCTAAAGTCCTAAGATATAACCATATCCACAAAAATTCGTTTTTACTTTTTTTTTATAAGGATTTGAGTGAAGGAAGGGGTTTCATTTCATTTAGGTAACTTTTTCTTGCTCAACTTTTTTTTTTTTTTTTTTTGAGTTTCTTTCAATTCTCTGCGTAGAGATATAAGAAAAGGTTGGTGTAAAAAATTAAAACTTGTCATCTCTCAGAATTCGGGAGTGGGTCTCCCCTCCTCATTCTTTTTCTCCTTGGCATTATTACCATGAGGCAGCTCAGATCTCAATGCACGTCAAACTCATATCCACGACGAAATATATTTCGTTTCAAAAAAAAAAAAATAATAATAAAAAAAAAAAAATGAACCTAGACTTATAATCAAATATACAAGACTGACAATAGACGGGGTTTGCATCTCTACTTCAAATTCTAATTTACTCAAAAATCTTTCTATTAAAATTAATATTGGACGATTGAACCCATTTCCAAATAAGAGTCTCATTTTTCAATAAGAATGTCTTAAATTATTTAATTTTATTACAATTTTTGTCCCATTCAATCCCAATCCCACAATTTGACTTTAATAAGTGATATATGAATCTTAAATTCAACACTTCCCGGGTTAAATTTTCTCCATGGACAATAATACAAAGAAAAAGCTTTAAAAAAAAAAAAAAAACAACTATGAGAGATTGACTGAAGATTTCCTTCCTTGGCGTTTCTTCAAATAAAAACCAAAAGGCAAAAAACAAATTTAAATTTAGTTTAGCAAGAACATTGAATCTAAAGTAAATAATTTTTAAGCAAAACTGAAAATCAAAAATTAGTTTTTAAATTACATACAAAATGTAGGCATAGTTTGTCTTGGGTTTATGGGTTGCGCAAAACACCTTCAAACTACGTTTAAATTTAGTTTAAAACCACAGTGTTTTTTTTTTGGATATTTTTTTTTTAAACATTGAGATTTTTTGAGCTCATAAATTCAATCAATGAATTAATTTTGGAAAGTTGTAATAGTATCTGTGTACATTATATTTGACTATATACTAAATAACTGAATTTAAAATTATTACATTCAAAGACATTTCTTAAATCCAATGGGAAATAAAAAAAAAAAAAATATATATTTTTAATTAAAAATACATCCATAAATCAGTATTAAAATTCCGAGACTATATTATGTTTAAATTTTAATTTTGATTCGTACATTCACTTTTATGTTTATTTTTTTTATTTCTCTTCAATTCACCCTAGGAGTAGTTAAATGAAATGACCCACTTCAAGTTTCTATATATTTTTCCCATCTCTTTATACTAATTTCCTAAGTACTTCTATTCACCATTTTCGTTTCTGACTCATTCTTTTTCTTCTTTAAATTTTCAATTTCGATTAACAAATTTTAAACTTTCAAAACTATGTGAGTCTGATTAGCTTTTTGTAATAATAAATTTATTTTAAGTTATAGAGTTAAAAGTTTTTTATTTTCTTGTTTCTTTGGTTGGAGTTGGTTTCAGTTAATTGGTTCCATTGAATCGATTTTATCTTTTAGTGTTGTAAACCAATGGTTTAAAAAATATAATATTAGTTTCAATCAATATTATATAGCTACTTAATAAAAATCATCTTGTTTTGAACCAAATCTTATACTCAGGCAATCCAACTTCTTCAAAATTATAAATTTTACGAATTTCAATTAGTTACTAAGGACTAACTTGTTGAAAAAAAAAATAAAAAAATTTTTTTTTCTTCTTATAGTTTAGTTGCTCATAAGTAACCTTGTATAAGATAAATCAAAATCTATCATGAAATAATAATTTTCTAGTTAAATAATAGATTGGTTTAAACGAGTTTGGTTCAATGGATACAGCCTGGTTTCTGTCTAAACCACATCTACAGAAGGTCATGGCCATAGGAAAATAAAAGTTGTAAAAACAATAATCTCAAGTTCCTCAAGGAATTATAAAATATGAGAAGGTTCTGCGTGAGAGAGTTAATTTAAATGAGACGAAGAGATTGTAGAGGGATTGATTGGATTCTGAATAGAAAAATTTTTTTTTTTCTAGGTAGAAAACATGGGGAAATGAATAAGTGGAGAGGAAATTAAATTAAATGGAACCGTTTTTTTTTCTCCTCTCCAGAAAAGTTGTTCTCTCGGAAAAAGAGAAAGTAATTGCAGATGGAAAAGGAAGATCGAGAGACTTTCTCCACAAGAAAAAAAAATAAAAAAAAAACCAAAGAGATCTCAAAGACGACTTAAAATACAAGAGACTGGTTGGAAACGATTCTCAAGAAATTATTACTAAAACGAATCTAATTTCTAGAAATGTGTTTTCCCTCTGTCATAGTTTTGATTCCATTAAGACCGTCTCACTTCCTACACGCCCTACATTCCTCTACTCGACGACAACATCACAAGCACAACTTTAAGACTCTCAGAATTTTACCTTCTTTTACATTTTCTCATAGTGAGTGAAATTTTTGTAAATTCTATGGTTTACAGATCCATTGGACATTGACTAATTGACATAGACTTACAAGTTAAAAAAAAAACAGAAAATAAATTAAGTTAATTTATTCACAAAGGATTAGACACTCATATCACATCAGAGGGGAGTAAGATGAGAGGGGTAGAATTTGTCATACAATGTCTGCGTGATTTCATTCATTATCATAATCTTAAGAAACTCCAATTCAACCAAGAAATAATATCTATGCATATAAGCTCATTTCAGTCCATTGCAGTAGACATTCAACCGGTTAAGTTAATATATTTTACAACAAAAATTAAAATTTGTAAAAATTTATTTTTTATTTCTAAAACTATAGGGTGAAGAGGAGGAGAAAAATGTGACAGATGGAAATGAAAATCTATTGTTTTCTCTACTTTTCCAATGGACCATCCAAGGGGTTTAGTACAGAAAACCTAATAATATCTACTACCGGGAAATTTGATTTTGAAAAAAAAAAAATAAAAAAATAAAAAAATAAATAAAAATTTTCCATAACTACGACATAGAGATTTCCTTAACCCTCGGTTTTGAAACTAAAAATCGATCTCGTATAACGACATTGCATTCAAGGGATCTCGGAAACTATTATACCCGTGTAAAATGCATTCCTTTTCCATCATATTTAGACTTTTTCCTTCAAAAAAAAAAAAAAAAAAAGTATTATTATATACTTCATCTTCATTGGATCTTCTCTCTCTCTCTCTCTCTCTCTCTCCTGCATAATACAGATTCAGAACACTCAAATTCATTCCTATTCCTTTTTTGAAGTGAATGGTGAAGCTAGAAACTACTATATTTTTTATTAATTCAAAATCAAATTCATTGAAGCATAAATAAAACCTTTTTTTTTTATTATTTTTTTTGTCTATCAGTTGGATACACTAACAGTAAACGTCGAATAAACTAACACCCAGTTACCACAAAATCAGATTCAGATTTAGATTTTTTTTTTGTCTAGGTTCAGAATTACAGAATTTGTAATATAAATGGTACGACTTATGTAGAATTTGATCAAGATGAAAGCTTTTTGTTGGTACTAATTATATAAATCACATGTTCTCTACAGAAGTTAAAACCAACTATATAATTTCACATATTTTTGTCTCCACAATAACAACTTTCTAACTTATCAAGAATAAGTTATATATGGCTACTTACCAACATAAACTTCGGTTCAGATTAAGAAAAAAAAAAAAAAATTTTTTTTTTTTTAAGTTATTTATTCGGCTTATATTTAAGCTCAACTTCGGCTACCACAAACTAAATTTCTTGGTCCCTTTCTCTGGATTTGAGTTATCCGAGGTTTTAGTCTAATTTTAAGATTTGAAAGTTTACATGTACAGTTTTGCTTCATTTCCTTCTCATTTCTGCTCTTGACTTTTTTCAAAATTATTAATTTAAAAAATCTCAACCAACAATTTATCGTAGAACCAAGAAGAAAAAAACACATATATTTTTTTTTATAAACCAAAATTTAAACTTTTTTTTAAGTCGTAACTGTGGGAGGGATGTAAAAAAAAAAAAATTAATCCTGAATCCTTGTTGTTTTGGAGATAGATATAAAAGCAGATGTTATATTTTTTGGAGGATGAGGTTCTTATTATTACAAAAGGCTTGTAAAGCTATAAGAGTTTCCTATCACCAGAAGTTGTGCAATGTTTACATGCATACAATAATCCATCTTTCAGAAGACCTTCTTCCCTCACTACCAATCACCAAAAGACCTTCAAATAACGAGAATTGAAACAAGTTATTAGAAAAAATCTTCCCTTACTTCATTTTAATATACTCAAAGTCCATTAGTTATCAAACCTATCAGGATACGATACAATGCTTCAATATACATAATGGAATATGAAATACGGAATTAATAACATATCACATTTCATCATCATTTTCTTTACAAAATTTTTCCCATGTGCTTCTATAAACCATGAGAAGGAAGAAAGGAGAGAAAACAACTAAACTCAAAACCCAGGGGTTTTTTCTTCAACTTTTCTACTGTAGTTTCCTCCCCTTTTCCAATTTTATCTTCCTTTTACATTGATTTTAGAGAAAATTACATTTTCAAAATAGACTTTTTAAAATTATTATAACTAACTTTTAAAACTCAATATTAACTTCTTTTTATTTTCATTTATCTATCAAAATTTTTATTTTTATAAAAGTATTTAAAAAAAAAATAAAAAAAAAAAAATTTAATTCAATTAATCTTTATTTTAATTTCCCTCAACCAAAAATACAGGGTGATTAATCTTTTTCTTTTCCACTCTTTTTCTCCAATTTCACCGTACTCCTCCCAACTTATGTTGTTGCTTGAAGCAATAGAGTTTGAAAAAAAATGTCATCATGCTTTCCAGGGTGCAAAAAAAAAAAAAAAAAAAAAAAACTTTAACAACCCTCTAGATGATCACCAGCTCCACACTCGAGTGTCGTTTTACGTTGGAAACTTATGTACAGAGTGCCCAAAGTTTTTTTTTTTTTTTTAGAAATCAACCTTTACTTTCTATGTTTATAAGGCCAGAAATTAAATAAATTGAAATTTTTTTTTATTATTCAGTTGAACAGTCGTAATAAAATCCATACCATACACCAAATTTCTTTGATATGAACAAAGGAAATTGGTTTAAATATAAAGTTTACTTTCTCCAACTTAAAAAAAAATTTGAGTATTCTGTATATAAGAATGTTATGAGTTTTAGAAAAAATATAAAATTTAACTCGAAAACTTTATTATTTCCTTAGAAAAAGAAAGAAATTATGAATAGTTGATGTTGACTGTAGTAGTAGTGTAGTAATACAAATGAAGGTTTAGAAAACATATTACATTTATTTATTTATCTACAAATAAAATGCAACCCACCACATCTGTCTTTTGGTTTCCTAATCTCTCATGAGGTGATTTTTATGAATTTACAGTCAGAGATCCTATTACATAACAATCAACCCAGACTAACTTTAATCTAAATATTTTATTCTTCAATTAAAAATATTTACCAGTTAGTAGTTACATCTAATAAACATTAGACAGAATGTCAGAAAAGTTTCAAAAAAAAAAAATAAAAAAAAAATAAAAAATTTTTCATAAAAGTGTATAAAAATGGGTAAATGTAAGGAGAGTGGGATGATGATAAGTGATGAGTAGATCTAAAAGTCGGATCTCACTTTTCCTTTTTTACCATGTTGTAAAAATTTAATCAAATAAACAGTTATAGAGCTGGAAGGGATAGAAAGATATAATAAAAAAAATAAAAAGAAAGGCCCTTCTTTGCACTTGTAGATGTGAGAGTTTTGAGCATGTGTGCTATGTTCCATTGAGCAGAGCTCAACTAAAACTCTACCTATATGGAAGAATCCTTTGTCTTTCTGTCAGCCAGGGCTCAGTCAGTCCGTTAGTTTCTTACGCAACTAAATTCATACCCATTAACTTCTACGCAACTCTCTTCCATCATCTCACTCATGTTAACTCTTCAAATGACCAGTCCTATTATTCTTCTCTTCCAACACAAACATACAACTCCTCTCTGTACAATCTTACTATATTTTTTTTTATAGTAAAAACATAATCCGAACTTACCTCTCCATGATGTCTTCTTCGACCCTCTGGGGTATTTTCTGGCAAGAAATAGAGTCTCAAACTAACGAAACTCTCTGCTCGATCTGTCCAAAGTAATTGAACTTCTGCAATACTAAATATTGCTGAATCTGGATATATCCGAACTGGAAAGAAGCACGACAAAGACAAGACTCTTCCATCTATTTTCACAGATTTGTAGAAGGAATAATTTCCATGTTGTCCAAGGCAGCCAGTAAACTTAAAAAAAAAAAAATTAAAAATTAAAAAATAAATTCATTTTCTATTAAAAATCATTACCACTTCCATTTATTTAACAAGGAGGAATTATAATTTATATTTTCTTAACTATAGCTTAACAATTAGTACTAAGAATTTATTCTGTAGATATTATTTAGACAGGTCTTAACTCTCATTCTAATCAAGGAGATCATTATAAAAATATAAATATAAATATAAAAAATATAAAATAAACTATTATTGTTGTTACAGGTAGAAATATTTTAGGGAACCGTTATTGCCAAGTTAATCTCAAATGTTCCCAATCTTTTTAGTTTCCCAGAGGACTTTATTGATTACTCGACAAATAGAAACCGTACAACTTTTCTTTTATAAAAAGAAAAAAAAATCATATATCACTAAAAATCGATTTTCAGAAGAAACTTTTCAACTTTTTTTTTTTTTTTCTTTTTTTTTGGAGGAATAAAAGTTATAGAGAGTGAAAGAAGGGTTGGAAGAGTGAGTCTCTTTAGAGCGCAGTTTATATAAATTGATCAATTCTATAACTTTATTTTAATTAAATTCATTTCCTTTTAATTCTATTCAAAAAAAAAATGAAAATAATAAAAATAAAAATTTAATAACTCTGTATTAAATCAATAATAATAATAATAATAATAAAAAATAATAATAATAATAACAAATACTATAGAATACAAAAGAAAAGAGTTTTGAAAGAGATTTATATTTCCTGATAACATAAATTTAGAATTCTGTCTCATTATTCTCAAATCCCTATAGAGATCAACCTTGGTAGTGCTGTCGATTCTAAAAAAAAAAATATTTTAATTATCAAATTAAAGGTAAGTTAATTAAAAAGACAAAGAAGTAGAGGTTAGAGTGATATTTAGTTTTAAATAATTCTTGTGGATATGAGACTGAGACTGAGATGAGTGGTAGTGGAAGTACATAAGAAGACTTATGAAGACATTTTAAAATGGAATTGAAAAAGGNTGTGATGAGACTGAGATGAGTGGTAGTGGAAGTACATAAGAAGACTTATGAAGACATTTTAAAATGGAATTGAAAAAGGGAACCGTTTTCTCAAAAAACAAAAGAAGAAAAAAAAAAAAAAAAAAAAAGTTTTGTTTGTCGAATGTGTAGCCGTATTTTGGCCCCTCTGAGAAAATCCTATTCTACCATTTCATTACTTTTATCCAAAGAATTGGAGGAAAACATGAGAAGGAATAGTGGAAAGTTAAGCCTAAAAGATACATGTTCAATCGATATTTTTCTTTCACTTTCCTCTCCTACGGAAACCAAACTGTCATATTATAATTCCATTGTTTCTAATTCTCACTCTCTCAAAAACAAAAGTCCGAATCTAAAGGGACGAATCATCTCAAACAATACTCTGTCAATGAATAATGAGAATTAGAGAGACCAACCCATTTATCACAAATTATTTACCATTATTATTTAATAAAAATTAATCAAGGTTCCTATCTCAATAAGGATTGCCAAACTAATATTCAACCACTTACATTATTTATTCTTCCTTGAAACTCATGAAATTATTTAAAAAAAAAAAAAAAAAAAAAAAAATTTCTTATTAGGTTTGAGTTATATTTTTGACAAAAAAAAAATTATAATTTGAAGGTTCTAAGTTGTGTAAAATGTAATAGTGTTGTGAAGAAGGAAGAGTTCCCCCAATGTTTCCAATTCAAAAAACAGACGCAGAGAGAAAAGATTTAAGAAAAAAAAAAGGAAGGGGAGATTTAGTAGAGAAGAAGAAACCTGGTTCTATATCAATTTCCTCTATTTCATCAAAATGAAAGACAGAGAGATAACTCTAATGAATACACAAACCCCTCATATGTTAATTACTAATCACCACATTTAGATTTTTAATACTAGTTGCCAAATTTCATTTATTACTATTCAACTTTTAAATAGTCAAAAACTAGAAATTATAAACTAAATTTTAATTAACCACTAATAACATTTGACTTAAAAATAGGTTTGGGTTACTTCAGGTCAATAAAAACTTGAAGGGTTATTTAATATTATTATTATTATTATTTTTAAATTGGAATTATAATAGCTAAAGTTTGAAGTATGAGAGTGAGTCATGAAAATGGATTTTTATTATCCATATATACACTATGGTAAGTTGAGGATAGGAGGATATTGAAATTCTCGTGTATGTCTGTCTGTTCGTCTAAACTTGTAAAATCTTACTATAAGTCTACATCTTATATAAATATATAGAGACAAATTTTAGGAAATTGATAAATTCACTAATACTAAAATATACTAAAAAGTATATTCGTTATGGTTACTTTTAAAAAGCGTATAAAATTTAATTGATAGAATTAATAGCAAACGTCAGCATCCAGTACCATAGAGTTGTTCTATAGCTGTTGACATTACGTAGCTAGTTATTGTTATTGAATTGAAACATAACCTATCAAAACAAGATACGTCATCTAATATCAAGGATTAATGTGTCAGGTTTTAATATCCTAAAATATCAATATACTATCCACTACAATTACTTTTGATTTCACTATGTGATTTAATATTTGTAGACTACGGATGCTTATATCGTNAGGATAGGAGGATATTGAAATTCTCGTGTATGTCTGTCTGTTCGTCTAAACTTGTAAAATCTTACTATAAGTCTCCATGTTATATAAATACATAGAGACAAATTTTAGGAAATTGATAAATTCAATAATACTAAAAAGTATATTCGTTATGGTTACTTTTAAAAAGCGTATAAAATTTAATTGATAGAATTAATAGCAAACGTCAGCATCCAGTACCATAGAGTTGTTCTATAGCTGTTGACATTACGTAGCTAGTTATTGTTATTGAATTGAAACATAACCTATCAAAACAAGATACGTCATCTAATATCAAGGATTAATGTGTCAGGTTTTAATATCCTAAAATATCAATACTATCCACTACAATTACTTTTGATTTCACTATGTGATTTAATATTTGTAGACTACGGATGCTTATATCGTTCCTAAGGTTAATAAAATTTGTAAACTGATTTCTGAAATCACGAAAAGCGTACATATATGAGGTGTGTTATAATGAATTTCTGTCGTTGGGATGTTGTGAAAATGAATGCCTGAGTGAAGCATGGCTATATGATTCGGCTACCTACTGACAGACAATCAACCTATTGTGTTGTCTCCTCTCTTCTAGTTTTAGTTTTAGTTTTAGTTTTAGTTTTAGTTTTAGACCCAGGTGTACATGAGTACATGTTACCATGTCATTCCATTATTATTATTCTACGCTCCTCTCGAATAATAAGTTTAATAATTAATGAACTTCAAACCAAATGTTATTATTCCATTCTTGGCATGGAGTCTCTCTCCTTCTCTTTACTCCTTAATTCTCTTCATTTGAAATCAAGGAAATGTCAAAATGAATAACATAACATAACATAACATAACATAAGAATAATATTTTAAAATATACAGTTCACTGCCCAAATTGTCAATTTTACAAATTAGTTTGGTGAAAGATATTATTCCAAATTGACAAGAAGAGAAATGAAACAAAGAGGGAGTAATAATAGAGGAGCCATCGACCCCTAATAGTAAGTGTTAGCATGCAAACGAGTCGAGCATGAATTTATCATAAAATCATCACATTCACAACAAACCTAGAGGATTTTTTTTTTTTTCTATAAAAATTGGAAAATACTTATTAGAAAATGGGCATGGAAATTAGAGAGAAATGGTTAGATGGTAGATGGTTAGTTATAAAAGTAGGAATTTTGTTAAAATAAAATAGTCATTTTGTGGTATAGAGGAGTATTTGATAAAGTTATAACTTATAATTTATAAGTTATAAGTTAAAGTAACAACAAGGCAGGGAGAATGGAGTTTTTCAAAACTCTCCTCCACTCATGATTTCTGCTTTCTCTTTTTTTCCCCCCACCAAATCCTCATCTTCGACCCAACAACCGAAAGAACCCGTTGGAAAAAAAAAAAAAAAAAAAAAAACTTTTTCGCACATTTTATTTTTTTGGCAAGAAAAATATATAAAGGAGAGTTGGCTCTAACTTCAACCATCAAAGACGTATCATACGTAACGAGCCAAATCGAAGTTTTAAGAGCAAGCTCCGTTTGATGTTGTTTGATGTGCTGGAAGTAGATCTGTAGACAAAATTAGGGATCCCTCTCCGCCCTCCCTATAGCCCTACTCATTAAACCCTTCACTTTATAATTTGAAGGATATATACAATAAAAAATATTACTCAGCCATCCTCAAAGATTACTTTGGCAACCAGGCTTTCCAACTTCGATACACCATTACCTCACTCTCACAATCACCATCAAAAAAAAAATTTTTTTTTTAATATATTATATATACATACCAACCAATAATAACTAACTACACCTTCACTTCACAATTCACTCAAATACTCTCTAGCCTTGAAAGTGGAAATAATGTTAATTTCTCATCACTATAATAATACACGCATTTTCTTTATAACATGATTTCCAACTAAATTACTTCTATTGTCTATTATCTATTATCTAGAAAAATACAGGCTATTTCTAAATGAGGCTACGCCATTTTAAATGTAATTTTTTTTTTTATCTTCTTCAATCTATGATTCTTTTTGTCCATGGCACATGTCGAAGGGGGAAAATTATAAAAAAAAAATATATATTTATATATAAAAAAAACCTGTCTAACTTTTTACTTTAGAGGGTCAGAAAAAGACCCTGTAAGACAAAGACTATACAAAAGGTCAAAATAGGTTTGAAGGACGAATCCAGATTTTTTAACATTATGTTGACATGAAGAAATTCAAGTTAACAATAATTAATTTATCTAATTATTGAAATCTTTTAAACTCACCAGACCACTCCATACTCATCCTGGTTGATTAACCTAATCAATTTTACGCAGTACAAAATTTCTCACAGTATTTTTTTCAGTTTTGTCAATTTGAGGTTTAAATTATGAAGATGAATCTGAATGAGAGAAGCTGGATGAATAAGACAGGAATAAATTTTGATGACAAGGAGTCAATAACCTTTAAAATGATTTTTAACTTACTAAAAGTAATATGGTATTTAAAAAAAAAAAATTTTTTTTTTTTTTTTTTTTTGTCCGAAAATGTCTAATTAGTCCCATCTGATTTACATTTTTGCTAATGCCGCTCCACTTACAATTCTAAAGGACATTGACTTTATTGTCACCAAAAAATTATTGAAAATTTCACCTTTTCTCATTAACACGCATCTCAAATCTGTATTTTGTGTTGAATTTATTTCAATCATAATTATTGTTATTGAAGTAATCAAAAGAAGAAAAAAATAATAATAATTTTTTTTCAGTGTGCAGTGGTTTGTGTACTTCCTGTCGGTAACTAGGTCATTTGTTTAGAAAATTAAGTTCATTATTACTTAAATTCTCTCATACTTACGCAATTCTAAAAAAAAAATTGAAATCCGACCTTTGACCTTAATTTAACCTTAGTAATCACAATCACTGTCTTAGAAACTCACAAAAAAAAAAAACTCAAACTAATTTTCTAGATTTCCAATTTCAACATAAGCCATAGTCAACAAATGTAAAATTTAACTCTCAGAGCAAATAGTATATATAACTTCTTAACCTCATTTAGAAACACCCGGTATATAACTTCCATTATTGGTTTACTCTTTCACCTAAGCTCAAAAATAAAATCATCATTTCAAATATCTGTCTAATACTAATACTATGATAAATTTGAAATAATTAATCAATATTTAAACAGCTCAAATCTATTACACAAAGAGTCTAGCTCATAAAAATTTAATACCACTTATTAAAACTAATCACTGCGGTGGTGGTAGGAGGACAAAGACAAAACTAACAAAGTCCTACATTATTTTTTTTTATATTCAATCATTTATTTCTAAAGCCTTGTGTATTCTTTCTCTTGTCTTGATAGATCTGATAACTAATAACTTAGTTTCTGTTGAATTAGCACAAACTATTTAATATATGATGATCATCAACTCAATTTTTATTTATTATGATTCTGAGAAACAAAAATAAGAAAACTGAATAGGTGGTCGTAGGACTCTGATTCTCTAATTGCGCAACACTCTATGAATAATTCCTTCGTCTTTGAACCCGAAAAAAAAAAAAAAAACTCTAAAGTAGTGGCTATAACTAAATGGTATATTAATTGAATTACACATTTTATTACACTGCTTATTAGATCTAAAAGAGAGATTCCTCTTGTCCGTATGATGTATAGAATCAAAAGAGTTTCCTAATTTCGAATCCAAATGAGAAAGATGATACAAAAAATTGTAAATTGTCCAAGGTTAAATATTTATTTTTTCGCCTACAGATATATTCGAAGGGAAGTCATGGTCGTTGAAAGAAGTATAAAAAAAAAGGAAAAAAAAAAAAAAAAAAAAAAAAAATTTTCTGATCTTGTTGTGTTGGGACTGGGACTTGTAGTAGTTGAGCATGAGTCTCTCCTATTGTGTTTCAAAATAATATCCTGTTCAGACTAACAAAGAGATGGTAAATCTAGAGAAAATGTACATAAAAAAAATGTAATAATAAGTAGTAATAAGTGAAAAAATTCAGACTTTTAGTAGTCACCGGCGTTAAAAAAAAATGAGTCAAGTAAAAATTATTATTGTAATTTAAGACCTCTACCACAAATCCTTTTTTTTTCTTCAATGCCCATCAATAATTAACCATAAAAATATATAACTAATCAAAATAAACTCAAAATAAACTTACATCCCAAAAAAAAAACTTTAAGATTAATGAAGAGTGATAGATGTATTGGAAATAAATAATATGGTTGACAAAAGGACTCTTCTCTGATGGCTCACCACATACTTCCGTCAAACAAATTTATATGTAAGGAATGGAGTGTAAGAGAAAAAGATACCGAATTATCATTAACTCTCTGATTACCATTTTCTCAACTCACATATCTCACAAGACGACCCAACGACATTAGCATTTCCTTTGAGAAAACAATGAGCACTTATTTTATGATTCAGTGGATTACGATAGAAAAAAAAAAAAAAAAGTCCCTACTACTACAGAACTAGCCTAAATAATAAATTTATTTATAATTCCCAGCACGAGGACGACCATGTTAGGAAACATTGATACCTACTCAACCAATACATCTTGAGAAATAATTTATGAGGAACCAATTCCATTATTAAAAGATTATATACTCTCATCTTTCTTATAAACTTATCATTTCACTCATGTCACTAACTCTTTTTTATTTTTTATTTTTATTTTTTACTTATTACTCTCTAATTTTGAACACAACGAGTTTACTCAAAATTAGAATTAGGTACTCAACAATAAGTGAAGATGGTAGTGAAAAGATAAATGATATTAGAGAGGGAAGGTGGTAAATAATTAATTTATATTATACAAATCTAGCCCCATTATTTTTTTGAAGGAAGCCCAACTCAAGGTTAGGTAGAAGTAAATAGTAGTAAGGATAAGAAATAATACAAGTGTTAGTACATTCACTTTTAAAATTTGAGCAATACTAATCTTCTTCCTAGTATCTTAATACAGGCTTTTCAATTTTTTTTTATAACCTCCTGGGGTGAAATTACAAATTTTTGAGCAAGGATTCCTACTTTCCAAAAAACGAAGAAGAAAAAAATTATTATTTTTTTCTCTTTTTACTTTATTTTTTTTTTTTTTTTTTTTTTTTTTTAAAAATTTTTTTTNAACCTACTAATTAGGTAACTTACTTTTTGCATGTTTTACATCACAAGAATCAATAATTATGTTTTGTTTTTTGGGAAATTGATAAACAATAGTAATCTCCAAATTTGTTTGTGATTTCACGCCACTGGTTATTATATTTAAAAAAAAAAAAAAAAAAAAAAAAAAAAAAAAAAACCTTGTATACTTTCATTTGCAAAGTTTTTGCTTAAAAAAAAACAGGTTTTGAAATGAAAAAAAAAGAACATTATATGATGATTCTAGTCTATCAAAGTAGATATTACTTCTAAGTAATCTTAAGTACTATGTACGATGAGAGTATCACACTCACCGCTATAATGTCGTATTATTTAATTACTGATTTCTATTTAATTCAAACAATTGAGGACACAAGGCGTAGTTGTGCAATCTGCTCTTCTTGCGAATAATTATTACTCTAATCAAGGGAAGAGATGTGACTAAACTTTTGAAACAAACAAAAAAAAAAAATTAATTTGACCTTGGAAGACAAGTTAATAAGGTTGACAAACTCAACGAGTTTTTATTATTCATATTCCTTTGAAGTCATTTTAATACGGAATTAAAACTAGATCCTATGAAATTTAGAACATAGGAACCAACAGAAAGAAGAAAGACTCCAAAAAACTTTTCAATGTTTCTCAATCCCTTTGGAAATAATTACATTTCTCGACCTATTATTTTCTCTCTGCAAAATTCCATATGGATGACGTTGAGGAGGCTCTAGCAAAATAGTATGACAAGAGAAAAACAAGTAGCTCTTCCCTTTTTTTTTTCTTCCGTTTCCCTTTGACTATACTATATACTCTTTTTTTTTTCTTTTTTTCAGAAAACTAGTTAATAATATAAAGTCTGTACTAAATAGTAAAATATAACACTTTTCTTGAGGGCATGGAGGGGAAGAGGGGAAAGTGGAGTAGTGGAAGGTGTACTTAAGTAAAAAGTATAAAACTTGTTTACCTCAAACTTAATAATGGGATGAGAANTCTTGAGGGCATGGAGGGGAAGAGGGGAAAGTGGAGTAGTGGAAGGTGTACTTAAGTAAAAAGTATAAAACTTGTTTACCTCAAACTTAATAATGGGATGAGAATAAATAGACTCCATAGAGGTTCGAATGGGTTAAAAAGACTCAAACAACATCCCATATATTCTCTTAAAAAAAAAAGTAAAAAAAAAAAAAAAAAAAAAAGTTTGTCCACTCTTATCAAACTTAAATTGAGAGTTGTAGTAAGTAGTAACTTGTAAGGTTTCTAGTTTGCTGTGGATATGGTATTTTTTTTTAATATAACTTCCTTTGAGTCTTTATGCCTTCCATTTGCATGCGTGGCAAAATATTGATTCAATTGAAATGAAGGAGAACCAACTCCTGAGCATCACTTAACAATTATTACAAATCCCTAAATACTTTATTCAATTTATTAACGTCTGGCCTAAATCCATTATATTCCTTCTCTCAATTACAAAAACATATCATGTGTGTAAAACAAAAGTAAAAAAAAAATAATAATAAATAAATTTATTATGTACTAATTTAGAAACCTTATTTTCCCGTTACTCCGACTCTAATTAACAAATTGACGCAGGCGTTCAGAATTGTTTACTCAAATTTTCAATAATTAATATGTATTTGACAAATATGGTAAATCAATTTTTTTTTATCATGATGATCCATCATGTTGGAACATTATAAAACCTTATAACTTCCAACAAGTGACTTGACTTGACTTTACCAATTTTACTCTTAACAACATGTTATAAAGTTGTTAATACAAAATTTTAAAAATTTCAAAAATTTTAAAAATTTCAAAAATTTTAAAAATTTAAAAAATTTTAAAAATTTAAAAAATTTTAAAAATTTTAAAAATTTTAAAAATTTTAAAAATTTTAAAAATTTTAAAAATTTAAAAAATTTAAAAAATTTTAAAAATTTTAAAAATTTTAAAAATTTAAAAAATTTAAAAAATTCTAAATATATTTTATTAAATTGACAAGACAAACGTTATTAATTATGAAATTTTAAGCTTAACGCTTAGACTTACCAAATGAGTTACTAAATACTTTTAGTAAACTAATTTGATTCACCATGTCAGAATTAGTAAAAAAAAAAAAAAAAAAAAAAAAAAGTGTAAATTGAGATAAAAATTTAAATATTTTACAACTTGGAATGTTAATCTAATTTTGTATATAATAATAATGATGATTAGAAAATGTAAATCAATGGAATAATTTCTTAACTTCTCACTGCTAATACTCTTGAATTTGAATAGTGAGAGTTATAACATNTGCTAATACTCTTGAATTTGAATAGTGAGAGTTATAACATCGAATTCAAGGACATATTAGGGCAAATCAAGGTGGCTTTTGAAATTTTGAAATTTTGAACTTTTGAAATTTTGAACTTTTGAAATTTTGGAGCATGCGCAGTCCAATTTTGAACTTTGCAAAGTTCAAATTTATTGATTTCAATTTGCAAAAAAAAAACTTTCACAATTTTATTTTTATTTTCATTTTTAAAATGTCTAAGCAAAAACGATTAAAATTAATCAACTTCGTCTGCGGGGAAGCACTTCAATTATTCCTTGCACTCAATGAAGATGATGAGAATGAAAAAATACTGGAAAATACCCTTGAAGAATAGAAATAGTCTTGATGTGTAGGTATTTATCCCTCCTAGGGATTGCAATTGAAGACCGTCCCCGATCAGGGAATCGGGGATTTCGGGGAAATAGATTCCCTGGAAACNTATCCCTCCGGTCAAAGGTAAGAAGATATGTCATCGCTAACACAATTTAATTTACATGCATAAGCATAATAGCTTATTATTAAATAGGTAGGTGATTAAATCTAAAGCCTGGTGGGAGAATGTCCTTCCTCACTGTGATGACAAAATATTTAAAAATGTTAAAAATTAAAGTTAAAAATAAAAATCAAGAATTTCAAATAGACTTGCTAAAGCCTTTTCTCATGTGAAACTTCAAAATCTCTTTTGAAGCTCAACAGCCAATCACAGAGCTCGTTTCATTTTAAGTTTGATAAACCCTTTGCATACTTCAAAAGTTCAAAATTTCAAAATCTCAAAAGCGGCAGATTGATTTGCCCTATTGATTCATTTGGAATTTTAAAATTTTGAAATTTTAACTCTAATTAAATTTTTTTTTTTTTACAAATTCTTAATTTACTTCCTGAGATTGGTTGATTGATGAATGACTCTAGAAATCATTTAAATTTGAAATTATTATAAATTAATTTAACCACATTGTCAAATTGTCATNACTCTAGAAATCATTTAAATTTGAAATTATTATAAATTAATTTAACCACATTGTCAAATTGTCATAGATTTTGTATATTATTACATTCTAATTCCAAATTAGTATTTTGACAACTCATCTTCTTGGTTCAACTCATCTTAGAAAATCTATTAACTTTCTGTGGGTTTAAAAAAAAACAGAAATGGATTTAGAAAATGAATTTTTCTTATATTATTACAGTGAGTTGAGTATAGAGAAGACGTGAGTGAGGAAGGGGTTATTTATGTATAAAAAAAAATAAAAAAGAACAATGGAAGTAGTAATCCATCGTCTCGTTCTCGTTCTTTCTTCTTGACGTTACTACAATCCCAACCTCCAAAAAAAAAAAAAAAAAAAAAAAAANCCCAACCTCAAAAAAAAAAAAAAAAAAAAAAAGAAACAATGGAAATTGTCCAGGCGAAAGGCTTGTCTGTCACAAAGGGTTTAGAAATAATATGTTAAAACTCCTAGAGCCACAAATTGGGTCACTCATTTTTTTATACCTAATCGGAATTCATTTTGAGTAACTATTAATATATCTAAAATATGGAAACATTGTTAGAAATTATTTAGAAAAAAAAAAAATTAATTAGTTAAATTAATCCTGTCATCTCCATACCCTAAAAATATTTTACTGCCTTAAGCTATAAAAGTAAAATAATATGAAATTCAATTCAACTGTATATAGTCAGTCCATTATTATCCGATGTTTAATCTTTGATAAGAAAAATTTAATAGAAAATATAGAAAAATGACTAATATTTTTTTTTTTTTGGTCTAAAATTAACAAATTGGATGCAATAACTAAATTTATTATTAGTGTCGAGTTGGATGAGTTATATATTAAGTCTGATAATTAGGATATTTTAAACAATAAATAACAACTGTGCAAATACTCTAAAAAATCTGATGCTTATAGTAGTATCAATATCAATTTCTATGATAATGGGCGTAGTTTAGGAGACGACGTCATCAACAAAGGAAAATTGCTAGACCATATTATAGTACATATTATTCTATAGAAATTGATGATGATAAAGCATACAAATTCTTTTAGGTAGTTTGGAAATAAAACAATAAGAAATTTGACCTTTACCTCTACTCATCAAATTCAAATTTGGTGGTAGTGGGAATTATAAAATTTTTACAGAGATTGAGATTACATCTCCAAATATCAAATTCAGATCATGACAATAATATATTTAGAAGAATCGTAATAATTATAAATAGTGGTAAGTTTTTTTAGTAATGTCTTGTAATAATAATGCCTTGTCACTACATATGTCCTTTTGATTGAGGTGAATAGTTGACACAGATAGAAATAAGAGTGAAGAGTTAATATTATTATTTATTATTACGTAAGATGTTTGCCAGAAGTTTAGACTCAGTCGAACTGGCTTTTAAAATATATCCAAAGAAAACATAATTTAATTTAATGTTCCAGATTTGAGCAGAAAAGAATTATGATTACAAATTCTTTTTTTTTTTTTTTCTTTTTTTTTCATTTCATTTCATTTGGAAAGGTTCATGACCTTTTCATCCATGTCTTCTCTTTCTGAATATGATTTATTAATAAACTTTCCAATTCGGATGAGAGATCTGCACATAAGATGGACAGAGTAATTTGGGCAATTTTCAGAACCAAAATGTTTATAAGATAGGTTTAGGTTTTTGTTGAACATTTATGTCATTAATTAATGCCAATTGCCAGCGCAAAAAAAAAAAAATAAATAAAAAATAATAAAAAAATAAAAAAAAAGTTGCTTTCAAGGACGTAAGAGACATACATAAGTTTTATCTTCAGTAAACTCAACTCAAACCTGGCAAATTGGAAACTTGTTCAGGGACGACGATAGATTGACCAGTCATTTTGTTATTATTCACAATTTATTATTACTATCACTCTTTGCACTTTTCCAATGGGTATATGATGTGACGATGGTATAAGAACCAAATTTCACAAATGAAATTAAATTTTAAGACTAATAAACGAATCCAACCGACGTCAAACTGTTAAAATAAATCAAAGTTACATAACTGTTAAAAAAAAAAAAAAAAAAAAAAAAAATTAAAATCAATGTCTGTTAATTATGTCTCATCCAAAATGAAAGAATCAAAATATTATCATCAAAGTAGAGTTAAATTATTGTTAGTGTAAATTATAGAAATAAAACAGAATCAAGTGGTTAGTAGTGACTAGTGACATGTTCAGAAAACCTAATAAATGCACCATGATTCTCTATCTTAAAGATAACAAAGTTCACAGTATTTCTCTATTATCAACATTTATAAAAAAAATTACATCATCATTAAGTGATTCAGTAACAAATTCTATAAAAATAAAAAAAAAAAAAAACTCAAATCAAAAATAGTTTTAAAATGATATCAATTAATGTAATAATAGTCAATTCCCACAAGAAAAACAATAATAATAATAGAAAGTGTGTGGAGTGTAGAGTATACGCACACTCTTCTTTTTACAAGGTTTTTGCAACTCTCGTCGAGGAGAAACAAGTGAATTTAGGAACCCTTTAGTTTAATGACCTGCAAAATTTTTTTTTTTTTTTTTGTTTTTTTTTTTTTTAGTTTTTTTTTTCCCCAAAAAAAAATGGTTGGTAGTTTAAAATTGATAAAAAATTGAAAGTGGAAAGAGAATGACCTATATCACCCGCAAGTTCAAACATCCGAGACAAAGAAGTAAGTAAATAATAAATAAATATTAGAAACCTTACCTGGACTTCCTTGAGGGATCCCATATCCTTTGATTAGAGAGAGAACTTTTAATTTTTTTTTATAGTTAATTAATGGATGAATATATTATTGAATAAGGTAAATTGTTAATTATGTTCAACTTAAGTTTGTAGATAATAAGCCATAGCGACTCACTCCACTGCTCCGACCAAAACCTGTATTTGCACTGAGGCAAGAAATCCCCTCAACAAAATAGACGGACTCTTGTTTCTGTCTCCTGCTCTAAAATCCCTATATGCAATCCAAATCCTTTATGTCAGTATACTCAACTTTTTTGGTAACAAAACTTTACTTTCTTCTGACTTGCGTGTATTTAATTCAATTATTTCACTTTAAAATATAAAAGGTTTCTTGAGTTGAAACTCAGGCAGAGTACCTACTCCTCTCTTGCCCGTCTCTGCTACAATATAATAAGCAATAGGATACAAATGAGTCCATACACGACACAACGGGGACAATTACGAACCAAACTTCGAATTTTCACACTAATTTCCTACATTTTCTCATTCTAACTTTATGAGATGACCAAGAGGTCGGAGGTGATACACTTACATTATACATTCAATGAATTATACATTAGTGTAGAAGTGGGGGGGGGGGGGGTGACTTTCTCTCAAATTTAGCATTTACTGAATAAAAAGTGATTCTGATTTCTGACTGTATCTCAAATCATGAGGACATGGATTAATTTACAAAAATGATTACAGATCGTAGTCTGTAATTACATTTTGATATTCCGACATATTATTGATTTTAAAAAGAGTTAAATTAATATTTTAAAAGTAATAAACTTTACTTTAGCCAATAGTTTTGTTTTATTTGAATTTTGAGAAGGATACAAACGGGTTTTTCCTTACCATGGAAAAAAAACAATTCACACACTTAAATTAAAAAATTTGAGTTAAAAATTCATTATTTTAATTGATTATTCATCCTTCATTAATCATTCATAACTGTAAGAACCAAGTTTCAAGTTTTTAGAGTAAATAGTGTGACCTCTATAGGTCATCAAAGTAAACCTTAATTTTAGGTTTATCACAATGGAGAAGGTGGTGAGTATGGAGGAGGCAAAGCTATGGTTTTTTTTTTTTTTTTTTTTCAATAATGTTTTTACATGAAATTGGTACTTTTATAAATGACCTGTAGAGGTCAACGTTGTTAATTTAGAGGCTGAAAAACTTTGTAAAATGATTTATAATGTGTAGTTTAAAAAAAAAAATTTTTTATTTTTATTTTTTTTTTTATAAAAATAAAAATAAAATTTTATCAGCTGGTTTTATTTTTAGTTTTTTAGGGTACTTTTATTGCTCCTCTACTCTATTTCAAAGATTTATTATTAACCAACCATGCTTTGATTCAATATTGTAAAGGTATACACAGGTAAACAATTGGTGAACATCCTCCGTTCCAAAAGTGTAAAATTTTTACCAAAAATTGATATAAATGTTTATAATATGTGTACAGATTTTGAAGTGTCTAAAACAAAAAGTATGACCCTCATAAGGTCATCAAAGTTGAAAACATTTTATATAACAACAGAATGAGAATGAGAAACCTAATCCCATCGCCTCTCACTCTCACTTCCTACAAAGTACAAACTCATCTGAAATTAATAAGAAATTTTGATGACCTATGAGGGTCAAACTTTTTACCCTAAGGCCTTCAAACTCGCTACATCTATTCTACATACTTATAGAAATATTTTGGTTAAAATTATTGATTTTAGGAGCGGAGTAGATTTACTAATGATTTCTGGTTTCTCTGTGGGTAACCTTTTTTAATAAAGGTAAAATAATTTTTATAAAAGAATAAATTGATTGAAAAAAAAAAGTAAAATGATTGAAAAAAAAAAATTAAAATTATTATCTATAAATCAATATTTATTAAAAATTATTGTTGTTGTTGTTTTATAAGAAATAGTAATATACTATTCCCATTTTCATTACATGCGATATTCTGCTTTTGCCGTCAAGGTGCTAAACTTTAAGGTGATTTATGATTTAGTATAGCTCCTGCCTACTTTGTACCACAAAATATGCAAACTCTGAGAATAAAATAATTAGAAATAATCATCAAAGATGACACTCATCAATCATTTGTTTTCAATTATTTGGAAAAAAAAAAATTCAGAAAGAACGAAACTAAGGTAACCTCTGACATCCACTTTTCAGATATATGAGATTACATTTGAAAATTTTTCTCAGGATTATAGGTTACTTGAACTGGATAAAAGAATTTAGCATTAGTCCAATAATTATTACGTATTACATTCTTTTTGTAATCCGATTACTTAATATTAGTCAGAATTACTGATGTAATCTAATTCCAAATAATAAAATATTAATAAAATACTTAGAGAAGAAAATCAATTTAGAGATTATAGAACGATTTTTTAAGTACTCTTGTAATATTTTGTATCCAAATTAACAGCAATTAATTTCTCTTCAATCCAAGGTACGAATTTTGGAACGTTTACATATACTCCTGGAGTACCCTCTTCACCACAACCAATACCCCAAGCCACAATACCAAATTGAACATAGGACTGCGAATCAGGTAGTTTGCATACAAGTGGAGACCCTCCATCTCCCTAACAAATTACAAATATCATCATCTTCACTTGTTTTTCTTTTTTATACTACGAACGGAAGTAAGGTTTGTATATTATTTTTGTTTATTCCTTACTCTGCAAGTATCTCGTCCAGGTTCTCCACCGGCACAGACAAATGAGTCGTCGAGACGAAAATATGGTCCAAGTCTTGTCTTTCTAAGAGCAGTTTGACACTTGCCTTGTGGAACAACCGGGACGTCTACTTTCTTTAGAATTNTCCTGAAAAAAAAAAATTTTTTTTTTTTTTTTTTTTTTTTTCAATTTACTTAAGTTGAAATTCAGAGTAAGTAAAAAAGAATTCAATTTCTTAAGTTCAATTTGTAGTTATTTACCAAAAGTATCTTTTCCCCATCCAGATGCAAAACAACGTTGTCCATCGAAATTGACATTTGGAGGTGGAAGACAAACTGTGTCCACGTTTGGTGCAAATTTAATTTCTTCATCTAAAAATAGAAGTGCAATGTCGTTGTAAAGTGCACCGGCGTAGTAGTCTTCGTGGACAATAATCTAATGAAAGTAAAAAAAAAAAAGACTTGTTGTTACTCCAATAAGTAATTGAATAAAATTTAAAAAAATTTATCATAATTACTTTTGTCACAAGCCTATCCTGATGAGGATAGAGTTCGTCCGGAGTCTGTGTATCCCATTCACCCAATCGTACTTTGAGTTCCATAGGATTTTTTCTAAAAAATAAAATAAAAAATATAATAAATAAATTATTATTCAATTCTTAGTTGGTAAATTATAAAAAGTTTGATTAAAACCATACCCGAAGACACAATGACCTGCTGTCAATACAACTTTAGGATGAATAAGTGAACCACCACAGAGGAAAATATTAAGTGGTGCCTTGTCACCTTGGGGCTCTTGTCTTACAATGGCTGCCATCCATGAAAACTCTCCAAATTGTGACTCTCCATCCATGGCTCCAGTAATTCGGAAACCTACTCCACCAATATTTCTTTTACCACAGTTCCCATGTTCAAAACTAGGTTGATGAGGGATGATTCTATCATCTGGATTCTTCATTTGCTAGAAAATAAACAACAAAAAAAAATAATATAAATAATATTTCTAGATGATGTATGTCATGATTAACTATTTTTATTCTCTTACTTTACAACATATATCAAAGTAGTGGTCACAAGGAGAACCTTTGTTAAGTCCACCAAGTCGGATATCGATGAGCCCAATGACATCTCCATTATCAATGACAGCTCCATTCTCAATATCACAAAGAAAGTATTTGACACAACTACAAGGATCTTCTTCCGGTATTATATCTGAAGTGTTTGATGATTTATTTGGATATGATTTCTGTGGAGATTGTACTATTGGTTTCTGTTTCATTCCCAAAATCCCTGGCTTTTGATTTGGTCCATTGGAGGATGTATTCGGTGAGTCAACAACACTCAATATTCCACCTTGTACTTTTTTCTCACCCGATCCTAATGTTTGTTCAAATTGTTTAATAATATCAAAATCCGTCTCTTCATCATCTTGACCACTAGTACTCAACATTTGCAAAAGTAGAGTCAGAACCAATAAGAAACTCAATTGATAATTCTAAAAAAAAAAAAATAATAAATAAAATAAATAAAAAAAATCAATATCTACTAATTTTTATTAAAAATTCTTCCATGAACTTACCATTTTTTTTTTGAAGATGTATGAAAAATACACGACTTCCGCTTTAGAGATTTTGTATATTTGTTATACTAAAGACGAATGTGAAGACTATTGCGAAATAATTTGAGCAGAATTAGTGACAACAGGATGAATTGTGTGGGAAGCGAAACGAGTTTTGGTTAGCAGAGGCAACCAGGCAACCGTAGAGTAGTGGAGAGTGATGATGTTGGGGAATATTTGCAAAGGTTAGGGTTTTCGTAAGGAAATTAATATGAATGACGCCTCGATCTTACCTGTCGAGAGGATACCTTCTAGATTTATCATTTATCAATTCTCGATGACCAAGAAACTAAAGTAAATTTTATTAGCAAAAAAAAAGAAAACCTTGTCTTATTCTACCATAACTACCGACGTCATTCCTTTTTCTTATTTTCAATTAAATCCTGAAAAAAATTTTATGGAAAAAACAAGTTTCCAGACGTTAGTAAATTGGAATCCATAGATTCTAACATGTACAGTGGAGTAACTTGTAAAATGGTAATTTAGAAGATACTCAGTAGAGTGATGATGATAGTTTGCTCATCTGCTTAACCTTACTCAACTCTCAACGTCACTCTGCATATGTGCATTATTTCCATTACTAATTTAACAATTAATCCTCTGTACATAATAATTATTGTTAAATCTTTCATCTTATTTATGATGTAAATAGACTTTCCAGAAAATTAATTTATATTATTAGCGCGAAATAGTGCCAAGGCGCATGCGTAATGTGTCTCACGCAACTCCCACCCCCTTCCACTTCCAAAACCATTAAAATAAGCTTTAAATAAGAGACTGCTTAAGTTTAAGAGTTTTAAGTTAAAACCTTCAATAGCTTAGTTTGAATTTACTTCCTGATTTTAATTAATAGTTTACTTAACTTACTTATTAGCTAATTAGGTCACAAGTATCATCGAGATTCGAGAACGAAGGTTTTGAAAGTGAAAGTTGAGTACACAAAGTGACGGTAAACTTCGCTTTGTTGTGTAAGCTTTTTTTTTTTGTTTTTTTTTTTTGGTTATGAAAAGTGAAAGGGAGAAATGAAAAGCCGCGAAAATTAAAACTTTCACATGTTAATTGTTTTCTTTGGATTTTTGATTTTGATTCGATTAAGTTTACTTTTAGTTTATAGAATTTTCTTATTCTTTCTTTGAATTTATTAAATTGAGAGAGTATTCTAATAATGGAACGGAAGTACTTACTACTCTTATACTCTTGCAACTGGACGTTGGACGTCAGGACAACTTTACGTTCTTTCCTGACAAAAAATTATTATTATTGTTGAAATGGTGTTGGTGTAATAACATTTACTGACTTCCGTCCTCAAAGTTATCGGTGGACCAGTCAAGTCCAATAATCTGGTCCTGGGGTCGGGGTCTGGTCTAGTTTCTCATCGTGTAATCAAAAACAGAAAATCTTATGATTATCATATTATGATTCAACTTATTATTTTCTAAACTTCATTTATGTTTAATTTTTTTTTAGTATGTTGTCACCAGTGATGGGCAACCCAAGCNTGGACCAGTCAAGTCCAATAATCTGGTCCTGGGGTCGGGGTCTGGTCTAGTTTCTCATCGTGTAATCAAAAACAAAATCTATGATTATCATATTATGATTCAAGTTATTATTTTCTAAACTTCATTTATGTTTAATTTTTTTTTAGTATGTTGTCACCAGTGATGGGCAACCCAAGCGCCTATCCCAACCCAACCCAACTTCAGAAATTTTTAAAGTCTCCCCAACCCAACCCAACCCAACTCCGAAATTTTTTAAAGTCTCCCCAACCCAACCCAACCCAACTTCGAAATTTTTAAAGTCTCCCCAACCCAACCCAACCCAACTTCGAAATTTTTTAGTCTCCCCAACCCAACCCAACCCAACTTCAGAATTTTTTAAAGACTCCCCAACCCAACCCAACCCAACTTAAAGTAAGGTTTATTTAAGGCTAAGTAACAAAAGCAGTCAGGGTGCATCATATAATCATGCAGAGCAAGTGTGACACAAACCTGGGACTGAAAAAAAATTTTGGCCCGAGTATTTTTAAAATTGAAAGCTCGATATGGTATAGCGTAAGGGGTTATGGTAGGAGTAATAAAAACTAAAAATTTATGAAAGGAGGGGAGCAGGGGACAAGGGTCCAAAGTTTATACGTTATAGTTTTTTGTTTATACGGGGCTGTAAATAGACATGACTGTCCCTGACTGCATGTTAACAAAAATCCTGGCGAGTATTTTTTTTTAAAGGCTGAATATATTTTATGTTGAATCAGCCATAGTGAACCGGTTAGGATTGTTTGGACGGCCCATCAATGGTGATGGGCATCGCAAGCGCCTATCCCAACCCAACCCAACTTCGAAATTTTTAAAGTCTCCCCAACCCAACCCAACCCAACTTCCGAATTTTTTAAAGTCTCCCCAACCCAACCCAACCCAACTTCCGAATTTTTTAAAGTCAACCCAACCCAACTTAAAATCTCTTTCAACGCTTCGTATCCCAACCCAACCCAACCAAATCCCAACCCAACCAAATCCCAACCCAACCGGTTGGGATTGGTTGGGCTGCCCATCCCTGGTTGTCACTACCTGTNTCCCAACCCAACCAAATCCCAACCCAACCGGTTGGGATTGGTTGGGCTGCCCATCCCTGGTTGTCACTACCTGTCCGAGTACGAAAATTGATGACTACAATTTTCACTGGAAAGTTTGCCATTATCACAAATACGGTTTCTGGAGGGATTTTATTTGTAATTGGAGATGTAATCGAACAGAAATTTGAAATCAAGAAAGTATTCCAAGAAGATTTTAATCTGGATCGGTTGAGTTGTGTTAAGAGAATTTATTTTATTGGTTTAATTCAATTATTTTTAATTATTTATTATTATTATTTTAATAGAAAGAATCGGAATCGTTGGGTTATCAGGAGGTCCTCCTCATCATGTATTCTACAAATACTTGGACATTCTACTTCCTGGAAGAACATGGAGTACAATTATGAAAAAGATTATTTTGGATCAAGTCATTGCTTGCCCGTTTTTTAATTTACAGTTTTTTATGGGAATGTCTTGGCTCGAAGGAAAATCTTTTGATGAATGCTGGAATGAATTTCTAAAAAAATTTCCAACTGTCTATTTAGTAAGTGAAAATATACACCGGTGTCTCAAATATTTCTTATCAATTTTCTTTTAGGTCGATTGGTGCTTATGGCCTCCATGTCAATTTATAAATTTCTGGCTTATTCCTTCTAAATACAGACTTCTGTATGTGAATAGTATAACAGTGCTATGGAATGTATTCCTCTCTTACATGAACTACTATGTAAGTGTCCATTCTTATTTTAACCCTTAAAGAAAAATAGAGAATTGTTTCACACTGATGAAATCTGGAACTTTGTTAACATATGTGTTTGAATTTTCTCTTAGGATCAACATTGATGGCGGCCATACAAATTAAAATTTACCATTAAATTCATGGAGGATTCGATGATAAAAACGACTAAAACACTGTGGCAATAGATGGAAACAAAACCCTTTAATGATAAATAATCAAGCCTATCATGCTTCCAACTAACCTAGGAAACACTAGTCGGTAGTCCATTTGATTGTGTTCATTTCGCTATGAATCAATTCCAATACATCTTATCTCTGTGCTGTGAGTAAGTTTAAGTTAAATAATTACTCTAGTTTAGTGGTAATAATTGTCTTGCAAATCATGTATCAATTATTTTTGATATTTGATAATGGTATTATTCAACATATTAATCTTTTAACCGATTTCGGTTTATCTGACACTGAGTCATTTACACACAAATTCCTTATCTCCTCTCCGAGTGTGAACAAAACGGTAAAAGTAAAACAGTATTGACTGATGCTGTTTTTATAACCTAAATTATGACAAGTATTCGCGTGATTTTTAAACCTAAGATATGAACCTAAAAGTAAATAACTTAATTTCAAATAACCCAGGGTCCGTCAACCACCACTGCCTTACTCCCTGGTAGATATTTACCAACAAGACACTTTTGTTCTTGGTAACTGAGAGGGTTCATTGTAATAGAAGTCGACTCATCCTAGGTTTACAGTGTATTTGAATCGAATATACGAATCCTTGGAGGGATTTTTCTTATAGCCAAAATCCATTGTATATAACCAAAATTGATGAGTTTCAAGACATAAAAAATAAATTTTCTTTTACCAAATTAATTTATTCGAATGAATAATTTGTAATATAATTANAGTTTCAAGACATAAAAAATAAATTTTCTTTTACCAAATTAATTTATTCGAATGAATAATTTGTAATATAATTACTGTACATTGACAGAAAATATTTTATTTTCCACCTGAATATACTTGAACACCGNGAGTTTCAAGACATAAAAAATAAATTTTCTTTTACCAAATTAATTTATTCGAATGAATAATTTGTAATATAATTAACTGTACATTGACAGAAAATATTTTATTTTCCACCTGAATATACTTGAACACCGTTAATACAGCCAAATCCAGTATCGTAGCATGGTGTACCTTTGGGCGTACAACATTCGACCCACGGACTTCTTTGATCCGGTCGTGGAATAAAGTTTCCATTATCATCCTTCATGATACAAAAGTCACCAATAGCGGCACACTATAACCAAATTAATTTTTTTTTTTTTTTTTTATCGAATCTACGTCTATGAGATCATTTTGAAATACCTTGTCAGCTGAAACCATAGTAACAGTCAAAGAAACAAGAGCTATAAAGACAAATATCTTCATTTTCAGAAAACAAAGATCGTCAACTCAATCTATAACTTTCAAAAACAAAAGAGCAACCTTAATTTATATCTTAATTTATATTTAATGAGACATATATACCTGAACAACTTCAATTAATAACCACACTCTTCAGTTTAATTTTAATTATTCTCATGGACTACTAATAAGTGTAACTTAATTGAAACAAATGAAAAAGGAAAAAAAAAAAAATTTATTAGACATTTCTTGACTCTTTGTGGTGGTATAAAAAGTTTTTTATTGGAAACTATCATCATGGTATCATCCATGATGTATAGAGTTGGATTTAATTTGAAACTATGGTCTTATAAATTTGTGTATTAGTGTAGAATTNTATCATCCATGATGTATAGAGTTGGATTTAATTTGAAACTATGGTCTTATAAATTTGTGTATTAGTGTAGAATTTTGTAAAAATTGGTTTAAAAAAATATATATAATTCATTTCATTTATTGCTAAGTGGTCAATGTACTTGACCTGATTGACCTTGAGTATTATAAAACAAAAACAATAATTTTTACTTNTATCATCCATGATGTATAGAGTTGGATTTAATTTGAAACTATGGTCTTATAAATTTGTGTATTAGTGTAGAATTCTGTAAAAATTGGTTAAAAAAATATATAATATAATTCATTTCATTTCATGGGAATGTATTGCTAAGTGGTCAATGTACTTGACCTGATTGACCTTGAGTATTATAAAACAAAAACAATAATTTTTACTTNGTATTGCTAAGTGGTCAATGTACTTGACCTGATTGACCTTGAGTATTATAAAACAAAAACAATAATTTTTACTTTCAATTCTACCAATGTCTCTTAATGTCACTGTATGTTAATGGTAGACAAAGTTTTGGATGACTTAAGTCATGGATTGTTGTTACTAATTTTCACAATTATGTTCTACCAATTAAACTAATTACAATTCACTGATGGTAGTTACGTAAGATAGAAATTAAGTGAACATTTATTTTCTTATTTCTTTACACCAGGTCTAAAATGAACTAAATGAATATAAATTTTTCATCATCGAACAAAAAAAATCCTTCATCATAATTTGATTTAAGACTCAATTAACTTGAATTTAGTAATTTATATCTAAGCTCTTCTTCAATTATACAAAAAAAAAAAAAAAAAAAAAAAAATATATTCTCTTCTAATTATTCCACAACCTAAAATTATAAAGATATAACTCTGATTTAATATTACTTTGAGTATAGGTTCGAATATGGAACTAATATTTTTATAAACAACTTTCATAGGGTCTATAATTTGTATTCCTTAGGAGTTTTGAGTTTACTAAAAAATTTTTGCAATAAATTGAACCTAAAAGGCGTTGTCCTTTGAAAATCTTAAGAGATTTACAAAGTATTTAAAAAATAAAAAATTACAGATGCAATGTAGCTTCGGTCAAAGGCGAGGATATTACTTAATTAGACAGGAATCAATTATATTAATTATTGTTAAATTGAAATAATACCTTATAAATTTAATAATTATTTGAGTTAATTTAGTTATAAATTAGAAATGGAAGTTATAAATTTTTTTGAGGTCAATTTTGTCAAACCTTGAAATACTTCAAGATCAACTGCATCCGTATTTGGGAGATTCTAAACAAGTTCCATAAGATCCTCTAAATTATGTTTAATTTTTAGGTAATTATTATTTATGACTCAATCTAAATATGAAACAAGGGAATAATACTTACTACTACCGCACCCATAATACTAAATTCAAAGTTCAAGTTGTGGTATTGCAAAAAAAAAATAATAAATAAATAAATAAATTTTTTTTTTTTTTTTTTTTTTGCATTTTTTGATTGTGAACTAAAACTTCGCCTTAATTGTACAATGCAGCCACAACCTCTGAATTATCAAACTAGACGTTATTATTACAACCTTAAACCACTTATACTCCTCTTATTATAATTAAGTCTTAAATTTTTTATTTATTTTTTTATTAATTATCTAATTGGAAAACTAATTTTAAATTTTACTCTTCAAATCAATGTTAATAAGTATATCGTTACAAAGTTATAATATAATTCCATAAAATTGAGGCTATAACCTAACCTTAGAGAGTCTTGTCTCCAATCTAAGGTCAACACCAATTTCATATTGATACAAGGTCTTTCATTTAAAATTATGATTTATTTTCATCTTCTTCTCATTTTATATTTTAAACTTAATATACATCATGTCTCTATGACTATTCGGAAGGATTTTTACTATTTTATTAAAGTAAAAATAAAAAAAAAAAAATTTTTTTTTTTTGACGATTTTGATTCCACATTTAGGAATTAATAGTTGAATGTACGTAGATGAGAGGATTAGATAATTAATATTTCGGAAGTTGTACATTTCCGGAGATTTCTTAGTTGTTAGCATTGAGTTTAGGAAGGATGAGAATGAATTTATAAACTTTTTTTTTTTTATTGTTGTATTATTGTAACAATAGAGATGAGTTGTGAATAGGTTGGAATCATAGCTGAGATTATTCGTGATACAAGGAGTTTCCAACAATGTCTCTAACCTCTTCCTCCTCATCTATAATTTTATANATTTTTTTTTTTTTTGAGGATTTTGATTCCACATTTAGGAATTAATAGTTGAATGTACGTAGATGGGAGGATTAGATAATTAATATTTCGGAAGTTGTACATTTCCGGAGATTTCTTAGTTGTTAGCATTGAGTTTAGGAAGGATGAGAATGAATTTATAAACTTTTTTTTTTTTATTGTTGTATTNGAAGTTGTACATTTCCGGAGATTTCTTAGTTGTTAGCATTGAGTTTAGGAAGGATGAGAATGAATTTATAAACTTTTTTTTTTTTATTGTTGTATTATTGTAACAATAGAGATGAGTTGTGAATAGGTTGGAATCATAGCTGAGATTATTCGTGATACAAGGAGTTTCCAACAATGTCTCTAACCTCTTCCTCCTCATCTATAATTTTATATCAAAGAATTTAAAAGTTGGTTGTAAAAAGAAGATTCTCCTAAATCATCTAAACCACTGATTATTTTCTCATGACAGGTGGGTTGGATGTTACCAAAGGATTTGAGTTATTCTATTCTCAGAATTTATAAAAAAAAAAAAATTTTCAAATATAATACAAGGATCTTAAAACCAAGACTAAGGGAATACTATCTAATAGAGCTCTGGATCTATCAAACGTATGACCCTATGAGATACTTATGTCATTCTCAACTCTAAATTAGGATGAATTCATTTACCATCTTTTGATTGGNTTCTCATGACAGGTGGGTTGGATGTTACCAAAGGATTTGAGTTATTCTATTCTCAGAATTTATAAAAAAAAAAATTTTTCAAATATAATACAAGGATCTTAAAACCAAGACTAAGGGAATACTATCTAATAGAGCTCTGGATCTATCAAACTTATGACCCTATGAGATACTTATGTCATTCTCAACTCTAAATTAGGATGAATTCATTTACCATCTTTTGATTGGCTACTCAATCTACCTATTGTTTGACTCAATTTCTCACGGGCATATCTGTCAAAATTTTTAAAAGGACCACCATATTCCTCTTCTCTGGTTTCGTACTGTTACACTTTCCTCCTTTTATTTATAATACTCACTGAACCAATTTCAAATTGTGGCAAAAAAGAGTTAAAATTAGAAACATACGGATAGACAAACAGACGGACAAAAAAAAATATCATAACCCTCTCAAACAATAATAAATAATAAATAATTTTTATAATAATTATTAAATAAAAATTAAGAAATTGCTTACAACTCACATTACTATTACACCTTAGGTGCTCTCCTGAAAGAATTTTTTACCTTAATTTGATTGGTTTATTGGAATTAAAATCAAATCATACAGTTGACAGTCAGTAATAGTTCATCATTTACACTCACCTGGGACCTGATTGAAAAAAAAAAAAAAATATATATTTTTTTTTGTTTTCTTCTTTTTTTGTGTGATTAGGTGAATAATGAAGAGGAATTTTTGGCTTAATAGTTCAATAGTTGTTTAATATTTATAAAACATATTTGAAAGTTTGAAATATATATTTTCAAAAAAATTGAATACATTTATCATCAAATTGAGAAAAGTATTCCTAATCATTGACAAGCATCTGACAAAGTAATTACTCATTACTAAGAGAATGTCTAATCAAAAATTAGCTCTGCTTAATTAAAAAAAATTTTTTTTGTATTCTATTGAAACTTTAATAAAAAATATTTGTTAAGAAATTTAAAAAATTTAGGTGAACGTGTATNATATATATATTTTTTTTTGTTTTCTTCCTTTTTTTGTGTGATTAGGTGAATAATGAAGAGGAATTTTTGGCTTAATAGTTCAATAGTTGTTTAATATTTATAAAACATAATTTGAAAGTTTGAAATATATATATTTTCAAAAAAATTGAATACATTTATCATCAAATTGAGAAAAGTATTCCTAATCATTGACAAGCATCTGACAAAGTAATTACTTATTACTAAGAGAATGTCTAATCAAAAATTAGCTCTGCTTAATTAAAAAAAAATTTTTTTGTATTCTATTGAAACTTTAATAAAAAATATTTGTTAAGAAATTTAAAAAATTTAGGTGAACGTGTATTGAGATATTATTTATTAATTTTTTTTTTTTTTGATTAATTCCTAATATTAGTGTGTAAGGATTACTCTAGTGAAAGTAGAATGTAAATTAGTAATTGTTTGTGAAGATTTCTCTAAGGTAACTCTAATAATGATCTGATCAGTTCAACCAACCGTGACTTGCGTATTGTTTCCAAATATTTTAAAAGTTTGTTTTATGAACACACTTTTACTTGTACAATTTAACAACAATTGAATTTAATATTGGATATACTCTGACCCACTCATTTTTCAAAACAATGGAATGACTAAACATCTTAACCATGCTGTCTTTCTAGTCATTTTCTTAATTTAACAATATAATTGACATTTAAGTCAATGGTGTCTAGGGGTAGGTGGAGCTAATTTTTAAACCTTATGGTTATTAATCAAAAGGGTTGAATATTTTTTTTTAATTAAAAAAANGGTTATTAATCAAAAGGGTTGAATATTTTTTTTTAATTAAAAAAAAAATTACAATTTTTGGAATTAGATTTATTAGTATACTCTTTACCATTGGGTTCCTAAAATTTCAGGTGAATAAATAAATTTGAAATTAAATAATTTTTATTATAATTTTGAAGATTTGAATTTTTCTTTCATTCTTCCAGTGTTACCGACATAAAACTCACGTCACACAAGTCACAATCACGTCACAGATTGTATGANTTAATTTAACAATATAATTGACATTTAAGTCAATGGTGTCTAGGGGTAGGTGGAGCTAATTTTTAAACCTTATGATTATTAATCAAAAGGGTTGAATATTTTTTTTTTTAATTAAAAAAAAATTACAATTTTTGGATTTAGATTTATTAGTATACTCTTTACCATTGGGTTCCTAAAATTTCAGGTGAATAAATAATTATTGAAATTAAATAATTTTTATTATAATTTTGAAGATTTAAATCTCTTTCATTCTTCCAGTGTTACCGACATAAAACTCACGTCACACAAGTCACAATCACGTCACAGATTGTATGATTTAAACAGTATTTAAAGAAAAAAATTTTTTGAATTTTTTGAAAAAAAAAAAAAAAAAAAATTTTTTCAAAATTTAATTTAATAATTTAATTTAATAATTTTTGATTAAAATTAAGTTATAGGTTAGGAAGGAGTGTATAGTTTAGTAATCTTCTCTTTCATCATATTAACATTAAAAATTATGCTCTGAGCCTAGCCCATGGTCATCCTTTGGTGTGATTGGATGACTTGATTTAGGTTGACACATCATGGATTCCAATCAGAAAATGGATGTTTCAAATTATTAATTATTATAACTTTCACCACTGTATTCAATTTTGACATTTTACAGGGCCTTTAGATGTAATTCCACTTTCAACAACTAATTTATTCATCTCATCACAGCGCCATACTTTCCATTTACATCTATGCTCCATTACTTTACTCCTACCACAGAGCACTGAAGCAACAATTTAAAATTTAAAATTTAAATTTAAAAAAAAAATATGTAAGAACAACTTTTCGAAAGTTACATCTCCATGTTAATAAAGTTCTTACCTGACTCATACAGTCTTGCCTCACTCTTATTCGAGAGTCATGAACAACCATTGGATAATTNAATAAAGTTCTTACCTGACTCATACAGTCTTGCCTCACTCTTATTCGAGAGTCATGAACAACCATTGGATAATTAAGTTAAAGTTATTTTAAATTTAAACCTCAACCTAAGAACCCTTCATACTTTTAGTATCTTCACTATTCATACCCTCAGATGTAGTTTGATAAAACTAATGACTCAGAGTCACTTAGAATCCATATATTCAATGATTCGAAACTCAAATATTACCTTAAATAGCCTCAATTTTTGTAACATATATGTCTTCAAATTTTGAGTCATTCATTTCTTCAACACATCAGAGTTACCACATAAACAAAACGAAGAGTCACGAGTCATGAGTCACTTAAATAAGAGTCATATACAACTTCATTACTCCTAACAAAAAATCTCTTCTTGTTCATTTCAATAAGAAGGTATTTTTATCATTCGGTTTTAAAATTTCTTAAAATGACATAATAATCTTATTCAAAGAGTTAAGTAGTGGAACATTTTTTTTTTTACTAAGGCGTCATGATGGTAACATTAGTCGAGATTCACATAAAGTGACTCTAAACCAGACTCATTGAGTCAGAGTCATAAGACCAACTTTAGAGAAGACGGAACATTAGAAACTGATTAGAAATTCTTNCCAGACTCATTGAGTCAGAGTCATAAGACCAACTTTAGAGAAGACGGAACATTAGAAACTGATTAGAAATTCTTGTTTCACGGAACCAAAGATACATAAATAAATACATAATACATGGAGCAACAAATAAAAAAAAAAAAAAAAAAAAAATTTTTTTTTTAGTTAACAAAAATTAAAACTAACTTAATAATAATTTCCATAGTGACTATTAATTGAGTAACGTTACCTTTACAGTAACCGAATAGGAATTAATATTCTAAAAAGTATATAAAAATCCCACATTAGCCTTTCTGGTTCTTATTATTGACTAATAAAAATCTACAGAGAGTGGAAATAACAATAAGTAATAATTTAATAACAATGGAATAGTCACAGATACTAAACATCTCATTAACATATCACCTAAATCCATTTTTAAACTTAGCTTTCTCAGTCTTAACTTTTTGAATCTTTTTAATTTAAAATTTTTCCCTTTTTAATCCATACACATAAAAGTAAAAAAAAAAATTAATTTTTTTTTTACTTTTAAGAGAAACTTATTTTGAAGTAAAAAAAAAAAATTTTTTTTTTTTTTTTTTTTTTTTTTTTNTTTTGAAAAAAAAAAAAAAAAATTTTTTTTTTTTTTTTTTTTTTTGTTTTTGACAGGTAAATTTATGAATGTACTGACTGTAAGGTGCATAAATTGTCTTATTTGAGTTGAAAAGAATCTTAAATTATTATTAATGTCTACGCTAAGTGACAAGGAGAAGACGCATCTGCCTTTCTCTATATGCAAATCTACACCGAGACTCAATGAATTCGTTAGACTCCCAACCTTTACTATTGTAATTTTAATTAGACTTTACTTCCTAATAAACACTTGTGCCCAAATCTTATCATCCTCTCAACTATTATGTTTCGATTATGTTTAATAATACAGTCTTGCAAAATTTAAAAAAAAAAAAAATAAATAAAATTTTTTTTTCTTTTTCTTTCAATTAAGACTTTTGGATAAGATATAAGGATTCGGGTATTGTTTTTAGTGAGTCTCTTTTCATAGCCTCTATGCCTACTGAAAAGTTAGATAATTGTGTGATATGTTAGTCTTAAATTTTGACACTCCTTCGACCTACATCTGGGTCATGAGGTCATTGTTTTCTGACTCTCAGAACCACCTCTACTCTTCATATACACATGCTAAATAACGAAGAAGCTCATTCCATACCTCAAAATCGATTAAGAATAATTGAAAATCTTCTCAGAGTTTTTTAGTACTTGAAATTCTAGTTATCCTTCAACTTTTCTTTCTATTTAATATTCATCAATCCAACTAAAGTATTGAGCATTGAACTTTAATTTCCCGTTTACATGGATGACGAGTTTCTAATTCAACCCCCTCCCCCCTCCCTGCAACAATGATATAGTAAGAATAAAAAATAAAATAAAAAAGAAACAATGGAAGTGAGATTCTATCAAATTCATCTCTTCTGTTCTGTGTGGACATTTCGAAAATAATGGTATGATTTTCTATCACAAGAAATTAATTATTAAACTCAATCCTTTTCATTTTACATTCATAAATCTTAGAGTATTTTTTTTTATTTTTTTTTATTAATAAATTTTATCCAACTTTCATTGTTGTCTCCTCCTTCATACATTATTGTAGAAACTGAGGGAGAAACAATGGACGGAGGGTATTAATTAAGATTTTGAGAGATAGAGAAATTATGATTGATTCTGATAAACACAATTTACAACAATTAAAATCCCTTAATCTAATTTCCCAATTACAATCCCATATTCTTAAGTCTATTAATCAAATTTTTTTAAATTTATTATTAAAAAAAAAAAAAAAAAAACAAAAAAAAATTTTTTTTTTTGAGAAACGGTAGAATCATCCGTAGACTAAATTATATCATGAAATATGTATATTTCGTATAAGTTATAAGTAACCAAGGATATTTATGTAGACTTGTATCAATGTTATGGAAATTGAGGTAATCAGATATTATATTTTTACTTGGAGATATTAAATCTATATGTTTAAATTAGTAGTTAAAATTATATTAAATATGATCATAAGTTTTGAAAATAAATGTAAAAAGTATCTCATTTGAATATACAATGAGTAAAAGTATCCAATTTCTATAAAAAGTTTGTATCATTTTAGATTAGTTGGGTTGGTTCATGAGAAACGGACGGACGGACAGACACAACGGGATGATAATACCTTACTCAAGATTCCTGTGAAAAATGAAATAAATTTTGAAAAAAAAAAAAAAAAAAGTCTGTCATAACTCATAAGGAACCTTGACCCTACTAATAATAATAAAAACTACTAGCCTATGGGTTAATAATAAATGAAAGTTAGTTATCCTAAAAACAAATAATAAGAATTTCGGTAGAAAACCTTAAAGACATTATTAAAAGGTCTTATGTAATCTTAAGAATTTCTTATCAATTAAATTGCTCTTGTTTTCAATGACCAACCTACTGTAATTCCACTCATATTGAAATTTAAACTCAATTGTTAGAAATTATTTCGGTTGAATCAAAAATTATTATGAAACTTATAGATGAAAGATGAAACCAAAAGATATTATTATTTATTAAAAAGTAAAAAAAAATAAAAAATTNTATGAAACTTATAGATGAAAGATGAAACCAAAAGATATTATTATTTATTAAAAAGTAAAAAAAAATAAAAAATTGTTAGTTTAATGTAGAAATAATAAAAATGGTGATGGTAAAGTGTTGTAATAACAAATATGATTAGTTTAACCAAATAAAAAAGAATTATTTGTATTAGTAAATNATGATGGTAAAGTGTTGTAATAACAAATATGATTAGTTTAACCAAATAAAAAAGAATTATTTGTATTAGTAAATTTTCAAATCAATTGTTGTAGTATAATATAACAATAGAACTTTAGTCTGGTACTGTAGAGAAGTAATTAAATTTTGTAAATTAAAACTCATTTATAGTTGTAATAATTAGCTCAATGTTTAGTTTCATTCTTTACGGCAAGTTGAATTCAATTGTTAAAATTGGAATTGCATAATATTGAAATAAACGAGGCTGGAATCCTGTTAGGAAATTATAACTTTACGAATCTTATTAAAATATCTACGGTAAAAAAAAAAAAATTTCCAACATTACGACAGAGTTAATGGAAACAAGTATGCTAAAAAGAGTCTCACACTCGTGGTTCAATACACCTTCAATAGGATACTCTTAATTGATTTTCAATAAATTATTATTCAAAAATTTTTTTATTTTTTTTTTCTTCTCTTTATGGATTTAACCACACTCTTCCTCTTTCTTAATCATAAACTCTAAACCAAGTATAAGATTCTTATGACTAAATTTCTCCAAATTTAAAATCTCTGTCAAATTCATATATTAACTTAAAATTTAAACTTTTAATTATATTAAAATTAATTCAAAATTTAAGAATTCGTAAGGAAATGATGATGAGTGGTGTAAGAAGAAAAGTGAAAAGGGAGAGGATTTCTATGAATTTATAAATTGATTGTTCCTTCGTACATATCCTGTTTTTTTTTATTTTTAAATAAAATTACAACTCTTCTGTCTTCAATAATATAACACTACTACATCTTTGTATACTCCCCAAATTTTCTATTGTTAAAATAAAAAAAAAATTCTGTGAACTATAAATAATTATTATTAATAAATTCAGTTGAAACTACTACTACTACTTGGTAACATCCGTTGTTAATTATGAAATTTTGTTTTCTATTTCTCTTAAGTCTCATGAGTTGAAGTCTTAATTTAAAATTAGAAACGCCAATATTGAAATTTTTAGTATAGGTTTTGTTAGTCAGAACATATTTAGAAAACAATTAACGTAGTATCTAATTAGTGATTCTATTTTGTAAGTTACCGGCTCCTTGAATTCATATGTTTGTTGTTAGCAGAGGGCGGATACTTACTTATCTACTTCTTTTTGGGTATTGCACCTACACCTCTGTAACTTCGTATCTTTCCAATTCATGTAATTTGAGGATGAATGGAATGCCCTTATAAAAGAGTATTTTAAGTATTTTTCGTTTTTAGGCATTAGGAAGTACTTTTGAAAGTAATTTTGAATATTAAGTAATTAAAAAGTACTTTGTCAAGTAATTTGATGTATTAATCGTTTTTCGAGGATAATTTTCTTCATATTCGCTCTAAATTTGCTGATGAGTCAAAATAATAAACTGCAGAACGTAAAAGTTCACAGGTTTGTTCAAAGAAGTATATTTAAAATTAAATTATGTGTCCATTAAATTTTCGATAAGGCGAATTCCGAGGGACCGAAAAAAATTGAACTAAATTGTGCAGTCGGGACCCAAAGATTTAAGCCGAACCTTCAGTTTCAACAAACGCTTTTTCGCGGTCCAAGTTATATTAAAAACATGCTTTTACGTCGGTTGACACGAGCGCCAAATAATGGTATACTTTCTGGAGAAACCAACTTTTTTTTTTCAAAAAAATTTAATGAAAATATTCTTAAACTGTATTTATCATCGGACTTATGTATTGGAGCCGCGATAAAGTGTTTAAATTAATCATTCCTTAACCAATAAATCAAAAAATTTGATTTTTATGCTCCAAATTAGCATACAAGCGGGTTTTTAGGCTTCAATTAAGTGAATTAATCAAAAAANAAATTATGTGTCCATTAAATTTTCGATAAGGCGAATTCCGAGGGACCGAAAAAAATTGAACTAAATTGTGCAATTATATTATACTTTTTTATCATTATTTCGTCGCTTTTTGGCAAGTATTTAAGTAAGTAAAACGCTGTTTTTTAGAAAGTATATATCCGCCCTCTGATTGTTAGTAATAAGTTGATGTATACCTTTTCAACAATTAGACCTTCAATTCTAATTGACTAATAAAACTTATTAACTGTAGAAACACCCTTAGACTAAATCATAGTAGGAAATTCTATGAGGTATTCATGATCTTTTAGCTGTAGGTAACTGAGGTAACCAATTTTTGATGAGTCTATATACCTATTTTAGCTCATGTCACATGTATTCGTGTGGAATTTTAACCTTTATTTTTTTTTTAGTTTTAAACTTATTATGTAATGTGTATAGAACCTATATGTTTAGGAGAATGAACCGAGATAATGATGGTTGAATAGAAAAAATTGACTTGAAATTGACAATAATTATGTGTATAAAATTATTTCTTGTAGCGAATATTTGAATTAATTTCCAAAGTATTTTGTGTATAAATTTTGAAAATAGTTATAAATAATATTTTAATACCGGATTTGTTGAATAGATAGATATACATCCGATCTATGTTTAGCACTACTTTCCATAAAGTGGAAGATTATTTTGAACAGACAGACAGACGGACAGACGGACAGACATACATGATGACTACAATACCTTACTACTACTAAACTAGTCTATACAAGTACTAATGGATTTTCTAATTCATATTTAATGAAATATTATCCAATTTAACCTACACTTTTTCTTTTCATCAAAAAATCTAAGACTTTCCAACAATGCGTACAAACAACTCGCATCATCCCATCGCACATCACTACCATTATTTACTTCAAAAAAAAAATTTATTATTTTCTCCAATCTTGACCTTCAAGTTCAAATTTCATCAGAAATTTTAATGTCTCACTACCAATTTCAATTAAACTACACTTAACTTTAATTATACTTAAATATCAAAATTTATAAATAATAATAATAATAATGACGACAAAAAGTCTGTTTTCAAATACAATACACAAATTACAAGACGATATTTTTCATTACTTATTATATAAAAAAAGACTCGTGTTTTTTTTTTTTTTTTTCTCAAAACGACTACTATAACTAACATTTACTTCAGAATTTAACTCTAGTTTGTTAAAATTTAGATGAGTAGAACAGAAAGTATGAAGAAAGTATAGCATTGTTATTGAAGACAAAAGTACTTATGAGAAAGTAAATGGGGGGAAGGGGGGTAGGGTTGAAATTTTTTTTTTTTTTTTTCTGATTTTTTTTTAGCCTAGGGTAACAAAGTTTATGATTTCTGAGGTGTCAAATTAAAGTTTGAATTAACTGGCCGTTGGAACTGTCTCATCCCTCCTGATGATCTGTATTGAGCAAATGAATTGAAAAGATGGTGATGAGAATTGTAAAAAAAAAAAAAAATATAATAATTTTTTTCTTTAAAATTGTGCTTGATCATTGGATGTTGTGCCGCACCACAGGTAGGAACTGACGTAGTTCGTCAGTAGCACAAACAAAACCATTTCTGGAAATTTGGACTAATGAGATGAGATTAGGAAGACGACGGCGACATTGACCGTGATGACGGGGAAAGGGATGAATGACACCGTTTCATTCTCAAACTATACAAACATGGCACATTTTCTTAACCAATCAGACAAAAGAAACAGAGCAGAGAGACGGTGTGGTAGTAGAAGTGATTGAGAAATGATGAATCAAGACTTCACACCATATCCTTTCAAATAGGGTTACAACAATTCTTATCCCCATTCTTACTCCAACAATTTATAAGAAGAATAACAATCAAAGAAAATTATATATACACACTTTAGTAGATCCTTATCATATCACTTCTTCCTTCATCTCCACTTCAAACCTATATAAGTCTAAAAAAAATTTTTAATTTTTCAACTGGAAATTAATTAGAATTAAACTTATAGAGTTATTTAAACTAATATTAGTTCAAATTCATCTTAAGAATTTTAGTAAACTAAAAAAAAAAAAAAAAAATAGTTAGAATTGTTAGAAAAGGGTTGATATGAGGGGAGAAAAGTGTCATAAATCAAGAAAAAAAAAAAACAAGCAACTAGAAACCACAACCTTAAATCGTCGTTTACTGTTTGAATAGCTTAAATTAATTATTGTTACAGAGTTAAGTTCAAGGTATGCATACTAATTGAATTCAAGCTCATCCGCTATATATTACTAATTTCATTTTAACACCAAAGTTTCACTCTATAAAATATATACTAATAAGTAAGTATAAGTATTAAAAAGACCAGTAGGAATTTAACGAGTTTATTCTAAACGTATCAAAATATTTTCCCAACAGACAATACTAATTATAATTGAAAATACAAGATTTTTGAAGATAAAAAAAAAGTTTTTTTTTTTTTTTTTTTTTTTTTTTTTTGAAAAAACAAAAACATCAAGTTTGAAAGAAACTAAAATTTAAACAATTCTGTATTTAAAATTATTATAAGTAAACAATATTATTCGAAAACTTATAAGCCCGATGAGGAGTAGAGAAAGTCTGAGAAAGAATTAAAATTGCCAGTCTCATGCTGGGCTCTTATAAAAATTTTTTTTTTTTTTTTTTTTTAAATGTGTGTGGATGCTGTCAATGCTACCGAAGATATTACAAGTAATAAGAAAAAGTTAGTCTCTCAGTCATTATTCTTCGGGCTTTGTCCTGTGAGATATGATTATCCCATTTTTGGTAGAATTAGGACCCATTATTAAAAGAAAAATCAACATCCTTCTAATAAAACTTATACAGTTTCATGATTCAAAAGATGAAAAATAGACAAGTTGGTTTGTAAGCCTTTACAGTGATGACAACTATAAGTATACATAGTATATATTATATATATATATGTATATATTTTTTTTTTCATAATCAAACCATTTGGACTGTCGCCCATGCATTGAACGTAACCTTTTTATTTGGTTTTTTCTTCACTTTGTTCCCATGTTCTCCAGGTTGTGTCCACATTCCATTTAATTTTGGAATTAAATTTTCTCTAAAATTTTGTTTGACTCTTTGAGACAAATTAGCCCACATTCCATGATGATGTCCAGCAGCGTCTCGTAAAAGAATCTTAGCAGTACCTTTCCCAGTAAGATGACTGAGAGTAGATGTTTTTGAAATTCCTCGTCGTGTTGAATTTGGGGTCAAATGTAGTCTGGATTGATTTGGAATAATAGGATGTTGAGGAGTATGTTTATTAATTTCTGATAATTCCATCCAAGATGAAAATGGTACCAAGAGATGGCGACCATTTGAATTAGCCCAAGACAAATACTCAGTTCCTCCATTATTTTTAGTTCCTGTTGTATATGGTGGAATAAAGTTCAATGACCTTTGGTAAGGAGCAAAAGTTGATGATGTTCGTCCCATAACATGATACAAATATGACTCTTTAGGGTAACTACTCCTTGATGTAGTAAGGCTTTCATTTTTTAAAGGAACAAGAAGAACTGGCTTCATACTTCCATTTTTATTTTTACTTATACTCAATTGAACTTTTCGATGTCGAATTGGAGCCCGTATTCTTGTTACTTGACTCTCATCATCTGAATCATCTTCAGAATCTGTTTCTCCAACATCAGTACCAATACTCTTAACCTCTTCTTTTAAATTTTCAGATCTTTTAGAACTGAAATGAAATTGATGGAATGATAAAGTATTAAAAGATCGTGGAATTGTTCCTGAAGAGGATGATGATCCATGAGAGTCTTTTGATTTAAATCCAATTAAACTACTTGTTTCAAAGTCCAATGATTTTAATTCTGGAATAGAAAAGACTTGAGGTCTGGATTGAGTCTCATGAAGTACTTCTGTTGGATTGACAGAAGGAAGAGGTAAGTACTGATGATTATCTGGAAAAGATGTAGAAAGGACTGAACAAGTTCTTGGTGGTGGTAAAGGTGCAGGTATAGATGGAACTGGTGGGATAACTTTTGATCCGATTAGATTCATTTTATGTTTGACAGGTTTTACTTTGAGTCGAAAATCTCGATATTTTTCAAAAAGTTGTTCAGCTTCAGAACGAGAACGGAAGGCAGTGATGAGAGCTATCATTTTTGTTAAATGTCGAACAACCCATACAAGAGTAGACGAATGAAGAGTATCTGAATGACAGAAGACAACGTCTTCAATTGGATAAGATTGAAAAGATGATAAATTTGGAAGTTGTTCCCAATATGGTGACCTTTCAACTGAATTTGGTGTAGAAAATTCATCTGAATCTGAACCATTCCCTGAAGATGAATTTGAATCATCGGATGAAACATGAATATTAGAAGCACTGGAAATACTTCCATTGTCTGTCAAAGGTCGAGATGACATGGACATAAGGAGATGATGGTGGTTTCGACTCTCAGTTCTTTCTTTGTCTTCTTTAGAAACTTCCAAATGGTCCATTAGTTCGATCAGATCAATCTCGACAGCTTCATTCATTTTGATTGAACGAAGGGATTCAGAGTCTGACTCAAATCCTTCGTCTTTGGATTTAAACCCTGGAGAAGTTAGTTTGAGTCCACGTTCCGAACATTCTACCAAGTACCTTGAGATTAAAAAAATAAATAAATAATAAATAAATAAGAATCGTTTTAGGGGATTTCCATCAACTTCAGTGGACATGGACAGGCCAAGCCCTATCATTAACTCAAGTATTTTAGCCTAACAAAAAATTATCCTAATTTATAAGCCCAAGTTGAAACTAATAGCATATTTCACTCTACTGCTCTACTGCCTTAAGGAGACACGGATCCTTCATTTCAAAACATACACTCCTCCCAACTAATATGAATCTTAACCAATTTTTTTTTTATTTTTTTTTTTATACCCAATCGAGCCCGAAATATAATTGAACGTTTTTAGGTGTTCAGAGTATAATGCTCGGGACCATTTTCAAAAAATTCTTTACCCTATCATGATAGGGTACATGATTGTAATGGGGTCTTAGAAATACATATTAAATTAGAATACTTACTTGATATTATCATGGAATTTAAGTTGATTCTTCTTCCCTGGTTCTGATACTTGATACCTTTGGACTAAAGTTGCTACAAGACTTGCCAAAACTTCTGATCGAATAGCACCATCTAATTCCACTTTCCCCAAAAGATATCCCGTTAAACTTCCCATTCTAAAACTGTAAAAAAAAATATAAGAGAAAATAAATCTTTTGTATTATTAGAATTGTTTATTTTTTTAAATTTTGAACCACTCGCCATAAACACATAAAAAGTAATTTTAGAACCAATTAATTTAAAAAGCAAATTATTAAAAAAAAAAATTTTTTTTTTTTTTTTAGACCAAAAATTAACAGTAATTCTCAGCAGATTGTCAGAATTTGCTTTCTCATTCACATTCTTACATACTGAATGAATATTATTTGAGAATGGAGACAATACAATTTTCTCATTGTCACTTGGGCTACTAACTGTCTTCGGTAATACGATTAGAAAAAAAAATAACAGGATTCGAAAAAGACACTTGATTACAAGTTTTTTTTTTTTTTTTTTTTGTTGGGAATTAATTGTGAATTGAAGAAGAATATGAAATGAGTAAGAATTGGAAGACTAATCAGTGGTGTTAAGTAATGGTATGTCACCTCTGAAGAGGTATGGAGTATGAACTACAGAGTCATATATCTCTGTCACTTTGAACATACAAAATCCATTAGAAGTGGTTTAATTTTTTGAGGTATTTAGACAAAAATAAAATTTATTTTCCGGTAGTGCATATCACCTAATATCCGTTATTTTGAACTTTAGTATAATTTCATTTCATTTAAAATCTATCTAGTCTAATCAATTTAATGTTGTTCATAATATTTAATTAATGAAAGGAGTCATTAAGTCAGAAATAGGAGTCTTTAAACCAAATATTCATTGTAGCGAAGTAAGTTTCTGATGCATGGTTTGAAATAAGTATAACTTCATTCCGGATCAACAATTGAATCTCAACTTACTACTTGAGTATGTCGGTAGTTTAGACTTAACAATGACCTGGCTCTCTGACTTCATAGTCTTATGTAATCTCATCAAAATTTAATGTAATTGACCAACATTAGACCCAACTTAATATGATCATTATCATAATTTCTGGCAATAATATAGAATTCGTCAAACTTCAAAGTCAAAACTTGCTTCAATTATTACTATACTACCTTCAACTTTTTATCAAACCAATCACTACTAATTTCTTCCCTCATATGGATTTACAGGAATTAGATTAATTTAAAAAAAAACAAAAAACAAAAAAAAAAACTATAATTTATAAAAACTCATCACTCATCTAATGACCAATAGTTTTTTTTCAACTAGTATCATATTTTTTAGTAAATCTGGTACTATTTGGAAAAATATGTTTTGATACAAATCAAAAAAATTATTTATAATTTTTTTTTTTTTTGTTTCAATTTTGGTAAAATATGTCAGGACTTTTAGAATTTTGTAACAACTTTTTACTTCCATAGGGTTACGCTTCAAATTCTATAATTATAAGAAAATGGTATGAGAAAATGGGTATACAGACGTCGGAAAAATATGTCTAATTATAAATATAAATAAGTTGAAAAATATATTTTTTTTTTTAAAAAAGAATTTACAAGTCGTAAATTATAATTGAGGAAATTAACACTAGTTTTCTATAGGTCCTTATTTTTCATCATCGAATGTATTTTTGGTCATCTATCTTAAGTTGTTTGAATGTTTGAAGCCATAGGGGAATTTTTCCAGACTTATATTTTTAGGTGACGGTTCATAACCAAAAGGTAGAATTCTCAGACTCGTATTATTTAGTAGGACAGGTAAAATTTATTCAACACCAACACGCCTAATTCAAAAAAAAATGATTAACGATTCCACTTTTTTTATTTTTTAGTAACCCCAAACGAAAAGTAAGATTTAGAAATACTTGACTAGAGAATCGAAAAAAAAAAAAAACTTACGTTTTACTGTTAGATCCAATATAAATTATAAAAATAAAAGTCCATTTGGTGATTTGGTGTAATATTTCAAAAATTTAAAAAGAAAAACAAAAAAATTCATAGATTTTCACTGGAGATTGATCAGTAGAAGAGAATCTGGATTAAATAATAATAAAAAACTTCACAAAAGTCACTTAACACTCTGTCCCATTATTATTTGGTTGCAGGATCCAATAAATAAAATAAAATGAAAGTGACAATGACACTTGATAGGTCCACTTCCAAACACAAAACAAATTCTCATGATATTTAGTCCAATGAGAATAAATAAAATGTATCAACAATAATATATCCAAGATTACTTTCTTTTCTAAATAACTTCTAAATCTAAAAGGTAAGCACTGATGAATTAGTGTTCAATGACACAGTCCAGTCACCTCTGTTGCCTTTTGACATACAGACACAAATTAGACTAAAAAACATCAATAAACTTTGAGGGAATAGGTTGAAAAAAAAAAAAAACGTCTTGAGGGGTATAAATTTGAATAGTTTGGGAGAAGATGATGTTGGTAATATAAAAAAAAAAAAATGTTATAGATACGTCATGTACTGGGTATAATTTGAATAGTAGTGGTTGTAAGAACTAGTACTAGAAATCTCAACTAACGGGTTGTGTCAAAATAAATTTTGGTAAAACTGGTCTTACTGGCTAGACCGGCCAAATCTCAGTGAGTTCCTAATCTAACGATATCCTACTGAGGCAGGTAAGATAAATTTTTGAGGGTGAGAGAGAGGATACGTCTTCGCACCTGTTCCATGGATCAGAGCTAAGGAAGGAGTAAATTGTAGAAAAAATTAATCTCAATGGGACTTCCATATGAATCTTTGAAGAAAAATTTCGTTTGCAGGCCAACGAAGAAGTCTTGTCTCTAGACCCCCTTGGATTTGACATACTCATGGTGGAGGTAGTCTATGTAGTGGTCACACAATTCCAAAGAGATCTTCTACACTTTGAGATCTAACCTCAGTAAACTACTTAAGAAGATGTAAAGTAGGAGGTTTGAAAGGATAGAAACCTTCTGTCCACTAACAGAAGCATTTCAAATCTTTTAACATTTCTATATAGACAATCTTCCAAGTAGGCTACCTGTTGAGTCTCAGTTCATCTCTTATTAGTCAAAGAACAATGATCTCATTCTACAAAATAACACCAACACTTTCCAACCAATCACTATTATTAACAATCAAATATTACTTTGAAATTTTTTATATTTTGCATATTCTCAATCTCGACATACTTGCAGACATACTTATTCCGATTTCCATCACTTCCGTCGTATTATTCTTTCCGTTCCTTGAGAAGTAAAAAAAAAAAAAAATCAAAAAAAAAAATTTAACCAATCTACTCAAGTATTTTTTTTTTTATTGGAGAGTTTTTAGATACTTGAGCATTTTAATAATTCAAATTTACTCAAATGCTAATTAAACTACAATTAATTGAGAAGGAAATCAGGTTTTGTTTCTTAGATTTTCTCTTTTGTTGTTGTTAATATAAAGTTACCTTAATGAATTAGCTCTACACGTCTCTACGATTTGTATTCCTCAAACTACCAATAATTATTTAATTGTTAGTTCATTTCGATCGTGGAGAGATTAGAAATCTAATAAGAAATAGAGATCAACTCTGAAAATTGACATCCGGAAAAAAAAAATTTTTTTTTTTAAATTTTTTTGAATTTTTTTGAATTTTTTTTTTTTTTTTTTTTTTGAAGATGATAATTTTTACAAATCTGGTGGTCCTGATATAGAATAATTACAGAGACGAAAAAAAAAAAAAAAATTAAGAGGTAGGCGTGATTATCTTATATTGCGAGCATTAGGGAATTCTGCTCTGTCAGACTCATTAGATTCTCAAACAATTAGAGACATAATGAAGTGCGAATTGAACTTTTCTTACCTCTGTCTATCTCCTCACAAATTCACTCTACTTTTATTTTTTATAATCAACAATTATCAATACAGATTTTAAACACACCTCTCTGAGTTAGAGGTTTTTTTTCATTGGATATTATTTCAAAATGTATAATTTAGAAAATAATAATTTGAGATCAATTTTGAGTCTAAGAATTTCACAGGTGAGATTTGATACCCTCATCAAATACTAGATATATACATAATTATATATTTTTTTTTTATTTTTTTTTTTTCCCAAATTCGATACATCCAGAGAGAGTTGAGTGGGTTGAAAAGAAAAGGTAAGAATTCAAATTTATAAGAAAACAATTGAAAAAATAAATAAATCAACAGGCTCATCAATACTGTTGAAATGAGAGGAAATAATATAGAAGGTATAAGACATAAGAATCGATAACTAAATGGTTTATATCGAAATTCATGTTGACAATTGTCAACATCTTAATTAATTACTTTTTCATCTTATACCAACACTCTTAAAAGACAATTTCATCCCTAAAGAGTTCAACACCTGGTGGAATCAAGCTCTCTAAATCTTTATTTTCTCTTACTTAAGTTTTTCAAATCTTATTTACAATATAATATCTTATATCAAAAAAAAAAAAAAATCTACTCAGGATTCAGGAACGTCAACTAAAGTGTCATATTATTATTCTCTTCCGTAGTTTCTGTGTATTTACTAATATTTTCTAAAATTATTGTAAACTCAACTTCAAAAAACTATATAAAAAAAAAAAAAAAAAAAAAAAAAAAAAAAAAAAAAAAAAAAANNAAAAAAAAAAAAAAAAAAAAAAAAAAAAAAAAAAAAAAAAAAAAAAAAAAAAAAAAAAAATTGGACCAATTTTGAATAATAATTGGTAAGTAATATTGATATTGATAACTTAATTTGGTCTCTGTATACTAAAATATATTATTCTTATTTATTTGGGAAATGAGTGAAATGTGGGTGAGGTTATTATGTGTTTATGTGTTGTTATTTTTTTTTAATAAATGACTACTTATTATAAATTAAAAATATTTTGACAATTTAAAATATTTAATTAAGGCTATAGAAGGCCAAAGGTGAAAATAGAAACCGAATTGAACTTAAATAAAATTATTGTTCAATGAGATAGATATTACTGTTAGATATATATATATATATATGTTTAGAAAAATGATCAACTCAACAATAGAGATGAATTGATAGATCAAAAAAATGAGTGAAGAGTCTGATGAGATGATCGTCTCTGTTGATTGGTTGATGAATATTCAAAAATACAATCATCAAATCCTATTGTCTTTTCTCCATTTAGCTTATCTAGTTAGAATGGTACTATAAAAGAGAAAGCAGGAGAGAATATAGATTTTTTTTTTTTTTTTTTTTGACCTCACATATGTAGACAAGAGAGGGGGGATGGGGGGTCAACTCCACATGACATGGTACCACACAATCATATCCAACTGTCTAGAGTTCAAGTTTGTATCCCACCAATCCCAAATTAAAGAGAAAGGCTTCAAAAGTCCTCAGGATATGTGGATATTTTTTTTTTCCCCCTTCTAACTTAAGATTAGTAGTTATATGAAATCTCTTGAAAGATTTTTGATTTTGATTTTTCATTTTCCATTCTCAACAATAGATAAAGGGTAAAAAAAAAAAAAAAAAAAAAAAAAAAAAAGTTGTTTGGTGAGTCTGTCGTATGGGTTTTCATGTTTGGAAGTTGTAATACATGTTAATGTTAATATGTTATTGGACTAGTGGGCCAATAACCCGAACTTTGTTATAAAAAAAAAAGTATAAGGTAGAAGTTTTTTTTTTTTTTTTTTTTTTTTTATCCAACATCTTGAGATGATTAGCACATGAGGTAAGAGTTTGAATCCGAAAGTTTGGGTCAAAGGGTTCCGTTCTTATTTCCTTAAGGTATTTTAAGTGTTTTTAATTAAAATTTTGAAAAAAAAAAAAAAAAATTTGGTTAAATCCAGACTCACCCAGGACCAATGAAATTCTTAGCAACTGATATGCCCTCCAGGGTATATTTTGAAGGGATACACCTTGAGTAAAATTTTACTTCAACAACACCTCTCAATCTTTTAAGAAAAAATAAAAATAAAATAAAAGATTATAGTAATTTCACTCTGTGAAAGGTATGTTCTGAGGCCTTGGAAATGGAAAAATCCAGTAAGAATTAAATTTAAAAGATACACTAAACAACAATGGATCCACTTAGTTCGAGACAATAGATTTGGCCTTCTCAAAAAAATTTTTTTTTTTTTTTTTCTTTTTTGAAAGTGGTAGTAATGGAAAGGTAAAGTCTTAAGGGACGAGTCCCTTACCTTCAGTAAGACTATAATAAAATCCAGTTTCTAAATTTATTTTGAGCTTCTTTTTTCTAAATGCTTGAGTTAACTTTTCAAAAATAAAAGTCAAAATTAAGTTTATATTTTTGTGTGTAATATTAATATTATTATTATTCGATTCCTATTGGTTAGTTTATTAGTACTGGTAGAGTTACACTAATAGTAAGAATCATGTCATCGAACTTTATAAGGGAATTTTTACAGAATCCATCCTTTAATGGCCATTGGTCAGAGTCAGAGTCCGAGTATGACTCAATTTAAGCCCACTGACGACAGAGTCTCAATTTTTTTTTTTTTTTTTTTTTTACATTTTTATTTCTTAACGAATTTTGTTGATTAATAATTCTTTCTCCTATAGTAATGTAATTTATTAATAATTGATAGCAAGTTATGTTCAAATTGAATAGAAATCAAACTCTAAAATTTTATTTTTTACTTTTAATCTTATAAACTTGTTAGTTAATAATTTTTTTTTTTTTTTTTTTTTTTTTTTGTACTAAATTCAAGTAGCACCCTGGGAAGACTGGGAAGATTGTCATTTGTGATGATTTATAATGTCTTGATTGTCGAGAATTTTGAAGGTATACATACCCCAACTATTAGAAATGAGGTATAAAAATGTAAAATTGTTAAAGAATAATTCTAAGCAGTAAGTCTTAATTAGTCACGAAATTGTATATGGCTAATTGTTACTCATCCATGTCCGTAGTAAGGCTAACACCCAACTACTTCACAATACTCCAATCCATCCTGTAGGAAATGGAAAATTTGGGTGACGNTCCGAGGTTTCTCAACTTTTTTTTTTTTTTTTTTTTTTTTTTTTTTTTTTTTTTGAGTAACTTCCAAATTTTTTGGTGCGAAGTGAAATGAACAGAAAAACCAAAAATTAATAAGCAATGAGGATTTCTTGAGCACGATATGACATCAACAATTAACAATTTATATACCCTGAGAGGCATAAACATGGCTACATGGAGAAAGTTTTACATCAAAAAAAAACGTGTAGAAAAAATTTAGAAATGTGACCTCTCATAATATGTATTCTCTTTACCACTGTTTATACTCATCTTTCTGCCTCGCAGTGTATAAAATATTAATTAATTATTTATATCTATTCTTTGAGTAACTTTATTTATGGTGAAGAAGTTGTAAAATTTCAACCATTTAACGAATTTCTGAACTTAAGATTTAAATTTTTTATTAGATTTTCTCAAAAAGGAATTTATGAAGACCTCAGACAAATACTTAGAAAATTCAAATCACTCTGGCATAAAACTATTTAAATTACCTTAAAAACTGGTTTTGATTCAAAAAATTCCAGGTTTCAAAAATTTCATTTTTTATTGATTTTTAATATCTGTAAGAAAGAATTTGGAAATATAACTTTAGTTTATTATTTTTACATCTTACTTATTCTCAAAGAAGAAATTCTAATAATGAATATTAAATTCAATTTTTTGATTTCAAAATTTTAAAATTTTCAATTCCCGCCTATGTGGATTGGGTTCACTTTAGATATTTTTGAAGAAAGTTGGTGTTGTAGAAGAAGGGTTTCAAAAGTTTGGTTAATCCTGTTCATTAGTAATAATTCTTAACCAAATAACATACTAGGAGTAAGGGTACTTAAGAATACCTTAGAATACGCAAGTATGGATGGACTTACTCATCATGGTACCAACTCCAAGTGAATTGATTAGTTTTTTTTTTCAGTTATTAATTTTTCAATTAGGATAATTTCGAAAACTAGAAATTATACTGGATTGACTGGGTCTGATCTGGTCTGGATGGTGGTGTTTTGGAGGTAAGTGAAAGTTCTCACCTGTAAAGACAAGTCATTATTTCTAATACATACTCTGAGAGAATTGAGTATCAGGAATAGTAAAATGTTAATTATTGGTTTTGTTGGTCTCAAGACAAGAGATCGTCCATCTTCATAACCTAGAAATGGACATGGATGAAGGCTTGTTAATTCACAGAGTCATTCTTTGGATTTAATACTACAAACTACCCATCAATCAGACAAATGAAGGAAGTGAACAACAAACCATGAGAAGTTTTTTTTTTTAGGGACTCCTTCCCTCCTCAGGCCACTCAAGCCCAAATATTTTGAATCAAAAATTCTACTCAAAAAATCAGGGAGATGAAATTAGAGGATAGGAGATGAGATGGGATGATAGGAAATAGGACTTGGACATATGGACAAATTATCCCTGTAAATAAACTTATAGGTAAGATATAAAATACAAAATGTCCACTTGTTTGACTATTTTTGAACAACCCACTCATTTCCTACTCAAAGTCTTGATTGTCAAGAGACCATGATTTCTTCGACAACCTACCTACGCATCAATGCTTTCCCTGTCAAATACACAACAGACTTAGCATTTAGCTATGCCATTCAATCACAAATTAAGGTCAATTTTATGCAATGAGATCTCCCGCCCGATACCTACCAAAAAAATTTTTTTTATTTACTACTCAAACTCTACATCCGTCCAAAGAAATTCAGACAGGTGTATTATTGACACACACACAGTCACCAACATTTCACAAATTACAATCACATATTACACTCAAACTCTCTGTATCTAAAAGAATACAACCTCTTGAGACATGTGACATGACTTTGTGATAGAAATTATACAACATTTTATTATTTTGATTCAATCTTTCTATTATATCCTTTGGACGAGACGACGATATTTGATGACAAGTCTTCAATTCTAAAATGAGAGACTTGGGTCTGTCTAAATAAACAGGTTGGCCATTGTTCGAGAGAGACAAGGTCAAGTTTGAGGTGAATGAGATACTAGATAGGTGGGGTCAATTTAGTCCTTACATTACATCCACAACTTAAGTTTTCCTTTGAGGAATTTACCTGAGAACGATTAGAATGTTCAAAGTATAAAGTGTTTTCAATTTTTTTTTTTTTTAAATTCCCCGCTAATCTTGACTTGCCTTTTTTCCTGGAAATTGAAAGAAAAAGGAGTTTTATTAGCAGTCATGAAATTTGTGTCAAATTTAGTCAACGATTAAAAATGAGTCTTGAGTTTTGTAGTTTTTGATTGATGTATTCAATTCAAACGCTCTATCAAACTCATTGAAGACAATTAACCATTGATGACCATTGTACTAGATAATAGGTAGACTAGTGAACTCTTTGAAATATCCTGTATCCATTCTTCTAAATCTTACACTCAAATAATAGTCTAATATACCTGGACATATTGTCTCTTCAGGTCTTCAAAGTAGTCTCAGCAGTATTAGTTTTGATTATTAATTAATAAGAGTGTGAGAGACTTAATAAAATTTACAAGTAAAAAATTGGAATAATGAACTGACAGGTTTTGATTGGATGATCTCATTTACTCGTGATTAGCTTCTTGCATCAATTATGGAACCATCGTCCATATTTCAATTATAGCTATTTTACAAAGTACCAATTTCAAGTGTTCTATAGATTAAAATAAGGGACTTCAAAAAATTTAAGAAAAAAAAATTTTGAAATATTTTTACACAAACTAAATTGTATAAATTCAGAAAATGATTTATTCGTATTCTGAATAGATTTGATCAAATCCTCCTACCCAATTCCAAACTTCCGTTTGATGAATTAGTTTGAAATCGAAAAATGAAAAATAATGAAAAGTATGCGGAAGATTTAAGAGAGGAAAAAATTTTTTTTTTATAGTTATCAAAAAAAAATCAACAATTTTGGTAATATTTCTTACACGCAGGGTACTTATGGTTAGTAGATAGGATAGGAGGGTATTGGATTTGTCATGTCCGTATGTTGGACTGACAAAAAAAAATTTTTTTTTTTTGAATTATCTTTCATGTAAGTTGTAAGTTTCATTAACTCTATTAACTTTTAATGCTAAAATCATAATTTGAAATTTCTCCAAAATTCTTTAGCCTATGCACGATCACTAAATAATAAAAATAAAAATTCAGAATCAGAATTTACCTTTGAACATTTCATCAGGCTGTAAAACTTAAAACATTTTATAGAAAAATCAAAGTATGATCGTTGCTTAAGCAATTCCTTTGGAGAGATGGGGCCGACTTGATGCATGATTAGTTTATGATTCATAAATTATGAATTACCGTGTTGGGGTCAGGTTGTATTCTTACAAATGATGTTCTTAGTTATGATTATGACTTATGATTATAACTTATGAGTTGGTGTTATAAACTAGTCTACGAGTAACACCACGGTTGGTAAAAATATTTGTTCATTATTGAGAAATGTCGTCGTTAAAGCTTTCATTGTTATTGGTTAGATTGAGATAAAAGGCCGTAGGGTCGTGTATCTCTCCTTCTTTCATTGTTTTTTGCTTCATAGTTTGGAATTTCACCCAAAAACTTTCTCCATATATTAGCTCATTAGAGGAACCAGTTTAGACATTGTCGTTATTAGTAATCTTATTAAGTAGAGGTAAGACTTCTCAAATACTACGGATTTCTCTCTTCTCTCGACTCGTCTTCATTGTTCTGAGAACAATGAAGACACCTATTGTTGATGTTTGAAATGTATATTACCATTAGATGAAATACAGTAGGGAGCCGATGCATGTCAGCTCTTATTCTACCACCTAAACATCTTAAAGATGGTAGTGAGTCTTAAGAATCTTCTCAGAAATCTAACAGTATAAGGGAAGCGGAAGGTGTGGGAAAACCTGGTTCTTCACTCGATTCATCTACACATCAGAACAAACACCTTCACATTTCTTTACAATGTAGTAGTTAGTGGATCCCTCAAAAAAAAAAAAAAAAAATTCAACCAAGATGAGTTGAAGTTGGTCAAGTTTTAGAGATTAACCACAAAACAAACAGAATTGAGTCAAAATGACTCTCTAAGTACTCACAAGTATTCTTCCGTCTTCATCAGACTTAATTTTTTCTTCTGAGAACCTTAGGAAACGAAAATATACTTAAACTTCTATAAGTCTTAAAAAGAAAGTTGTAATAGGCTCTGTACATTTAGAGATAATATATTAACTTAATTTCACAAATTTATCATGTTTTGATGTTTTTAGTGGATAAAAGGATAACCGCTTTCACACGATGTTTTTATATGACTTGTAAGCTTGAAAGATAGATAATAGAGTAGAGAAAGTGATTTTCCTGGATCTACGAATCAGAGAATTGCTTCATCTACTCTTTCAGTCTGAGTCTGCGCATTGTTGGTTACATGAGATGTTTAGAAGAAAATGATGAATGATTGTAATGTAAGTATGGTTGGTTAAATTCTGAGAGGTTTGAAGATAAATCATAAGAAGATGATTGTGAGAGAGGTAGGGTTCCTGGGCCTTGGCCAAGTGACAATGTGAGGACCCAAGTCCTAAGTCCTGGTGCTGATGCTGGTAAACTGGGTACCTTGATAATTCGGAATGTAAGGAATTTAGTATAGGGTGAGAGAAGTGTGGGCCAGGTGAAAAGCTTGAGGAATTTGATGTTGATGAGAGGCTAGTAGAGGTAAGATGTTAGGTAGGAAGAGATAGATCCCAGTCCACCTGGTTCAACCCTTCTGCCAAAATTACCAAAGTTACCCTCTCAGTAGATCTTCTTGTCTCGTTCTCAACAAACGCCAGAATAATTCTCTCCGACTTACGGAAAAAGTTAACATTTTGAACCATTTGACAAGGGAATTGATCCAGAGTCTTTCTTCTGATCCCAACTGGACTCTCATCCGAACTCAACGGTCCTAACCCGGGTAAATTTTGACAGTGAAATAGTTGTGTAATTAGGTTTTATTAAAAAAAATAATCTCTACGGGCAATGGGGCATTCAATGGCTGACCAAGGGGGTTGGGGATGTGTGAGTCCGTTTCCCTAAGAACCATCAACCACCCTTTCTTCTTGGTCCGTCCTATACCTACCTGGACTTGGCTGGTTCAAGTGGAGTCAAGTTCAGGTTTTTCATTGTTATTACCTTTACATCATCACAGTACCATCGACATCTTCTACTTTGGCCATGTCAAGATCACCTATTCACCACCGTCTTGTCTTCTTCATTTCCAACAACGAGACTCATTGGCAACTCTCTGTCAAATTGAAAATATGGACATTACTATTCTAATTCATTCCACTCATCCGCTCTTTTAGCCGTCGTTGGACACTTCCGCTCTACACAACTCAGACTACTCTATTAGAATTGTTAAACAGTAGAAAAACTATTTATATGCAGATTACTCTATTCGCGCTTCCTGTCCTTAACTTCCTTAACAAAATGTTTCATCGATATTTTTGGCAGTGTGCAAAAACAAAAGAGGAGTTACATTACAAAATGAAAGTTTGCTAAAAAAAAATTCGCTAAAGTTACCATTTATGTTTTATTCTTGGCTAAGGATTCTCCCACAGTCTGTGAGAATTTGTCGCATCATTATTACTAAAAAATTAAAGGTCTTTTGGGTTTCTTTGGTTCCTTTTGTTTCATTCATATTCAGTTGCTTTGGGTTTCATAATGACACCAAAATTGACAATTTTTATTTTATTTTTTTTTTATTTTTTNGGTTTCTTTGGTTCCTTTTGTTTCATTCATATTCAGTTGCTTTGGGTTTCATAATGACACCAAAATTGACAATTTTTATTTTATTTTTTTTTATTTATTTTTTTTTGTATATAATTTTGATAACGGATTTGAGTCTATTTGTGTTTGTAGGGATCGACATAAAGTTAAATTGAAAAGATGCCTCTCTTACGGAAACCCAGAGGAGGTCGAACGAAAGGTCATCACAGTGATGATGACGAGTCTACTCCAATCTGTCGCTGTCGAGTACTCTACCTTGGGTCAGCAGTTCCTCACATAACAAAAGATGGACTCCAAGGGATCCAGGAACCATTGAAAGAACTCTACCCGGACACAGGACTCTCTTCTCTCAAGGGAATTGACTCATGGTTAAGTGTTTGGTCAAATGGACTCCTTCTGGAAAATGTAGACGAAAAGAATACGAAGATTACAAGATTCTTCCCTATAGAATCTCTCCATTACTGTGCAGCAGTTCGAAATGTTCTTGTGCCAGCCAATAGGGATGGACCTTCCTCTTCCTCACATGAAAAAGTCCAAAAGTTTCTACCTCTTGACTCACCGTTTGCTCAACTACCAAATCTGAATCATCCTCCACTTTTTGCATGTATTCTTCGGAGAACAACTGGGATCAAAGTTCTTGAATGTCATGCCTTTATTTGTAAGAGAGAAATGGCAGCAAATGCACTCGTTCGATGTTGTTTCCATGCATATGCTGACTCAACATATGCCAAGCAGTTGGAAAATGGTGGTACTCTGGCAACAAATGGTGGCATGACTAATGGAAATGGTTATACAAATGGAAATGGAACCATTTTTAAAGATGATAGACCAATTCAACGATCTGTAACTCCGTTGGATTCAATTGAGAAAGTAACTGGATGGCAGGCACTAAGTCAAAATGGAGACTCAGATATTATTGTGGTGGGAAATTCAACGGATGATGAATTTAGAGATGGTCCTGTCACCGCATCTACTCCAAGTAGAGATAAATTTGAATTCCGAGCAGAATTTCCTGATGAAGATGAAATTTATGAAGGAGATGAAAATCATAAAATATGGAGTGGGAATAATTCGACCTTGGGACACAACGGTACTTCTGAACTTGTTTATTTAGAACCTGATGGTACTTTGAAATCCATCAAGTCTCATACTTCCAGACTGTCGAGACCACGTCAATTTATTTCACCTCCACCACCTCCTCCTCCTCCACCTCAACAATTCTCATTGCTCAAGGCTGCAGAAGAAGATGCTTCATCAAAGAAGAAAATGAAAAAGAAATTAAAAAAAGATAAAAACAATCACCAACTCCATCCACAATACTTGATCCGTCCAGCATCTATGATGAATTTGAGTAGTTCTCAAGGTCTCCAGCCAATTCTCACAACTCGACCTGGAAGTGTGGTCAATGGACCAGTTTCCCATCGTCCGGGAAGTGCAATGTCAACAATGACTCGAACTCGTCCACATAATTCTCAACAATTAATCCCAGTGCCACATCATGGGAATGGATATCTCTACCCACCTCAGCCAATCTATGGACATCTTCCTCCACATTTTGCCATATCTCATCCGCAGTTGGTCAAAGCCTCAAAGTCAAAAAAGAAACAAAAACAATTGCTGACTGCTGTGCCTATTCTGGCTCCAACTCCTATGCCAATGATGGCTCATCATCCAGCTCATCACTCAGGTCATCATCCAGGTCTCCACTCTGTCCCATCACCCATGAACCAGACACCCTCACCCATGTTCCACCACCACCACCAGAAAATGATGATGGAAGATCATGAGAGAAATCGTGGCATGAAGGGTCCATCTTCAGAAATGCTCATGTCACAACCTCCTGCTCAATATGCAACAATTGAAAGAGGATACCACTACCACTCCAGACCCATGAATGGTGAGTCGGCTACTCTCATGTCCAATAAAAGCAAAGGAAAGAGTAAGGACGACGAGGATAGAGAAGGGTCACCTTTTAGTTCGGGCATTTATCGTAAAAAAGGTCATTTGAATGAGAGAGCATTCTCATACTCAATTCGACAAGAACATCGATCGAGGTCTTATGGTTCATTGGCTAATCTACAATTTGCCAATGAGACAGGTGGACCACTCCGGCCCTCAGGGTCACCACCACACACGGCTGAGGGTATGAAGAAAGAGCGGGAGATTATTCAAATGGTGAGAGATTTGGACTTATCGGGAGATGAAATTGAGAGGTCACACGTCCCATCCGACATGTATCCTCAACGGAGACCACCAGTCAATGGCTACCGGAAACAAAATGGACATGGACCTCGAATCACTCATCGATAAGTAAGAAGAGGTGAGTAATGTCCATTTTTTCACTCTTACTCATAATGTTCGTTTGTCAATTCTTCACAAATGACCGAGTTATGGCTAAAATAATGTGAATAGGAAGTAGAAGGATTCGCAGTTATATTTTCTGCTAGGATTCGGTTCTTCGCACATCCTACTCTTTAAGTCCATAGTCCATGGGTCAGGTAGAAAGACAACAGAGCGAGAAATACCATTGTATTCTAATTCCGAAGACTCCATTTTATGTCCAACCACAGTTGGAGTATACCGTAAAAAAGAGGCTCATCTTTCTGCTTTGCTTACTCTCTTTAATTAGAGTCCACAGTCAGTCTCCGCTCATTGTTCTTCTTTGCTCATTTCTAATTATAATTCCTTACCAAACACACTTGCAGACCATAGATTCTCACTCCCATTGGGACATATATCCGCAGTTGAGAATCTCGGCGTAAATCCATATGCAAATTAGTCACAAATTATAATCACTATGCAAACCTCATCTTTCCCACCCTCTATTCTTCTATGTCTTCGGGTTCAACTATGAGACTTCTTTTAAATTCATACCTAACTCCATCTCAGAGTTTACTAACTTTTATTTACCCACCTCGACTTCATTTTAACCATGACGTACCCCACCGCTTTCATTTCCCACAGTCCCAAATTTTATAATTTTTTAACTTTTCTGTCCTTTTCAATTTACATGAGGTCGTAGGATTCCATTCTTTTGGAATTGAGAAATAAATTAAGTCACAGTCTCTCGGTTCATGCAATCTCTCATTAACTCCATTAGTCTTGGTTTATTCTCTAATGACAGCGACGACAACGGGCTCTGATTATTATTACTATTATTGGCAGTTTGTTTTTCATACATACCTACTCACTTTACAAAAGTCACTCGCTTTCTCCTCTTCCGTAATACAATTTTTTTCAAGGAACACAATTAGAGAGAGAGAAACCTTACTCGAAAGACTTTGAGTGCGACATATCTACCAATTAAAAATCACCTTTGACATCATTTATAAGAAATAGTTAGGTTATGAAAGACATATAAATGACTTTTGCTATAGTCAAATTTAAGGGTCCTGGTAATTAGTTCACTGTAACCGATTTTGAGTATGTTGGGGGAAGATTTGAACATTTTGTTTCCTAACTTCTAAGCGAAGATATGATTTTGAGCTCACTAAATCCAAGATTTTGGTACATACGTGGTCACTAAAGCCCAGTTTATTTCAATGATTTTTAGTCCAATCTATTTTACCTACTTAGAAATTTCAATTCTTTATTTTTTTTTATGATACATTTTGAGAAGGATGCCTTCGTTTTCAACGGTTTTAAATGTTTTATAAAGTTCGTGTTGTACATGAATACGCATTATGTTAGAGAATATTATGTAAAACTAATAGTCCTTATGTAACTAGTCCTTATTCTTGATGTGACAACGACATAAAAGTATGACATACTATAAAGAGGCTAAATACTTTTGAGTTACTCATTCCTAAAGTTGACT
>NIPM01000025.1:5534-106526 GCA_002738285.1 Holacanthella duospinosa | reverse complement strand
GGGGGGGGGGGGGCAGGGCTCAAATATGGCGGTTAAAGTGTCGTAGTTATTTTGGAACCATTATTACATCGTGGTATTTAGGTCTGAGATTGATTAGATTTTGTTTGGAAGTGAGGACTTGAGGGTTCAAACTCAGGCCTCAGAAAAACATTCCACGACTCAAATTTTAATCTTACGGCTAAAAGGTTTTTCACTAACTTCGACGGCTTTTCACTATCATAAATTGGATGAATTATTGAAAGGTGAGGCTTAGGAAGGTAAAAAAAAATCATTTTATGAAGTATGTAGGAAGATGGTGTGATTTGGGTGATGAATAATGTAAGGGATTGTTTTTTTTTTTTTGGTGAAGCAACAAGTATGTGAGTCTGGGAAGCAAGGTATGGAAGGTGTTATAGTATAGATACTGGAGGAGTCTACTTGGGAAGTTGGTATCTTATGAGTAGATAGTAGTGGTCTGAATGAAGACTCAAAGAAGGAGTTTGATTGGTGGTAATATTTATAAGATGATGGAATGGAGGACATAGAGTCGAGCAGAATATCCTAGAGGGTGTTATTGACCTTTATTCTCCCCATTTACACATTACACTACACTCACTATTATATTCCACATCTCTCACTTCCTAGGCACCATCTTCATCTCGTCTCAAGTAACAATGGGTCCCAGAGTCCCAAAATTCTAACTACATTGTTAGCTTCTTTCCCCCTCTCAAATATTACACATATACCCTCCCACTACCTTATTCCTATTTATTAAGCTACCTGACAGAGTCCAAACGAGTTAAGACTCATTTACCTCAATACATCAAGACAGGAATTATTTGAATTAAGGATTCAATTTTTTTTTATCATTATTATCTTCTCAAACTTGATTGTTGAGGAAGCCTTTGGGCCTTGGAACTTAAAAACCCCTGAATTTGTGAATTAGGAAGGACTTTGTCCTAATACTAATACAAATACTAATACTAATACTATTGTCTATATCCTTTCTCTTTACTATTTATTTCATTGTTGTAACAAAGGTTGTCAAAATGGTAAGATCATCACCAAAATTTTAAAATACAGTCTGTTCATGATATGGCCAGAGTCCAACAAATATTACGGTACTTACCATCATCTTTTTCCCATCATCTTTTCTTTACCAACCAGATTTGTCTTTCATTATTATTATTATTATTATTCTCTTATGATTCGGTAACAGTTGTGTAAAGTTTAAATGAAAAAAAAAAGTGTGAATGAACGTCATGCTGTACATAAATGTATTCTTTTATTGTCAATTTTCAACCTTTGGAGTCTATATATGATTATTTAGGTTCTTTTTTTTTTTTTTTTTTTTTTTTTAATAGCATGTAAGTATGATAATAGGTTTTTAATCAACAAGTATCTTTGGAATATACTAAAAGTATAAAGTAACCAACGGTTTTAAAGTGTCGGATTCAACCAATGACAGGATATGTTAATATAAATTCTGTACATGTCTCAGGAGTCAAGACAAAAGTCTTGTCTTGACGAAATTCTCATCAAGACAAGAAAGTAATATTTACTTGTAACCAAAACTAGGTGTGGAACAATTTATTTTTGAATTTAAACTATTACGCTTACGCATGTCTATTTTACTCATCGTCATCAGCAAGGACTACCAAATGAACTTTTTTGAATTTTTTTGCAATTTACTCATAAATAGCATTAAAATACTTTTTTTTTTCAGCTTTTGCTGTCTGAAATTTGTACTTTATTGAATTAAAATCAACTTTTTCGGCTTCTGATTTTTCATAATTCCGGACTCAATGAGCAGAATAATTAATAAAACTTAAAAAAACACTGTGTTTTATATACTATTTCAGAAATCTTGAAGCATTTTTAATTCATGAAAAAAAAAATGATAAAAAAAAATCTTTTTTTTGTACGTACGCTACTCTGAATCTGAATAGAATACAAATCTGATTCTGATTGATTGATTTGAGTGGTATTTACCTACTGTCTTTTATTAAATAAGTGATTTTTTATGCGCAATCTCGAAAATTGTGTGGAAAATAATATTACGACTTTGTAAGCTTAAGAATTTAATTTTCTCATCGATCTTTCGTGATTGTTCAGAAAAATTCGTGTAGTACTTAATATAAAATAATAAGAAAAGTGTTACCTTAATCAATTTTGGGGTTATAAATCTGTCATTAGTTTGGAGTTTTTTAAGCACTTTTTGAAAATATTTTAAAAATTATTATTAACTTTTCTTTGGACATCATTAAAGTTCATGAACTCAAAAATTTTCGTTTTTTCGACGTTTCAATTTGGTCTAATAATGTTTTAATTTTTGTTTTAGATGGAGAAAGACTCGGAAAGTTCAATGAAAGAAGAAATTCTAAATATATTTTTGAAGAACGAAGAAGAAAAAAATTTTTTTTTTTTTTTTTTTTTAATTTTAGTCAAAGAATTTGCGCAAGAAGGAAAGGAGAAGATTGTTTGAAATTCTTCAATCAAGAACAATTGACTTTGATTAAATAATTTTTGGAGTACAATTATTAGACAGAGACCGGATTTTAACCGGCCTGAGAGTGGTGATCAGTTAATCGTATGCAATCAGCCAGTTTTTATTGCTACACAAATTGTAACGGAATGTAGTTATTTGATTTAATTTATTATATTAAGTTAAACAACGAAAATCTATAGACTAGTTAAAAGTTTCCTTGTAGCTGGTGTGTAGAAGAAGTTATACTGTGTCAATTGCCAATAATTTTTTTTTACTCTTCCACCGTTCAATTTCAACAATATTTTGCTAATGTCTGTAGCCGTTAGGTTATTTTTCATAAATTATAAGTCGCAAAATTAAGAAATTTTTTTTAGTAAATTGATGATGTTAGTCATCAAATCCCGTTTAGATCCATCCCTCTTATGTATGTGAAACTTAAGCTATCTTCATACACGCCTACTAAGAAACCAAAAAAAAAAAAAAAGAAAAAACTCAATGTTCAATCAAAACGAAAACAATCAAATTTAGAAATGTATTAACTCGTCCTGTCATCATACATTATGGAAATACGTGTATCTAGGTTATAAATAACTAAATTTAATTTTTTGATCAGTTACTGTAACTTTGGTGATTGCTAATTCTGTGCATTCTCACAGTCTTCCTGGGAAGTTCATAACAGACTGACAAAAAAAAAATTTTTTTTTTATTACATGAATTTAATAATAGATTTTAGTTTACTAAAATGACGCGAGCTTGCTAGGTACAAACCTCCCTTCCAAACGATTTATTAGTAAAAAATTTTGATTTTGATTTTGAAAATCCCAAAAATTGTCTACACTATAATTAGGTATCAGTTCTAAAAAAAAAACAAAAAATTCGGTCCTTTTCCGTCTCCAAATTAGTTCAACTAATAAAATTTTTAGTTAGGTAAAAAAAAAGTTATTTAGCAAGTGTACATCTAGTGGTCGGAATGTTTTTTTTTTCTTTACTTGAGTTAAACTTATGTTTCTAAAATTTTGTTTTTAGGACAGAGTTGTAGTTTGTACTATAATTATTGATTAATTGTATTAAGTTATTAGAAATTATTATAAAATTAATTTATTTGCTCCAATTACTATTAAGTGACGTTTGCCTCCAAGTAATGTGCCATTTCAAACCCTAAAATTCCAACCGAAGCAATTGAAAATGCAAAAAAAAAAAAAAAAAAAATTTAATAATTTTTAAACCAAATTCATATCATCCATGTTCCAACAGATTATCATTGTGCCTTGGATAATTTTACTCAAATTGTTCTCTTCTACAAGTAAGAAAGTGAAGAGTTCTGAAATTTTTTTTAACAAATTGTAACAATTTGAAAAGACATAAATTATGTCACTGATGTTTCATAAACAAAATATGAGTCGACTAAAAGAAGATGGGCACATATGAATTCTAAATTAACTATATGTACGAAATCATTATATATTTTTTGTCTCTGCTATTGAAAAATACCTCTCCATGTACATTTAACTTTACTCCAAAACTCCAAAATAAAATAATGCAAAATGTATTCAATGTAATTATGACACCAATTCAAAAAAAAAAATTTTTTTTTTACCTAGGGTATCGTATTCGTCATGTCTGTCCGTCTGTCTGTACGTCAATCGTCACTTTGATTATTTTGATTCTATTTACTGTATAAATACTCTTCAAATTAGTACAGTTTATAATAAAATAATATATAAAGTAATCTAATACCTTACAAAACAGAATATTGGTACAGATTACTCTATATAACGATTTTTATAAATGTAATTCCGGATAGTTTCTATGATTCCAAATTACTGAGAGCTATTTACAGTTCAACCACACTAATTACTTCAGTTACTTACTGTTTTTTTTTTAACCACCGCAGACACCTCAGGTACTTACGGTTTAACCACCGCAAGAAGTATATTATATCTCAGTATCCAATTTTGCTTAAATCTACGGTCAGTTCTACCATTCCAACGATTTATTACTATAAACGTCTAATTTTTCTACCTATTACATATTATGACTAATCAAAAAAAAAAAAAAATTTTTTTTTTGGATTAATAATTTCTGACTTTATTTTCCGCATCCTTATTCACCAATCGTCAGTAAAAATATGAATAACAGGGACATACAATTGAAATTAGTATTAAATTTTTGAATTGTCCGACTTATCAACACGTGCGAAATCTCTTCCCATGATCCTTCCAAAATTCTTATAATTTTTAATCAAGCAAGAAAAAAAAAAATAGTCTGAATTAAAATTGAAAAGAAACTTGTACGTTGACTCTACCGTCCATGATCTTCACATTCTGATTCAAAACTACCCGTGTCAGTTAATTATTACTTATTATGCAATTAGACCAGTCGTGTAGCATTTTGATTTCAAATTGAGAACATTATTAAGATTTTTCTAGTCTAATTCTAATTAATGTTACATCAGACGATTACACAGGTAGGGTGACGCCCAGTAAATTTGCATCATGAGAATCAAATGTCATATGGCCAAAAAATAAATGAGGGTTCCGCCCTGTTAAATAATAGTTTCTTTAACTTATTTTTAGCTACTGAAATTACTCATTGTTCCTTTGAAATTGATACAGCGTTAACAATATTATGCTTCAACAGTTTAGCATAAATGTTAAGCTGAGTTATTATCTAAAGCAAACTGAATAGCTTAAATTAAAGTTAGTTAAGCCTTGTTTAGAGTTAAACAAAAGAAATGGTCTTTTTTTTTTCAACAAAGAGTTGAAATTTAGATGTATTGAATTCAATGATTGAATTCAATGATTTGATGTTAATTAACCCAATTTGATTATTTGTTGATACCTATTAGGTAAATCTAAGTTGACTAAATTCTTAATCGCCCTTACACTTCTCTTTCTAATTTAATTTCTGTTTCAAGTTATACAAGACTTTCTCTTTTAGGAGACTTAGGTTTGCCTTTACGGTAAAAATTACAAATGAAAATGAAAAAGTTAATATTTTAAACAGGGTTAGTTTTTCAACCGGAGGATTACACATGCGTCCGGTTACTGGCCGAACTGGACAATCTGAACAATTTTTTTCTTCTAAACACTAAAAATCTGCTACTATAACTCAAAATTGAGCGATTGTATCATCTATCCCTAATATTTTCATCATTTCTTCTCATCAGAACATAAATTAACTTGATTTTACAAATTTCAATTTTCAAGTTTTTTTTCATCATGAATTATTATAATTCAAAGAAAATGAAACCGAGTGGAATAACAACAAAATTCAACAAAAATATAATCATTGAGGGTATTCCTGNTAATTCAAAGAAAATGAAACCGAGTGGAATAACAACAAAATTCAACAAAAATATAATCATTGAGGGTATTCCTGATTTTGGTTATAAGATAAAAAGTTGTTAAATTTTAAATATTTTTATTTTATAAAAAGGTGACATCATTTTATATGTCTGTGATTGGTCTGATTATTTTTCCTCTCCGTTAAAGTTTAATAAGCTCAGGGGCATCTTTTTGCTTTTTATTTTTGTTGTTAAAATTCAAATAAATAACGTCAACTGAGGAGGAGAAAGGGTCAAACTCACACTTTTTATTTCATGTTGTAGTTGAAGAGATGTATGAGAGAATTGACACTTACTACTTTGTGGTCTCAGCTTTCCTCTCATGCATTCTCTCAACTACAACATGCAAAAGAGGCAAGGGAAATTTTTGTAATAACAAAGTCAAAAATAAATGTCAACATAACATTTGACTTTTTACCCTTCCCGATATCCTCATTATATCACTCATTAAAATATATCAAATAAAAATTTAACACTTAACCAGGCCATGTGGAATACCCTCATTATTTATGTCGTTTTAAGCCCAATTTTTATTATTATTATTTTTAAGTATTCAAATCGTCCGACTAATCTAACCCTGATTTTAAGATTTACCACAGTCAGACTGGAATTGATTCTTGCTAAATGAGTTATCTAAAAAGGCATGTGCGTGACGACATTAAATATGCTAAAATTCAGACATGCGGAGCATAATAACGAATTGTTGAATTTTTAGATTAGCACAACCCAATTTATGCGTTATTCTTTAACTACATCAAAGATCAAAATATCATATTTTAACTTTCAACTCTTTGTTTAATGAATATGCTTATGGTGAAATAATTACAATCTTTTAGGCTAATAATTTAACTTCTTATACTAATTTTCGACTATGTAAAATTTTTTTTTTGTAATTGGGTCAAAGTTCAATTATGTTGGCACTTCACCTTTTGAGATATCCTAGACTCACAGTGGCATAAAAACTCTTGTCAATCACAACTATCCCAAATTTTTTATTGTAAAAAAAAAAAGAATAATGAAAAAGCCGACATGGTAGATTGATCCTTTGATTACTTTTTTAGTTTCACAATATCATATAAACTTTTATCATTGTTCAATTTTTAGTCATAAAATTGGAAATCAATCAGTTGTGTTTCGTGGGAAAAAAATAGGAATGATAGGAAATAATGGAATTAGCATTTTCTCTCAATTACAAATAAAATAATGTATTGCCCATCTTTTTCTTTACTTACATTTTCTATTGTCTTCCCTTAAAGGTAGTAAATTTTCCTTATTTGAGATTCGCATGTCTAATCTCAAGACAGGCAGATTTCTCAAATAAAATTGAATTTTTGTACAGAGCTAACCAAACTTTTGGATACCTATGTTGTAACACAAAAAAAAAAAAAAAAATTTTTTAACCAATTGAAAAATTTTCTTTCATTTTGAATTTTAAAATAACTTTTGAATAGCCCAAAATGAAACTGAAGCTAAAAATCTGAATTTGAATTAAGCGTCAATACTGAAATATTAGTCCAATAACGACCTATTGGATAAAATTAAAAACGCAAAACGAATCATCAAAATTTATTTTCGAATTTAAATCCGACTTCGAACCTTAGTTTGATATACTATCCGAAAAACATCATAGAGATTTATATACATTTTAATTCAGTGGTCAAACTTAAAATTGAATTAGGTAGTTTTAGCTAATATACTCTAATATAAATAGCCATAATAGTCTTACATCCGTTGTAAAACCCCTACATCTTATAAGATCACTTAGTTAGTTACATAAAGTATATTGCTGTATCCGTTGACTTATTGTAGTTAGTGCCGTAGTAGATCCAGCTTACCGGAACCAAAGTTCCGAAGAGTGAGACTTATTTCGATATTCTTTTACTCCTTTGCTTCATCTCAACCAAGTAACTTCTCTCGGAAGCAATTGACAACAATACAAGTGAATAATATCAAAACAGAAACCATATACCTAGCTTTACTTCAACCTTATCAACGTTTTCTGTTTCAATTTTCCTATCAGAGTACCTAAACCCTAATCCAACGACGCCAAAAGTTTACTTTCTTTTCTTAGTCGCCGCTACTCAATTGAAAGATCAATACCACAAATTTTTTGACCAAAACCTTATTGAACGGGAAACTGCTTAAAAGTTTAATAAAATTTATTTAAAAATTGAAACAAAAAATAGTACTAAACCACGAGAAACTCAATTTCCTTAAAGTTACAAACATATCGAAAACTGACTGCGGTCAATTGTGATAGGGTTGAGAGTTGGACGAATAATTTTTGCTCTTTCTGTATCTGTGACCAATAATATCAATCATAACCTCTGCTTCTTTCAAATTTAACAGAATCCATCCATTCATCAAAACATCAAAGGTATATCCAAAAAATTTTGTAATTTCTAACAATTATTAATAATTAATATAATTGAACAAATTCATCCATATCAAATGCTATACAAAGATAACATATCAAACTAAAATTAGCGAAAATCTGGCAATGGATTATTAGTACAGGTAGAGAGATTACACCTTATCAATCAGTGATTGATTTCACCTAATTTTACGACACAAAACAACAATAAGAAGAAATTTCTATTCGTAGGATCTTTGTCCATTTTCTGTAGGATTTTAAAAATTGTAATTTGGAAATTAAATTAGAAATTTCGTTCCAATCCTTAAGTTCGGTTCTTCGGTTTGATTTAAATTGGTCATAGTAGCTTAAATCCCCCATAAAGTACAATTCTTAAAAGTACCACTTGCAGACTAACAGGTGCAATTACATGCTCCATCAATAATTTCCTATAAACCTTATTGTTTTTTTTTTCCGACGCATCTGGAGTTGGATAATTATATGATATGACAGATAATTAGATAAAAATAATCCAAAGATTGAGTGGTTTATTCTTTGTAAGTAATAAAGAAATAATTATTTGTTGGAAACGTAAGAAAAGTATAGGTCCTAGTGATAATTATAATAATGTATAATATAAAATAAATCGAACGGTAAAACCACCCGTAGACCCAACCACCATAAAATCACAATACCACATGTTTTGAATACATATATCTAATTCTCTATAATTAACACCGGTTCCTATGACCAATTTTGTCATTACAGACAGACAGCCGGACATGGTGAGACCAATACCCTACTCCCACTACTACTAAAGTAGTATACAGCTCATAGAAATATAAATTCCTAAAATTCTAGCACCACACCCAATGTAACAGAAAGTTGTCGGAATTAATACTAAAGTGGTAAAAAATTTGAAAGAAGATTAGAATCCAATGGTCAACTAATTGAATAGTGAAGAGTGAGGTAAATCATGGATTTGCCTATTTAGTTGAATAACATTGAACAATCTAATGGACAAAGGTATAAATAAAAATCATTGAATTTGAAAGCGTAGGTCTGAAAAATGATATTTTGATGATAATTGTTTGAATAACTGTTAAAAGGAAGAGAAATATATGTCACTGGGATTTAGTTGGGGAGTAGTAATCGTGGAGCGTGCGAAGAAGACCTATTAATTTTAAATTCAGTTAGACCCGCAAACAGAAATCAAGACAGATGGAAGGATGATGGATAGAAGGAATTGCGGTGTAGGTTTAGGTTGGCTTAGACAATTCAAAATATCCCACACAAAACTATACAACTATGAAACCGGGTTCATGGTTTCTATACAAAGTCTTGATTAATTTTTGATAACCTTTTTTTTTTAGAAACGATTTATAGGGTTTAGTATTGTTGATTCTGTTCCGTTCGTTCAAGGATACTCATGACCAAGCGAGTATCAATGGATCATGGCAGGATCATCCTTTCGTTTTGTCTGTAATCACTACCAACAACGATTTCCATTTATCACGTTACAATTCGTGAATTTTGACGAATTAGTAATGCAAGAATAAAGTTTATAACTTTCATGCTCTTTCGAATCTGACAACCTACACACACATGTCTCCTCAAAATATAACAGTTACTATTATTCAAATTTTACCATCAAAGTAATTGCATTTTCTATTTTTTCGTTCCTAGGTTCTAAACAATTATTCCCTGTAGTTGGAGGGTTAAGTACAAGAAAATTATGTACCAATTTCATCTAGAGTTAGATCAAGCAAACAAAATTTGATTTATGAGTACTTTACTATAGTCTAAAAAATATTTGTAACCACTCGCTACAACCGCGAACATTAAGGAGATTAGTAGGTGTAGGTGCTACGAAGTGGAATAAGCATCCGGAAACAGAAAAAAAAAATTTTTTTTGTTTGTTTTTTTAATACTAACGCAACGAACACTATACAATTATTTTGAACTAGGGGTTAGGAAAGATTTGTTTTGACTTATGGGAAATGAAATAAACATAAAATAAGTAGAAATAGTATAAGTTAAAAGTTGGGATGAAGGACTTCTTCTGAGTTTTTCGTAATGCCGATGGTATTTGGAGATAAGAGAGTATGAAAATGATGGTATTCCATGGTGGTCTTTTGAAATCACGATGGAAATAAAAAATACAGACGGACAGACAGACAGATAGAATCATTCTATAACCCATTCAATGGCCTGGTTTGCGACTAATAAAATAGGTGATAAAAGATTTTAGTGTATCTGTGAGTTGAGTGATGATGACTTTGAACAATTACAAGGGAACCTTAGAAAATTAATTCCAAGTTTCCAAATGACTGATTCCTTACTCTTGCAGATGGTGGTTATTCTTCAACAAACAACGGATAACGGGAGACGATTTGTGTCAACAGTAGTAGAAGACGAAGCGTCACTCACCAGTAGTTTCTCTGGCCTCAGTAGCAGTCAGAATTCAATCAGTGAGCGGAGTGCAATTTATAAACAACGTATTGACAGTCTCTTTGGTTATTCAACACGAGATTCTTCAAACAGTGGTGGTAGGAAACTAATTCCTGAATCATTCAGGCCAATTTCTGGAAAAGTATCTTCTCCGAGAACAAATTTTGTTGGAGAAACGAAAATGTTCAATACTCAGAATTCTGTTGTCAATATCTCATCAGAAGATGAAGGATATCAGAGAATTGATGAAGATATGAATTATCCATCCTCATCAGTCCTTCCAGATTCACTCAAAGATACTTCTTGTATGAGTTCTAAAAACATTAGTACTGTAAAATTAAGTAGTGACTCTGAGGATGTTCAAAGTACTTCCCTAACGCCACATGTTGGAAGTCCTAATCAAATGCAAATATGGAAAAATGGTACTTACTGTATCAAAAGTAATACAATCCCTTCTGATGTTCAACGAGAAATTTATAAAATCCAACATGGATGTCTTCTCGAACGTTCAAGTCCAGCCAATGGTATTCTTCAGTTTCCTGTTGAATATTTGGGAAGTGTAGCAGTTACAGGGAGTACAACTGCTCTCCAAGATTTACAACAACCCCTTGGTTCTCTTTATCTAAATTTCCTTACTAGGAAAAATATGGTGTCAGGTCAACTGGCAATTACAACAGAGGGACTTCGATTTGAAGCTCCAAATCTTCGTCTGGCAAATCCATTCAATACAATTTCAGTATGGGCGGCTATAAAATTTGTAACACGCGGTGAGTCTAGTTCCATGGAATGTGCTTTCATGCCACTCATCTCTGACCCAGAAGGTCAAGACAAACGGAGACTTTTTGGTAAAATGGATTCGGAATTATATAGAGTATACTCCAATGCCCAGATGAATACTAAAAAATCAGTACTGAGTATAAATCCACCAATGTTCGCTTGTATTATGAGAGTAGCTTCTTATAGTCTCGAGTGTCATGCATTTGCTTGCAGATGTGCGGAAGATGCAATAGTAGTTGCAGCTAATTTATATCAATCACTGGTCAATAAACTAAAGATGCAACACAAGGAAGGTGAGAGTGGATATGGAAGTCTTACACGCAGTTCACCTGCAACAACTGATCAGAATTCACCTTTTGGTAGCAGTGGTGATGATCAGAAGCGCTACTCTTCCTCTCTATGTTCAACGAATTCACCGACAAGTGAGATGACAAGAGGAAACAATTGTGGTAAGTTGTCAACAAATGAACAAATATTTTTACCATAAAATTATCAACTCATGTTCTGTGACATTCTAGATCCAATCCCTGTCCGTCCACCACGACGAAAGAAGAAATTCGATGATGGATTCTCATCTGGTGAGAATCTCAAAAGAACTAACTCCGAAGAATCCTTACTCACACAGAAGACACCGCGACGGAAAAAATCTTTTAAACTCAACGCAACTCATCGCTCCAATTATAGAAAATCTAAAAAAAGGGTAAAAATTTCAACACCGGATGAAATGTCGACGGACTCTGTGAATGAATCAGTAGATGAAATTTTGGATCGAATCATCAATTCAGGTGGCATGTCATTTAATGACCTCAAACCTTCTTACCAAGAATTAATTCTAAAAATTGCCTTCACCTTAACTCAAGATCAACTATATAAGAAGAGCAAAGACGTCATGAACAAACAACATCATCGTTTCCCACGCTCTAAAAAGTTTTCATCGAAATTTAATAGAGAGAAATCTGACGAAAATTCTCAATTCCTAGCCAATCTATTCAAACCATTTATAAAAATGGCATCTGGGAAAGTTACATCACAGACTGGGAAACGATTTCAAAGGGTCAAGTCGACAAAAACTTCACCCATTCCAGAGAAACGTACAGTCCCGAAAGTAATTCTAAAGAAACAAAGGCATGAAGATATACTCCAATCAATTTGTAGTGGATGTATGTGTGACAACTGTTCAGAGAAGTGTTATTGTTCACTTCCTTCACACAAAAATAATGGGAAATCTGAGAGTGGAGTCTCAATGAGTCCTTGTTTAAATACAACATCAGATAACGCCGTAGAGGAACAAAATGGAGATATCAAAGGAACGATTCAATCAGTAAATCCAATCAAAGTTATTAAAAAAGATTGTGGTTACGACACGGACAGTTGTGCTGAGAGTGAGAAATGCTACTGTTCCCTCCAAGGTGTCAAATCCAATGGCCTCAAAGTTTACAACATCAATTTAGACACTGAGACATCGGATACAGATACAAACTCCTATGACTTGGAACCATTCAGTCAAAAACATAACACAATTATCAAAAAGTCTCCAATGTACAGTGAGGCCTCATCATCAAAACCTGTTGAAATCCTATCCTATCATCCGAATAGACGATTTTCTTATACACACTTACCATCCACAATCCCAGCAGTTCAGACGACAAAGGTACATGTTCATCATTTCCAGAATGATTCTACGTCCGCTGGAGCAAATGTCATCAAAAGACCACAACAAACTACACCTGTAAAAAAAAAATCAAAACTTATTTCCATTCCTTCAAATTCGGTAAATTTATTACTCAAATACTTAACTGATTATAATGAAACAAAAGTACAAGGTGGTTCATTAAGTAGGTTCGGGTTTTTGAAAATTTGTAGCTTTTTATCGAGTTTCGTTATTAGCTCATTGGTGACAGCTGCAAAGATGAATTCATGATAAAATGGAAAATTTTGAAAACATTTGAAAAAAAATTTTTTAAACAGGCTAGCAAATGGAGCCTGTACGAATATGGTGTATCATGCCACGGTAGTATCAAATGTACCGGGAAATTTTTACTTTTAAATTGCCGGTTGTTGAAAGTTTTTGACTGGTGTTGTTAAGTAATCGGAAATCTTAAAGATATTTTGCAGTACGTTTAACATCACCTTCGACAACGTCAGATAGATCGAGAGGTTGTTCGAATATGAATCTACCCATTTGTATTGTAGTTTTCATTATTTCAGGTGCAATTGGAAGACAATTGTCACCAGAGTTCACCAAGTCTAAGACAAAGGAAGAAAGTAATGCTCATTACTGGATCCAACGTTTCCACCCAATTTTACAGAGACCGTCAATTCCAATTGAGGTTTCAAGAGGGAGATTCAAAAGATCTTGGTGATATTCTCGAAGAAGGTAACGAAGTTACAGAAACTCCATCTGACACTTCGAAAGATGCTCCCAAAGAATCCAATGTTCTAGACATGAAGAAAACTGCTGAAATTGAGGCAATGTTTACAAATCTAAGACTTGAAATATCACCAGTAATGAAAACGTGTCAGAAACAACAATGGCCGTATGCAGAAGATGGAAGTATTGATGTCGAGCAGGCGACGAATTCTGTGGATTTCCAAACATCTTTGGGATATCTCCCATGAAAATTTTAGATTATATTTTGGTGAAGGAAAGTTTACACAATATACCCTAAATCCTCAACGTGAAGCCACGACATATTAGATATTAAAATGAAACTCATCCAAATGGTATCTATATAAGTCTATACTCGAAGGTAGTAAATATTAGAAGGAGTTCGGTTAAAGAGTGAGAACGACATACTAAGGGCAACTTGTCCGGGGAATTAAGGAAATTAAACAAAAAAATCTTAACGAAGATATCAATATCGTTAAAATTTAACACTTGTAAATGAATAAATTTTACAACATTGGAATCAATTATGAATAGTTTATTGTGAATAATCTATTGTAAATATAGTTATCATTTTCAAAGTTAAATTTAATCTTTCGTAGATTTTTTAGTTCTTGAATAAAAATTTTCTCTTGAGAGAGATGAGAAAATGATTCTAACTTTTCTGAAGCCGTTTCTTACGTATTGAATATCAAGTTTTTCATTTTAAAACTCCCATGCTTGAGTGTCTCAGATAAAGTTTGATTCATTCATCATCATCCTAATGACCTTATTTTATTTCAATGTTTGTTTACAAATAAAAAAAATATTATATAATTTGCGTCAAAAATTTTTTTTTTACATACCGATAGAAAGGTGGACAAATTATCCGAGAACTTTTCCAAAAGAATGGAAGTCACATAAATTGACTTCCCAAAGTCTAATAATTTTAATACACAGTTGAAATTGATGGTAGTAATAAAAATTTTTGATTAGAATCTTTATTGAGCGATAGTAAGAGAATTTCTACTGGGCTGGAGTATTTGGGACCTAGTTCAATAAAACACGAAAAACCCTGAATAATTTTATATTTTCATGGAGAAAAGCCCGAGTTGTGCTAAAGACTGATTAAAACTAAAAGAGTCTTTTTCAAAAATTTAAATTTTCCCGCCCTGAGTCCAGAAAGACTGAAAGTGAACTCAAGAGCCATCAAGCCATTTTTTAATTTTATTCNCACGAAAAACCCTGAATATTTTATATTTTCATGGAGAAAAGCCCGAGTTGTGCTAAAGACTGATTAAAACTAAAAGAGTCTTTTTCAAAAATTCAAATTTTCCCGCCCTGAGTCCAGAAAGACTGAAAGTGAACTCAAGAGCCATCAAGCCATTTTTTAATTTTATTCTTCTTCTCATTTTCTCCAGTTGCCCATACCAAAGTATTGTTGAGTCTGGACTATTGTTGAGTCTGGACTATTGTTGAGTCTCGACTATTGTTGAGGCTGGACTATTGTTGAGTGTATTCAACCGACAGTTGCACGTCTCTAAAAATGGCCTCACCGACCTTTGTCCACTGTAATTGTTGCGGTCATTTACCAATCATTGGAGAAAGTCGTCACTACTTACTCACTTCCTGTGGCCATGTTCTGTGTGAACAGTGCTCAACCCGAGGTAAGCTTTTCTCCTAAGTCTGAGAGGTTCTCAAGTTCACCATTATTGAATTGCCTGGATCCACATGTTAGTTAAAACAATTAATTCTTTTTTTTTTGGTTTCAAGTTGAAAGGAATGGGTTAAAATGTCTAGTTTGTCAGGCCAACTGTCGTTTGGCAACACTCTCTGGTGACACGAAAGCAGATATTAAAGCCTACTTTTCAGAACCAACGGATATGGTCTTGGAAACGCTCAAGAAAGTAAACCAAATAAATCAGTTTCAGCTGGTTCAGAAGAAGCTCTACGCTGCACAACTCCACAAATTCGTAAGTCTTTAAAAACTAATCACATTTTAAGTTATTTTTAGTTGAATTGAAATGTAACAAATTTTTTTTATAGGCAAAGGAACAAAATGCAATTAAGGTCGAATGTGAGATGTTACGTCAGGAGAACCTGGCGTTAAAGAAAAAGATTGAAGCAAAGGAAGAGTAAGTTTTAGCGTTAATTTAAAAACTGTCNGAGTTAAAGAAAAAGATTGAAGCAAAGGAAGAGTAAGTTTTAGCGTTAATTTAAAAACTGTCGTGTCAGTGCGAACATTTCTCATGTTACCTACCTTAGCATGGATTGTGTTATTTAGGTGTGAACAGAATTGGATNCAAATTTTTTTTATAGGCAAAGGAACAAAATGCAATTAAGGTCGAATGTGAGATGTTACGTCAGGAGAACCTGGCGTTAAAGAAAAAGATTGAAGCAAAGGAAGAGTAAGTTTTAGCGTTAATTTAAAAACTGTCANGGAGTTAAAGAAAAAGATTGAAGCAAAGGAAGAGTAAGTTTTAGCGTTAATTTAAAAACTGTCGTGTCAGTGCGAACATTTCTCATGTTACCTACCTTAGCATGGATTGTGTTATTTAGGTGTGAACAGAATTGGATTGGGAGTGGTGTCATCCGAAGTCCTCATGTAGGTGGGAATGGATTTTTTGCACCTCCAGCTGCAGTGAATATTTCACCATTATTCAGAGAAGTTCCAAATTTTTCGACACAACGCCCACTTTCAACTGACAATATTCTGAATGACAGAACGCAACTTTCATCAAATGAGAGACCTGTTATCAACGTCCAGGTTGGATCCGGGCGACTTACTCGTCAACACACTCCAACAACTCGAGACAGTTCTACACTTCACGACAGAACCAATCGGTAATAGACAAAAGAAAGTCATACATTTACCACAATCCTACAGTAGTAGCTTGGATATATAATAATATATTCTGAACCAGAATTTCTGGTTGATTATGATGTAATTCAACTTATTTAATTTTGGTTTGAATTTTTTCTTCTCAGGATGTATACTTCACTTCTCAATTCTGGTGGTAGCACCATTTTTTCTCCGAATTCTACTCTTTCTTCAAACTCTCGATACAGTGCGGGAAGCTCTTTCCGAAGCACTAACTCAGCTTCAACATCCAGTATCATTTCTCGTCTTCAACAGCAACTTAACTGGTTAGAAACACATATTCTTTATTTGTCATATACGACGAAATATTCAGTATTTTCTAATTCAGCCGTATGAGCGGATTGCCGAAGCGTTGACACAAAGTATCAAATTTCATTGACTCCTGAACGAAGCCAACGGATTTATTTTGGAACGGACACGAAAAAAAAACTATTCCTTCTAGTGAAATTTTAGCCAAGGTCGTATAAGTTACGCATTTATCATCAATTTAAAAAAAAAAGGTTGTTTTTCAAATATTTATCCTTTAAAAAAAAAACATCTCTCATAGGATTTTTAGTTCTTGGACAAAATAAGTGTTTTGAGATAGATGATATCGATTNGGAACGGACACGAAAAAAAAACTATTCCTTCTAGTGAAATTTTAGCCAAGGTCGTATAAGTTACGCATTTATCACCAATTTAAAAAAAAAAGGTTGTTTTTCAAATATTTATCCTTTAAAAAAAAAAACATCTCTCATAGGATTTTTAGTTCTTGGACAAAATAAGTGTTTTGAGATAGATGATATCGATTNTAAAAAAAAAACATCTCTCATAGGATTTTTAGTTCTTGGACAAAATAAGTGTTTTGAGATAGATGATATCGATTTTACTGTACAATAAAAATACTGGAAACAAAAATTCTGATAGATTGTTCCTCATTCGGATTAACGTACTTGATTATGAGACTTTCAGCTCATTTATTGCTGTAGACAAGTCATCTGTAACTTCTAATGATGGTAGGAATTCTGGCTCCTCATCCGCTCTAAGTGATAAGTAAAACGAGATAAATGGAATTGTGTTCCAATTGAATTAAGAATGTATAAACTTACAAGTATACTGTGCTAACCCAATCCTCTATAATGTCCACAGTCTCGGTGTTAACTTGAGGTTGGCTCTTCTCGAATTTGTGGAGCTCCCGTAGAATAAAGTACACATTAGCATCTCGCATAATCTTCCATCCTTTCTGGGTGAAGGATAGCTTAAATTCAATATGCATGATCAGCTATTGCCGGTGGAATCCGCGTAATGAAGCACCAAAGTCTACTTACTCGTTGAATACAACGAACCATTAGAGATCGAAACTCCGGGTTTGGATCTCTGCATTTGTCAGATGGCAAATATTGTAAATCTATGGGCATTTTGTCGTACTCTTCTTCTGTAAATTCTTCGCCTCCTGCCAAAGGCAGGAATATGTATGATATGATTTCAGAATCCTTATCAACTAGCCATTGTTGTGCACCTGAAAGACAAGTCAATTTAAAGAAAAGTTTGCAAGTGAGCAAGACGTGAAATGTTTTGTTTTTTTCAAGTACCTGAATAATGAAGGCAATTGTACAAAAGCCTGGCAACGTGTACACGTAATTTAGGAAATTCTTCCTTTAAGAAAGGCAGGAACTTGGGAAGCATTTGTTCTTCAACCAAAATTCTGTTAAAATTGGAAGTTAACAAAGTAAATAAAATCATGATTCGTCCAGACAGAATGAGTATACTTTGCAGCTTGATCTGATTGAGCCATGTTCGCCAAAATATTTGTCCATTGCGGAGCTGTCAGATTATTCGGATTAGACGTAACGACAGAAATAGCTTCATGAACCAATTCTGGATACTTGCTACATAAATCATTCACTGCTTCATTAGGTACGCAAAAGTTGATCAAAATAGAGAGACTTCCAAACTCACTGTCAGTGAACTTGGAGTCAATCCAATACTTTTTTATCTCTTCGACAAAATTTGGAGTGCTGACCATCTGTTTTGCAACGTTTTCTATTGCGGAAAGATTAACCAAACCAGCAAAGGCAAGTTTTATTACTTCCTTTCTGTCCTTATTTGACTCGTCGTCACTGATGCGTTTCTGTTCACCATAGGAAATCAGTGGACTATGATGGTTTAGGATATTTGTATAAAACTTCAAAAGTCTTGTCAGCTCAGGTTCCTCTTTCATCCAATTTTTCAGTGATGGAGATAAATTTATAGAAGCTACAGAACGTTTGAAAGTAAAAGACAAATGTGAATTTGTTATAAAATTATTTTATACTAAAGTTAAACTTACATGCAAATAATTGTAACGGAATCCGGACCAATTCGACATCCTTAATATCAACAGAACTAGTAAAACTAAGACGGTAGTTAAAAGGCTGAAAAGTATACCAAATTATACATTACAACAAATCATCCCAAATATCTCAGTAAAACCGTTCGTTAATTACTAATTAGNAAAGGCTGAAAAGTATACCAAATTATACATTACAACAAATCATCCCAAATATCTCAGTAAAACCGTTCGTTAATTACTAATTAGAAAAAATAAGTGAGACTGTATTCTTTCTCAGGGTCTGTGCTTTTAATTTTGAGTTATTCTCAGTACTTATGATGCTGATACTGATACTATGATATAATTTATAAACTTCTTTCCCATATTATTTCATTATCTGTAGTAGGATTTTCTATTCATTGCTGTTCGTAATTTCACTTACCAAGCTATTTAACTCTGGGTTCTCTTCTGTACATGCTCCTAAATTTAATTTACAGAGAACACATTAGGAAATGAACTAATCTGAAGGTGAACAAAACATATAATACGATAGGACTTACCTTTATCCTCAACTACTACCATATTTTCCTCAGAGAACATCATTCAACACCAAAGTTTACATTCGGTTGGATAAAAAAAAAAGCTTTGAATACACTTCTGCGAAGTCGAATGCCGAAGTACTACAAGACGTTAAGGTTTGGAGACCATGTGTCGCTACGGCTGCACTAATATTCCTGTCCTCCCACGTGTCACCGAAATCCTACTTAACACTTTCACCGTTACTTCGAAATTCAGGGAAAGTTAAGAATCAACACGGTCTGATTAATAAATTGATGAGATGGATTGTCTTACCACGTGCTTAGAAAAGCACATGTTCTGAGAGCTAATCAAAGTCAATAAATCTGGTTGGTTACCAGCCCCCGTACACAGAAAAGCCCCAACACTCGGAAATTTTTGACTAATAATAACTACTAAAAAACCTTCATCTCTTTGTCCAGAAGGAGTGGGTGAGTGGTTCTTTACGCATTCCCTCAATTAGTACTTTTTAACTTTCTCAATTAATTTATCAGAAATATTTTACCTGCTATCACCTGTAGCTTATCACCTGCTTATCACCATTGTTCATTTATCCTAAAATCTTTACGATTTTTTAATGTTATGTGTGTATTTTCATATAAAATGACTAAAAAATTAATTATTAGTAAGTACTTTGGATTTTAGTTAGTTTAGTCAAAGTTTCCGAGGGGTAGGGCTATTCTATAAATTAGGTTTGGTGTAGATTAGGGTATTTTGACGTCACTTGCAAGTTATTTCCCGCAATAAACACGAAAATCAACCATGAAAACATGTAAATCACAACCACACTGCTTAACCTTTACTTTATAACGAAATCAGTCATTGAATAGACCTTTTTCACAATTACTGCCGCCCTGGGTCCTATGCCACAATCAAATGACATATTGACATATTGACATACACAGGTATTTGTCAACAATTTACACAAAATATCACGCCACAAAGATGGTAGTGACATATGACAGTGACAGATGAATTTCGACATTCGACAGGGAGAATTTGACATTTTACAAGTAAATGTCATTGACTTTTTTTTCGTCAGTACGACATTGACTTATATTTGTCAAAAATGTCATAAATATTTGACAGAGGGATTTACGTCTGTCCGTTTTGGAAAAGTAAATCTTCTGTATAAAAATTGTTGACTTATGGCTACGTTTAATGTCAGCGGCTCTAGTAGTAGCGACAGTGAGGATATTGANTCAACTACTACCATATTTTCCTCAGAGAACATCATTCAACACCAAAGTTTACATTCGGTTGGATAAAAAAAAAAAAGCTTTGAATACACTTCTGCGAAGTCGAATGCCGAAGTACTACAAGACGTTAAGGTTTGGAGACCATGTGTCGCTACGGCTGCACTAATATTCCTGTCCTCCCACGTGTCACCGAAATCCTACTTAAGAATCAACACGGTCTGATTAATAAATTGATGAGATGGATTGTCTTACCACGTGCTTAGAAAAGCACATGTTCTGAGAGCTAATCAAAGTCAATAAATCTGGTTGGTTACCAGCCCCCGTACACAGAAAAGCCCCAACACTCGGAAAATTTTGACTAATAACTACTAAAAAACCTTCATCTCTTTGTCCAGAAGGAGTGGGTGAGTGGTTCTTTACGCATTCCCTCAATTAGTACTTTTTAACTTTCTCAATTAATTTATCAGAAATATTTTACCTGTAGCTTATCACCTGCTTATCACCATTGTTCATTTATCCTAAAATCTTTACGATTTTTTAATGTTATGTGTGTATTTTCATATAAAATGACTAAAAAATTAATTATTATTTAAGTACTTTGGATTTTAGTTAGTTTAGTCGAAGTTTCCGAGGGGTAGGGCTATTCTATAAATTAGGTTTGGTGTAGATTAGGGTATTTTGACGACACTTGCAAGTTAATTCCCGCAATAAACACGAAAATCAACCATGAAAACATGTAAATCACAACCACACTGCTTAACCTTTACTTTTATAACGAAATCAGTCATTGAATAGACCTTTTTCACAATTACTGCCGCCCTGGGTCCTATGCCACAATCAAATGACATATTGACATATTGACATACACAGGTATTTGTCAACAATTTACACAAAATATCACGCCACAAAGATGGTAGTGACATATGACAGTGATAGATGAATTTCGACATTCGACAGGGAGAATTTGACATTTTACAAGTAAATCTCATTGACTTTTTTTTTCGTCAGTACGACATTGACTTATATTTGTCAAAAATGTCATAAATATTTGACAGAGGGATTTACGTCTGTCCGTTTTGGAAAAGTAAATCTTTTGTATAAAAATTGTTGACTTATGGCTACGTTTAATGTCAGCGACTCTAGTAGTAGCGACAGTGAGGATATTGACGTAGTGCTTCTTCCACTAAAAAAATAATACAAACTAAGACAAAATTTCATACCATCCACTGATTTTGGTGTCAAGGAAAAATTTAAAATAAACCGAATATATTTACTATATTTGACATAAAAATGTCAGAAAATTTTGACAAGTGTCAAAAATCCTTGAATATGACATTTTTTTCGTGGCGCGTTATTTTAGCATTTCTGTCAATGTCAACTGTCGATATGTCAATATGTCACCGTCAAAATGTCAGTGATTGTGGCATAGGACCCTGGTTTCCCGCGCTTGAACTACACTTTACCATGAGGAGGAAACTAACGCGTTTTGTTGTAGTTTTATTATGAAATGTCTATAAGAAAAATTGAATGGATCCAATTAAATTTATCGAAGTTGAATATTATTCTGTTAGCANAGTTTGTGTTCGGTTTTGAAAGTTTTATATAGGTTCAAGTTAAAATCCACCAGATGGCTGTCTTTGTGAAAAGGGTCAATTGGTTGTCTGACGAGAGAGGCAGGGAATCAGGAAAGTCCTTGTCTAAAGTTATAATCTTGTCAAGAAGGTCAGACTGAAGTCTTGGTTAAATTTCAATTCCTTTCTTTTTCTTTACTTCCTCCAAGGCANATTCATTAAATTATCTTTATTTTTAGTACTTAGTAAACAGTCTTCATCAATTTAAAGTTTTTGATAATAATTTTGCTTTTATTTTTTAATTTAAGTTGGTAAATGGTAAACGTGGTGGAAGTTCTACGTTAAGAGACTTTTCTCCCCTCATTATTGACTTTTGTCAAAACTTTAAACCAGAATTTCTACTAAAAACTTTTAATTAATGTGCAAATTTTTGTAGGTCGTTAACATCTATGATTTATTGTTAAACGATTTTACCTATATTTCATATATAAGAAATTACTTAGTTTGGTAACGACCGCTATAACTTAACGTTATTAGCATGGCCCATGCTAATAACGTTAAGTTATAGCGGTCCCATGCTGCATGGGAGTTTGTGTTCGGTTTTGAAAGTTTTATATAGGTTCAAGTTAAAAACCACCAGATGGCTGTCTTTGTGAAAAGGGTCAATTGGTTGTCTGACGAGAGAGGCAGGGAATCAGGAAAGTCCTTGTCTAAAGTTATACCCTTGTCAAGAAGGTCAGACTGAAGTCTTGGTTAAATTTCAATTCCTTTCTTTTTCTTTACTTCCTCCAAGGCATAGAAATGTCAAGTGGAATTCCAAACACCATTAAAATATTACTTCCTACATTCAGTAAGTTAAGTGCTTAAATTCTTTATAATTAAAGTCTACATCGAAAATATTCAGAATAACAAAATTAATAATATTTTCCTAATCATGTCGAAGGTTTGGAGATGTGCATGTGTGGTGGTAAATTGGGTATGCCAAGTTCACACATGGGCGTTTGAGGTTCGAAAAAATTTCATCCAATCCCGAACCGAATTATTAGATGCGGGTTCGGCTCGGGTTCTATATTTTTAAATTAGGTTCGGGTTCGGCTCGGTTCGACAGGGTCTAAGATTCGGTTCGGGTTCGGTGCGGCCTTAAATTTTTGTATTTAGGAATCGGTTCGGTTCGGTTCGTAGCTGAACCTGGTTCGGTTCGGTTTGGGAAGTTCGGCGAACCTGAATGTTTGGATATTAAATGGGGCAAGATTCGGGTTCGGTGCGGGTTCGGTTCGAGAGAGTAAAATATTAAAGTAGAGTCAGGTTCGGTTCGGTTTGACAAAGTCGAGGTTCGGTGCGGGTTCGGTGCGCTAAAGTAAAATTTGAAGTTGGTTCGGGTTCGGTTCGGTTCGATAGAGTCGAGGTTCGGTTCGGCAAAATATTTTTGGACTAGGTTCGGGTTCGGAAGGTTCGGAACCTCAAACGTCCATGTGTGAGTTAACCTCACATCTCACTTAACTCCACCAAACAGCTGCCCCATGAATGCCCCGCACCGGTTGGGACTAACCTTGACACAAATGCAGTAAAACTCACCTATAGAATGAATTTGGTTAACACGAACTTGTAATCGCAGTCCCGTTACACAAATCACGTGCGTTTTACTTTGGTTAAGCCTAACATCGGCTACCACGTAACCAAATATTCCGGGACTTCAGTGTATTTCTTATAATGATGTTTACTGAATCTATTGCGTTAACCAAGTTTTACACAAAGCCCATGGTTGCAATAATGGGGCTACTAACTAGGCATACCTGGTGGCACTTTTATAAGATTCGCTAATAAGTTAACCGCATCCCAATTTCCAATACCTCAGGAAGCACTTTCTCAAATAAAAAACCTGAATTCGCAAAGGAGAGGGAAGGGTTTGTTCAAATATTCCAAAGGACCTATTCAATATTATGATTTAAAAATACTATTCACCAATCTGTTACTCCAGGTTATGTTAAATTTAAATTATTGGTATTATCATCGTGTAGGTTCTGAAATGGTCGAGGAGACGAAGGAATTGATTATATATCCGGACCGTCCACCCGCAAGTATTCTCCACGACTACACCAAGGCTTCCATGACTTTTTTGGAATATAAAATATCCACGGTGGAAAATGCCTTTACCCCTTGCTGTTGTGTAGTATATTTGGATGGTGTTGAAAAAACTACTGGCTACGGTAAAAGTAAGATGGCATCAAAACATGACGCTGCAAAAAAATATCTTGAAGACTCCATACCATTGTTGAAAGACTACTGGAACAAATACTCCTCCAAATTGACAACAACGTTCACTGTACCAACTTCCACTTTTGAGATTTACAAAGTGAGGCTCATTGATTTAAGTAGTTACTTCAGCCTTGAAAATGTTTTATTCCTCATGTTGTTTTAACGGCAGACGCTTCAAGAAGTTCTTATTGAGGATCGTCGAGTCGTGCCATTGTTGAATCAACTCAACGAAATATCACCGTACAATCTCTTATGTTTGTGCCTCAAACGGTATAAAATCCATCCTACTCTTAATTAATGCTCTTACATAAGGTCATGGTATGGTAAAGGTTTTAGTTTTTTTTTACTAGAAACTTCGGACGAATTGGTCATAATGATATTGAAGAGACGTTTATAATTAAAAGTGATGGATGGCGGGCAGTTTCAAATTGTAAATTGATCGTCGGTTTCTTTGAGGCTGAAGCAACTGGTCCTACAAAACATATGGCAAGGGAATATGCGGCACAATCAATACTCAAGGTGGCTTGTTTTTATAAAGTACGATTATTCAGAATTCAAAAAAAAAAATTTAAAAATTACAGAAAATGCATCCTTATATCAAATATTTCGATGGAATTTTGGAATTATATGGAAGCAAATCCCCTGTAACTGTGAAGCTAGAACAATCCGNAATTTTTTTTAAATTACAGAAAATGCATCCTTATATCAAATATTTCGATGGAATTTTGGAATTATATGGAAGCAAATCCCCTGTAACTGTGAAGCTAGAACAATCCGAAACTGAACTACAAAGTGTTCTCTCATATATACCAGTGGAGAAGAAGACCAAGACTCTAACACCAAATTATGAGCTTCTAGACAAATTGAAGAAAGAAATGATGAAGCACTACCCATCATATACTACTACTACTACTACAAACGAAGACTGAGGATGTAATGACTGATTTAAAATTTTAGTCAAAACTGAATGAGTTTACAGGTTGACATGTTGTTTTATGCAAGGGTACTAAGGATAATGGCTTTTGATTTCAGGACAATGCCCTTATTGGAGCTCAAATTCAAATTTAGAATGTTTCCATTTTGTATTCTCACAATCCATCGGTCCTTCCATAGTCCATTCCATAAACTGAACATGATTTTCTTCATCAACTAGGATAATTGTATGTGTTCTAAAAGAAAAAAAAAGTTGCCAGTTATTCTCCAGATTACTCTTGATAATAACTTTTTTTTTTAATTCCTAATATCAATCGCTATTCGCGAAGCTTGGTGTCCTAGCTTAAAAAGATTTGATTTGAATTAAAATATTCATCTCAATCAAAATAGAATAGATTCCACTCCGAATAAGTTTGACGATGGTATCTGGAGATACGATGGTTAGCTACTAAAATTCAATTATGTCGAACTGTATCGCCGCTTGGCATAAAATTGCTAAAAATTTCTGCAACATATTCTTTACCTTCCAAACTTGCATAGATTTTTAANGTTTAGCTACTAAAATTCAATTATGTCGAACTGTGTCGCCGCTTGGCATAAAATTGCTAAAAATTTCTGCAACATATTCTTTACCTTCCAAACTTGCATAGATTTTTAAGACTAATGTAAGATTATGTTTACAATTTAGTTATAATTTAAGTTCGATTTATTATTTATAATTTTGCTTTCTTTTGAAGTGATCCATCAATTTTAGGATTGGGTCCATTCAGAGAAAACTAGATTAGTTTTTTTTTTAAATAATCTTAACGAATTTTTTTACCCAGTAATCCTATCCCAGAATAAATTCTTACTTTTTTATTTCAAATTACCTCGAACCGTATCCATGGGAAGGAACACATACAAACTTGCTTGTCAAAGGCTCAATCATAGACTCGTTGTAACTAGGAGCTTGCTTCTGCATTTGTGGGTCAGGACTGAATCTGTTATTGGTTAGAAAATCATGTCTCAGTTAAAAAAAATGACATGTACTTAGTCCAATTCCCTTAGACATTAGGCTATTTACCTGTGTCGACATTTTAAAATATTCAAAATTTCTGTAATCAACTCTTCCTCATGTTGTTTTGTCCCAAGAAGTTTCACGACTTCCTCCATTTTTCTTTTACCATCCAACACTTTCTGAAACGGAAGATGGTACTGACTATTTCCAAAGGCATACAATTCATTATTTCTATTTATCTGAAATTGGATTGGTTCTCCATCAGCAGATTTACTCGAGTAATATGTGAGACTAGGTCCTCCAGGATTCCTATATTATTTAAAATTTTTGTACGTATAACTTATTAGCAACCAAACATCAACTGACTTTAGTTGCATTAGACAACATTAGATAAACGATAAAACTATACAGGCATGGTGTAGCAGTTGCTATTGGTGAAAAATGAAGTAGGAAGATGTTATCTACAAAGTGAATCACGATTGACGGAATACTAATAAAAATGCAGAGTACGCTATAATTGATGCACCAACAAGATTTAGAAATTCAAATCTTCCAAGCAGATTTGTAAATAATTTGAATTCTAAATTGTTTATAGGCATCAATACCAGGATACTCAGTGGAAATGCAGAGCAGATTTCCGAATGGCACACATTGCTTTCACATTGTTAAATCTTACTTGAGTTCAATTGTAACAAAATTGAATGGATTATACAAGGCAGCCTTGGCTTGGAGTTCTTTGGCATATTGAATTCCACTGAGGTGTTCATTGGTTAAGAAATCGTTGACTAAAAATCCACGTCCCAATTTATCTGAGGTAACAGGGACATCTGTGAAAATATTGAGCAGTGTTCCTATTTTTCCATTCTTCTTCATCGCAAGCCAAGTACCACCTTCCTTTCCAGGCTCCATATCTCTGCCTGAAAGAAAATCAATGTCCATGGATTACTTACTTACGCTAACTTCTACTTTATATTCCATATATTATCTACCAACTTTCAGAGGACCTACTCCCTTCCTAATATTTCTTAACTTAACCGTAGACTGTATAGTAATATGCTTACTGAATTCTAGAAACCTTCAGGTTAAGCAGAATCAGCGTGAAGTAGGCGTCGAGAGGCTCGATTCAAACCTCCTCTAAATAAATTCAACCAAAATTTCATTACAAACCGAAGATTTCAGAAATTATGGTTTATATTACAAAATCCACAAATTCTGATTGGTTGATTTAAATTTTGGCGCTTCTATTAAGGTTTAACTTGACGTTCATTAGACTTTTCAGAGAAATGACCAATATTTAAGATTTAACATAATACTACCGTAATAAATTTTGTTTGGGTTGATTTTACAAATTGCAAAGATGGTGAAAGAAGTAGTTAATAAAATTTGGAATGTCTCAAAGTGTCTAAAAGCAGTCAGAAATGAGAATATATAAAATTGTTAAATTACCTCCAATAATATCTAGATGATTTGGCCAGAATTGAGCTGGATCTGTTGGTCGTGCAAATGATTCATCACGATTGGATGCTAAGATTAACTTATAGGATCCTGGGCTCGGACATTTAGAAATTGATAGAAAAAGTATACACATTTCGATGAGAAATTAAAATTTCAGAATTAATAATATATTCAATTTCGATCAGAAGCCAGGCAGAACTTCCCGTGCCTTGTATCGTTCGTTTTTTGTCAATATTTACTCCTTATTGCATGGAATCCTAAAAAAAAAAGATAAAAATTCCTTTACTTACAGCTATTCAGTAATAATAATACTTTTAGTTAATAAGTAATGTACTAAATAGGAAACAAGAAAGAAGCCATACGAGGACCTTATCAATTGCTTGTTTTGTCAAGTGTTTCTGTTACTCTATGTCAAATTGTCCAAGCATTTATCCCTTACTAAAAGTACAACTTACGTGTTCATTGCTAATCTTGTCAAACATGACTTTTAAACCCAATCAGTGTAAGTTAACTAAACTAGCTGGACAAAATTGATCGGATGTTCATTTCAAAATTGATTGTAACTTATTTATCTTAAATTTGTACTCCCACGACTTTGGACCGTTGTTCCACTCTACGGTCATCTCAAATCAACACTCAGACAGCTTATAATGAACTGACTCAATTATTTGAGTTCAGTGAACTTATTTGAACTTATTATAATAAATGACTTCTTTGTACTTCACCAATTAAGCGCCGGCCACACCAAATGAACTCTTACTTCTTTGTCGATCTTATCTCACAATCAGATGAACATTCTGTGTCATTTCATCTTTCTATGTGTCAAATCAAAACAGTCATTAAAAATATCTTAGAAGAAAATTTTTAAAGAAAAATCTTCCTTTCAATTTATTCTGCTGATAATTTGACAGAAAAAATGAAACGGAGAATTTTGTGTGCCAATATTTTTTTTTGTCTGATTTTGATGTGGCATATTGACATAACCAAAAGTAAACCTTCACCTACTCTAAATTCTTCTGTGCAAAATATAAAAATATTTTTATTTAAAAAAAATCCTTCGTCGATATCCTCAGAAGTATCATATAGTTTCACTTCTGGTCAGTGTGGTTTAGTGGAAAAAGGATTGGCGCATAAAATATTTACACTTTCTTTTCTGCTATTAATTACTTCATTCAATTGATTTTTTTTGATGTGGTATTTTGGTANGTAACTTATTTATCTTAAATTTGTACTCCCACGACTTTGGACCGTTGTTCCACTCTACGGTCATCTCAAATCAATACTCAGACAGCTTATAATGAACTGACTCAATTATTTGAGTTCAGTGAACTTATTTGAACTTATTATAATAAATGATTTCTTTGTACTTCACCAATTAAGCGCCGGCCACACCAAATGAACTCTTACTTCTTTGTCGATCTTATCTCACAATCAGATGAACATTTTTAAAGAAAAATCTTCCTTTCAATTTATTCTGCTGATAATTTGACAGAAAAAGTGAAACGGAGAATTTTGTGTGCCAATATTTTTTTTTGTCTGATTTTGATGTGGCATATTGACATAACCTAAAGTAAACCTTCACCTACTCTAAATTCTTCTGTGCAAAATATAAAAATATTTTATTTAAAAAAAATCCTTCGTCGATATCCTCAGAAGTATCATATAGTTTCACTTCTGGTCAGTGTGGTTTAGTGGAAAAAGGATTGGCGCAGAAAATATTTACACTTTCTTTTCTGCTATTAATTACTTCATTCAATTGATTTTTTTTGATGTGGTATTTTGGTATAATAGCGAAGACGACATGGCGTATTATAAGAATAGTCTTCTTTCTATTCCATTCTGCTCTATTACGAAAATAATTTTTTGACATCTCATAGATAAAGTTAGAAAGAAATTTCTTCTGCGTCGTTGGTGTAGCCGACGCTTTATTAATTCATTTTTGATTATTTTATAAATTATTAATCCACTTAAAATTAGACTTCATATCTGTCCTGACTCTGATAAATCAGGGAAATTGTGGGACAATTGCGAGTGCGACAGATTCATAATTTTATTTTAAAAAACCGCGGTATTTGTTAAGTTTAAAAACTTTGGTATTTCCTGGTGCCATGGGAACGAATTTATAAAGAAACCACAATCAATTCTGGATTCTGGAATGACGATTAAATCAATTCTGGATTCTGGAATGACGATTAGCAGAATAAATTCTGGACGACGAGTCATGGTGACAGGACTGGGNATATCTGTCCTGACTCTGATAAATCAGGGAAATTGTGGGACAATTGCGAGTGCGACAGATTCATAATTTTATTTAAAAAAACCGCGGTATTTGTTAAGTTTAAAAACTTTGGTGTTTCCTGGTGCCATGGGAACGAATTTATAAAGAAACCACAATCAATTCTGGATTCTGGAATGACGATTAGCAGAATAAATTCTGGACGACGAGTCATGGTGACAGGACTGGGNAAATCAATTCTGGATTCTGGAATGACGATTAGCAGAATAAATTCTGGACGACGAGTCATGGTGACAGGACTGGGTCTGGTAACACCTCTAGGTTCTGGTGTTGACTTTGTATGGCAACGAGTAATAAATATGAAAAGTGGCATTGGACCACTCAAGGGTAAAGTATACGAAAANGTTGACTTTGTATGGCAACGAGTAATAAATATGAAAAGTGGCATTGGACCACTCAAGGGTAAAGTATACGAAAACCTTCCTTGTCGAATTGCCGGTGCAGTTCCACAAACGTCTCACGTGGAAGGTAAGGTTAGTGAAGTCTCTCAGGTGTGTTGAATACAATAGAATATTTTCCAATCCTAAGATGAAAAGCTGGATTAAACTAATTCCAATTCTTGTTCAATCACAAATGTATTCTTAATTTTCTTACAACTATATAGGAAACCTAAACTTGGAAGAAAAATTTACAGAAGCAGAACGACGGTCTTCTTCGATTGCTACACTTTTTGCACTCATCGCATCTGAAGAAGCTGTAACTGATAGTGGTCTAACTACTAAGTCATTAAGTGAGGAAGAATTGAGTCGAATAGGAGTTGGAATCGGAATTGGATTACCAGACTTACAAGATGTCCAAGACACAGGACAAGTTCTTATAGAGAGAGGATACAATCGTGTCTCACCTTATTTTATTCCTCGGATACTTCCAAATCTCGCAGCAGGTCAAGTTAGCATGAAGTATGGATTCCAAGTAATGTTAGATCCTTCCATGTCTTCTGTTTATATATTAATTTAACTAAACTTGTCTCAATCAACAGGGTCCAAATCATTGTGCATCTACAGCTTGTGCCACTGGTGCACATAGTGTTGGAGATTCCTTCAATTTTATCAGATATGGATATGCGGATGTAATGATTTGTGGTGGAACAGAAGCTTGCATCAATCCTCTATCTATTGCTACATTTTGTAGGCTCAGAGCCCTTTCAACAAAATTTAATTCAGATCCAGAAAAAGCATCTAGGCCGTTCGACTCACAACGTGATGGATTTGTGATGGGTGAAGGAGCAGGAATACTCATATTAGAAGAACTCCAACATGCTCTAAGAAGAAAAGCTAAGATTTATGGAGAAGTTTTAGGCTACGGGTTGTCTGGCGATGCTCATCATCTCACATCTGCCCGTGAAGATGGGCATGGAGCTCTTCGAGCTATGAATCAAGCTCTGAATGTCGCCAGTGTAAATCCAGAAGAATTACAATACATTAATTGTCACGCAACATCCACTCCTATAGGCGATCGAGCTGAAGTAAATGCCTTGAGAAAGCTTTTCAACTCAGAAACGGTAAGATAATAACTTGTTTTTTTTTTCTTAATCTTCTTAAATTAATAATGCTTATTAAACTTTGAAACATTACTTGTCATACAGATAGGAAATGTAGCTATATCTTCAACTAAAGGAAGTCATGGACATTTACTTGGAGCCGCTGGTGCTGTTGAGTCAATACTCACAGTACTGGCCTGTTATACAGGAATTCTACCACCGTCAATTAATATTTATGAGCGTGATCCTGATTTCCTGAACTTAAACATAATCACTACAGCTAATTACCACATTGACAACAAAACTTCTAGACGAATAGTTGCTCTCAAAAATTCTTTCGGTTTCGGAGGTACGAATGCCAGTCTTTGTTTTTCTTCCTTCCATGATCATTCTTAAAAGTAAGTTCATCTCATCAATCAACTAATACTGGGATTAAGAATAAGTTTTTATAAAGTTTCTATTTCAGGTTTGTTCAATGTACAATTTTATTTCTCGTACTCATTCGTGAACATGGTGCTTTTTCTTTTTCTTTCCGAAAAATAATAATCAATCACAAATAAAATAGGACTTTAAAAACTCACTCGCTGGAGACAACTTAATTTATTCAGCAAAGTACTAAAGAAACTTCTCATTTAAAAACGATTTTACAAAATTCTTTACCATAATTGGCTATTCATTGCTGACTTGCGTAGTACCAAAGTTTAAAAACTTTTTCACTCAACCATTTCATTTCAACTGTGCGAAAACTGGATTTTGGGGAAATGGAATTTTGGTTCACTAGGAATGTTGCGGTGAGTAAAACAATTTCTCCAGTCTTCTGGGTTCCTAAACCTAATGAATTTGGGAATGGCAAGCATGTTTCTTTTTCGGAATTCAAGAACTACGGCATCTATTTTTTTTTTACGCTGAATGTAAAGGTTTAAATTACTTTGAGAAATTATAATTAAGATAATGACCTACTGACGGAGTACTGCTGAAGATTGTCCTTACACATTTCTAATGACGGGAACGATTTTTCCCCTTATAACGACGTAGTGCCCGCTGTTGTTTTTCTTTTGAAGACTTGAATTTCTTCGACTTCTTCTGCTCAGTTAACTTTGGTTGAGAAGAAGAAGCCTGAGCAGTGACATTGATTCCAGAATCATTTTTCAATTTAGCCTCTTGTTGCCTCGTCGTCAGCCTTCCTGATATTTTCAGAATGTAGTCCTCCCATTCTTGCCCAATACGAACTCTGTTTGCTCTTTTGAACACGGCCCACGAGTAGTGGTGTGTCAATCTCAACTCTTGTTCTGGAATATCTACTTCCTCTTCCAATCTTCTACATTCACTTGGAGCAGCTGCCTGAAACTACACATTAGAAGAAGAATATTAACTAGTTCTTTTTCCGTATATATTTTGTTTCCTTGCCTCCATGGACATTTCATTATATTCCCTTGGCAAATCCGANTATATAAACATAATTTCCGTATATATTTTGTTTCCTTGCCTCCATGGACATTTCATTATATTCCCTTGGCAAATCCGAAACGAATAAGCGAAATTGGTTTGCATTTGTATCGGATGAGAGATTGTCATTGTGGCAGTCTACGGCGAAAGCAGAGTCAGTTGATTCGGTAGGAGTGGTTTTTCCAGAAAGGCCTACATTATTTCCAGAAATGTAACCAGAGTCAGGTGTTAGCTCAAGCGATGGTTTCACTGAATCTAAGACCAACTTCTTCAAGGCCTGTTTCTCTTTTTTTCGTTTGTTCTTTTGTTTTTGTTTCTTGAGTTTACCGTCTGAAACTGTCTTTACCTGATGTAAGAGTTAGAAACCTTTATGTTACTTCTTTATCGTAAGTGATAAAATAAATTTTGAAACTTTTTACCTCATGAACCAACTCCTTCTCAGCAATAGTATCCGGAATAGCAGTCTCAACAGCTTCAACACCTTTCTCATCTAGTAGTTCAGGTATTTCTTCCATGGGATCTACCATCTGCAACTTTCAACGAAAGATTCATAATCCCATCTTTTTACCAAACGTCATTTGATAAAGTTTACCTCCTTGCTCTTCTGTTTGTTCAATTTCTTCCGTTGCTTCTTCTGCCGCTTTCGTATAACTTTTTCTTCTTCTTCCTGTGCAATTTTGTCACACCAATCGAGATTCCCCATTCCTGCCTTTTCATCAACTGTACTTTCAAATTTCCGACGGAATATTGTAGTTGAGATGCACATGATAAGCTCCCATGATCTCTTTTCTTCACGGAATCGATGTTGGATTTTATGAAATCTATCGAACAAACATACTCCAATACACGTTAGCACCTCTTCCTGAGCGGTTTCCATTGATTTTGCATGTCTCTCACGCCTAATAAAATAATATTACAAATCTTAAATATAGTTACCTCAATTCTATTCAATTCTAGTTGAATGACGACTTACCCTCCTGCAATCTCTGGTAAAGCTCTGCCAATGAGTGCACCAACTAGCACAGTTTCTGGTGCAATATGGAAATTTTTTGTTTCGGAATCATACTGAATTCCATCAAACATTTCCTCAACATAACCAGATTCAGTCACTTGATCTACTTCTAACGTGAGAATTCCATAGGCTCGCAGTACCTTTGCACGGCATTCGGTGCAAAAACGATGCTTCTTTAAATACTCCTTTAGTGTTTCTTCCATGAGTACTCGGTTGACTACAGTAACTTTTTCACGACAAGAATCATTCATCCACTCCCAGACATCCATGAATGCGGATATTGTGGTACCTCGCTGATAATCCAAGGAATGAATAGTACATCTTTTGGGCTTTGTGGAATTAATGAATTTGTTGAATGTTGTCATAATTGGTCGCATGTAATTACTAATGAATATGGTTCAGATTAACTAACCATAAAACATTTTAACAAATTACAAATAAATACTTACTTAGGGAGCAGATGATCGCAGAGAGGTTTAGCTTCTAGTTGAAACTTTGAGATATACAGAGATCCATCCGAATCTACGATGAACGGGAAGTATGCATCATAACCTTTTTCAACACATTCTCGATAAGATTCTTCCACACTACAATAAAAATTTAATTTATTTATATACAAATTATTTAATTATTATAGTCAAACTCAAGGTTCCTTGACAACAGAAACAACGGCTCTTCATAACAGAAACCTTAGTCAAACTGAAGATCACCTTACCTTCTACGACATCCAATACATGGGACCATATTCGACAACTGTTCCATAAAATCTCGGCAGCTTATATTCATCGCAGTTTGGAGCTCATTCGGCGTTAGACTTTTGTATCGTTTTACAAATTTTTCATTCTCTTGTTTGTGGGTTGGACAATTGTTTGTATTGGATTTAGACCACTGACTGTTAGCTTTTCCCGTATTCATTCTCATTAGCATCTGAAACCAAACGAATCAACCTTAAGAAACTTAATTAACTTCAAGAAACCTTGAGTCTTATATTCTAATACTAAAATTACACAAATCATAATAAGATAAAGTATCCCTGATAAATTACTCTGCTTCGTCTGTAACTATAAACTCTATTTAGATGTCAATATTAGATAAAATAATTGTTAAAATCTCTTACGCTGAGGGAAAAATCAATTCCAATCGGTATGTGATGGTTAGGAAGCAATTGGTACTTCTTCATCTGCTCTTTGTAATATTCCTTGGTTGTTAATTTTCCAGTTCCTTGACCGTCGGGATGCGCTATTGAAGCATCCACGAGTTGGGCCATTGTAATTGAGTCCAGAACAACTACTTTCAAGTTACCTTCCGGACTTGATTTAATTAAGAGAAATCGTTGGAATAATGGGTTCTGTCAGTTTCTGTTGCTCCTCTATCCTCTTCAAGTTCTGAGTGAATGACGGAAGAGAAAAATTGAACCCTCAAAATGCGTTGTAAGTTTAGATTAGAAAGGGACCCAACTCGCCACGAAACCTCAATTCACAAACTTATTTGCAAAAACATATCACCATGCAAAAAAAAAAAAAAAAAAAAAAAAAAAAAAAAAAAAAAAATCATGCACAAGAGGTGTTCCTTTCTCCTCCGAATATTATCAAAACCACCCCTCACCATCTACTTATTATCATATTACTCCAACAATCTTCAAACTCAGAAATATTATTGTTGACAAATAGCGACAAGCATAGAAACTATGAAATCTCATGATTTGAGTATGACAGCGTCACATCTCTCATTACATCAATCAGATCGGAAATTCGGAATTACCTAAACATCTAGTTCAGGAATCATTTAGTAGAACTATGCTACTGCTGCTACTGTGATTTTCTACGTTTATGAGCTGAATTTACGCTATAATTCCCATTGCCAATAATAAAAGCATTACAATATTCAAGATACGATTCTAAATAATTCAACAATTAAAATAAGTTTATTATTCTTTACCGACGGCTTCCTTTACCTCCACCACCGCCACGATTTCCTTTCCCTTTCCTTTTCCGCTTTGATTGTTTTGTAGTGGTTTTCAATTTTTTTAAATCCTTCTTCATCCTTGGATCCACAACTTTATAATGACCCTTGAGTCCAGCAGGGCGTCTGGCTCTTTTGCTACTATTAAACTTTTTGGCGACGACGTATGTTATTTCCTTCTTCTTTACCATGTTTGCTTTCTTATACAACCTGAAATATGACAGATATTTCATTATTTAGTGAACCAAGTGAAATAGTACTTACTAATTGACTTACTGTTTAAGTTGGCTCGCTTTTTCAGATTCAGAGACATCACTCTTATCTAAAATTGCTTCAGCCTTCTTCTTAGCTTTTTCTAATTTTTGAATCACTCGCTTCTTCTTTCTTGCTTTGGCTTCAACTACTTTCTTAATTGGACGGGCGTTAATTTCCTAAGGATTTTAAATTGGTTAGTAACAAAACAGAGCTTATATTACTAATTATGAATGAATGTATCACCCGTAAATTCTTTTTATATTCTTCCACAAGCGATTCAGGAACTGGAAGTGTCTTTCGCATGTGCTTTTTTTCATCCTGTACAAACCATGTTGGGAGTCCAGTATCGTTGAAGGCATATCGATTCCAGCCATCCTCCAGCATATCCCGCTTAGATTTACTTGATTCTACCATCATCGTACCCAGAGCCAAGCCTTCGACGTCTAGTTTCTTCTTTTTTTCTGTAAGTATCAGAGACAAACGGTTCCACTTCAAAACATGGCAACACAAAATAACGCGTAAAAATAAAAAAAATGTTAAATATAACGACACGCGATGTTTCTAAAGATTAAATTTAGCTAATGAAAGTAAATATGTATAATTTTCAAGCAGTGAAGTAATCAATATTTCTGCCAACTCTTACTTGATTGTGTTGGAACTATTTCAAGTGGTAAGTTCTCAATATCTAGTTTCCTTTTCTTGACCGATTTCTCCTTCCTTGGAACTGATTTGTTAGGTTCAGATTTGAATCCAACGATTTGGGCACCCTTTTTTTCATAAGATTCTGCCAATTTAGTGAGCTCAATGTCTTCGTCAGACTCATCGTTCAAACCCTTGAATACATCCTAAAGAGAGCAAATGTTGATGTTTATGAGATCAGTGTTTCCTTAACATCACAAATGTGAATGTAGCGTACCTTTGAGAACCACATTTCAGCCTTTCTTAGTCTTTTTTGATTTTTATCAGAATGGTCTAAATCCGTTATTAGAGGATGACTGGTTATGGGTGCCACTTCTTCAATATCAAAATCTTCAGTTTCTTCACTGTTCTTCTCGTCTTCTTCATCGAATCCTAGTCCTTCATCGAGATCAGGATCATTTTCTTCTTCACTACTCTTCCCAGAATCCTCTCCATCACTGTCCATTTTTTTGTAATATCTGAACAATAAAATAATTTTTGATCGTATTTATTACAATTTTACTTTTAATATCTTACCTTCCACTACTGTCAAGAATTTCCTGTTCCTTATCGAATTTAATTTTCTTTGAGCGTATCTTCTCTTCGTAAAGTTCAAGTTCTTCATCTGAGTTTAACTGATGATCCTCAACATTTGGCATAGAAGACCCTTCTGTAAGGTTCTGGATGTCCTGATCACTTTTTATACTCTTTAAATTAAATAAGGAATCTTCGGTAGTGTCGGTGGGTCCAGAATCTCCAGGAATAATCATCTTTAGATTCGTTTTCTCATGAACTTTTCTTCTTTCTCTTAGAAGTTTCTTTTTTCTTTTTTTCGCTTCTTTCGTTTGCACTTCTTTCAGAGCCTCGATGGCGTCTTCGAGTTTAGTGTCGACGTCACTCTCTTCCTCAATTTCAGCGATATTATCCACTGATTTCAAGGATTCCTCTTCACTTATATCAGTTTTAAGCTTCACGAATTGATCCAATTTATCTCTAAAAAACGTTTTCAATACATTACATTATTCCATACATACTTTTCTTTAAAAATTCATTAATTGAACAAACCTTAAAAGCTTTCGCCAGTTTACGATTGCTTTTATATCCTTCCTGCTGAGAACCTTAACATCTGAACAGTAGTCTTTGATATCTTGAGTAGTCAGGGCATTCCTTGTAATCCAATCTTCATCCAGAATGATCTAGTAAGAAATTCTTTAAATTCTTGTTTACTGTACCGAGAGAAAGTCTGATGCATACTAATTACTGCAAGTGACCTTTTTTAGGGATAAAAAATTTGCAATATCACTAGTCCACGTTTACGCAGGCCGAATTTTTTCATTGAGTGCTAATATGATAAATTATCCTATGACTATGTCGTTAAAGGCATGGAGGAAAAGTTGCCACAATTTTTATTATCCTCCAGTTAGTGTGCATCGACTCTTCTTTCTGATTTTTAGTTAGCATAGCTAGCTTAATTCAAATTAATAACAGTTCAAAGTTTGAAAGTCACCTCGGAAGTATTTGCCAACATCTCAATATGATCTGAGCTGCGAATAAATTCACTAGCTTTGACAGGCCGATACAAAAGTGTTTCGCCAGTGGGATATCCTTCTGCTTTCTTCTTCTTCCTAAATTAAACAAAAAGCGTGGAGCTGTGACGAGAAATTAGGAATGATCAAAGCATACCCAACTTCCGTAAGCAGTTGTTGAAGTTGTTTTTTTCCTTCAGGAACATTAATATCATCGAATACGTGTTTGGCATCGAGAAATTTTGGGTCGATCGTATGAGGAGCCAAGTATCCTTTACATACGACAAAAATTTCAGCAGATTCCATCCTAGACGCAGCAGGTTTTGTGCAAAAAACATTTTTGAAAAACTGCTGAAAAACCCAAACCAATGAATTGTAATCTTTTGATCGAAACACTTTTGTCACAAAGTAACCGCCTGGTTTCAGTATATTTGTGGCTAATTTGAAAGCACTCAGCGTCAAACAGTTCTGCATGTAAGAATCGTGGAGCCAATTTTGTCCAATATTAGGAGCCCCATCATTCAGTACTACGTCAACTTTCCAAGTTTTTAGCTCCTTCTTCAATAATGTAAGACATCGATCTGAAGTGATATCTTCCTGTATTGCAATTGTCCCAGCAATTTGCTTAATAGGATATAAATCAACACCTATAGAATAAATAAATTGATATAATAAACCCTTGATCGGCTGAAGCATGACATCTAAATCAACTGGTGTTACAATAAAGTCTAAAAAAAAATTCAAAAGTTCAAAACATTCAGCTTATCGCATGTGGAATAGTGTTTAAATTCAAATTTTATTTCAATATGATTGATCAAAAATTTGAATTGTTTGGATTATCTGATCCTGGCCAAAGAGGAATGAATAAAACTACAAACCTATGACGATGCTGGATACGGGCATATGCTGAACAGCAACTTGCATCCATCCTCCTGGAGCTGCACATAAATCTACCAACACTCTCGACTTCTGTAGAAATTCAAACTTACGATTCAACTGGATTAGTTTGAAGGCGGCACGTGACCTATAGCCTGTTAGTAAAGAAAAAACAAAACAAATATTACACGAGAAATTCCTAAAATTAAAATTAAAAATACAATTTCGTAGAAAGGAAATTGAGTGGGACATAAACAATAAACAACCACTTGTCTCACTCCTCAATTTCTATTGCCATCATGACGATGATGAAGTTGTTTAATTGAAACGAAACCCTTAACACTACTACTAGTGCAATGGGAATGATTAACATCGAGTTGATTACAATCAGTGGACGGTGCTTTACTCCAACCGATTCTTTTTTAAAGTGATTATATTGAACATTGAAACAAATTTATATTTCTAACCTACCTGTTTCTTTTGCTAAATGATAAAATTTATCCTTCCGATGTTTCCCAACTTTGGTCTTCTTCCCCATCCTTGAAGACTAATTCCGTTACAGAAGTAGGACTACCCTAATTTTAAGAATATAATAAACACTTATCTCAATCCTTATAATATAAATATATAAACATAAGCGAGTCTAATTAATAATTGATTTTCTCGGTGTTGTCGGCAGAAAATGAAAATCAAAACAGAATTTTTTAAATGAAAAGAACAGAACCATGTCCATGTGCTTGAATTTTCAAACCTGACGGATGAATCCCGCTCTTCATGGAATAACTCTTTTAGCTAACTACCACACACCACACTCCTTAGGTATGGACAAACGGGAGGGATATGGAAACCCGTCAAGAAGAGGCAAAATAAAATAACCTTTATTAGGTTTACGTATGCCTTAAAAATTTAAATAAGAATCAAATATTTTTTTAATATTTTATGAAATTTATTCATTTTATAAATTTTATTTGGGTCTATCCACACTTTACTAAAATTTATAAAGGTATGTCCATATTTTATGAAATTTTTAAGTCTATTTCATCTTTTCATTATTTCATTTATGTTCTCTTTAGGTTTATTTTTCTTATTTTTAGGTTTACTTTATATTTTATTTAGCTTATTTTTAGGGTGCATGTAGAACTGTGGAGTAGAACCACATCGTATATAAAGAGATACTTAATGCCTACTAGCTACTACGCATGTGAGTTGATCTCATGAGATTATTATCTGCTGATTAGGCCTACTTTGCGGTTTCTTCTCCTCGTTGTTAAACACTCGTACGCCAACTTTACTTTAGAGTTGGATCTGTTGTTCGGCATACTTTAGGCTTATAAAATGAGAAAATTGATCAGATAATAGACGTAGTTTAAACTGTTGATCTATTGGTCGGCGTATTTTATTCTTTAGGTCTGTTTATCGACTAATTTTATAGTGATGATGGGGTATGGACATAAGATGAGAAATAGAAATTTCCTAATCTATTATGTATTTATTTTTTTCATTTTTGAGGTACGGAAGGCTAAATGCAAAGGAAGTTGGTCTTATGAAACGAAAATATGAGAGGATGTTTGGCTCATTTTGAACCTAAGAAAACCTAACCTAAAGTTGTCATGATTTGATTGATAAATGAGAAATAAGAGAGAAGAGAAGATTGAGGTTGCCTTATATTAAATTTTAGTGAGACAGACACAAGGAAATCATAACCTTCCACAGCTTACGTCGTTCGCAGGTTATGGAGATAAACTATCTTTACAGCTGATCACTGTTTGGGAATTTAATCAATAATAATTCATTCATTTCAAAACATTTCCGTAGTCAAGAATCATTCGAACATGTAATTCGTCCACTCTAAAACGGAAAGACGCAAATGGTTCTACGAAGTTAAGGTAATCTTTAGTTTGTAGAATTTAGGCAGAGTTGTTGGATGGTTATGGGTACCATACCACACCTCCAATGCATAGATAGCCATACCTCTCATGGTTACCTCTCATAGTTTCTCTTGTTTTTTCTCATCTTTTGGGGTTTTAATGATTTTCTTTTTTATTTTTTTTTTAATCTGATTTTTTAGATTTAGATTATAAAAAAAACCTAAATAATCAAGAATAAAAATTTAATCACTGGAGCTTCGACGAAGGTAACCATGGGAGGTAACCATCTAAAACTTCTGCTTAAATCCAACCCTTTATTTGAATTTAATAATCATGTTCATGTTACGATGTATACTTACAACAATTAATTTAGAACAAGGTGCTTTACGTATTCAACACCATTATTTTTGTTTTGTTAAAATTTTGTTTTAAAATCATANATCATGTTCATGTTACGATGTATACTTACAACAACTAATTTAGAACAAGGTGCTTTACGTATTCAACACCATTATTTTTGTTTTGTTAAAATTTTGTTTTAAAATCATATCTGTAATAATAATTATTATTCTGTTTTACAGAATAAAATATATCACCATACTCCTGTGATTAAATAGTGATGGCAAGAGACGAAAATGACGATGTTCTGCCGGATCAGGACGCTGCGAAAGAATTTTATGCAAAATATGAACCCAAGGAAGTTTTGGGAAGGTTAGTTTATCTTATTTACTTGTTAGTGGACTTGTTTAAAAATGGATCTTATTTATTATTATCTTCTTTTATAGAGGAGTAAGCTCAACAGTACGCAGATGTATTGAGAAAGAGACTGGAAGAGAATTTGCTGCCAAAATTATTGATTTGAGTGAAGATATAAATACTAACACGGTTCGGGAATCAACATTAAGTGAAGTGAATATCCTCAGACATGTAGCTGGTCATCCGTATATAAGTAAGAATTACTAACTTTGTAAAATTAATTGATCAAATTTTAATTGAAATAAGTTAAAACCATTTTTGTACTTAAACGAAAAAAAAAAAACATTTGTAACTTCTATTTGCAGTTGAACTTCACGATGTATTTGAATCTAGTGCCTTCATCTTCCTTGTATTTGAACTGTGTCGAAATGGCGAGCTCTTTGATTACTTGACAAATGTTGTAACCCTATCAGAAAAGAAAACACGGTATGTAGTAAATTTTAAATTTATCTTTCCACGCTGAATTACTAATGATTTTCCAGATACATCATGAAGCAATTATTTGAAGCTTTACAATTTGTACATAACAAGAATATAGTGCATAGAGATTTGAAACCAGAAAATATCCTCTTAGATGATAACTTTAATGTTAAAGTTACGGATTTTGGATTTGCAAAAGTATTGAAACCTGGTGATAAGCTTTTTGGTAATGTCCTTAATGCTAATGTTACACCAGTGGGAAGCTTCGTTTCAGAAACCTTGAAACTTTTTTCCAAAAAGAATTTTTGGCGTGTTATCAAACTTTCGTTGCGTGTGCAATTCACACTAATAAGGTACACTGAAGATGAAGCTTTGGCGTGATTTTTTTTAAATATTTTAGGGTTTCTGAAACAAAAGTTGCATGATGGGAGTGCAGTATAAACTTCATCCTACTATTGTTTAGTTTGAAAATTACTAGATTTATGTGGGACACCTGGATACTTGGCAGCAGAAATGCTGCGATGCAATATGTTCGAGAACGAAGATGGATATGATCATAAAGTCGATATGTGCGTTAATTTGACTTTTAATAGTTTTGTTTCTAAGCTATTTTCCCTAATGGAAATTTTTTCAATTGCAGGTGGGCTTGTGGAGTTATCATGTACACCTTGTAAGCAAGACATGATTTTGGCCATTCTTGAAACTAAATAACTACATTATTCATTTTTAGACTTATTGGGTGTCCTCCGTTTTGGCATCGGAAGCAAATGATAATGCTCAGAAACATAATGGAAGGGAAATATTCTTTCCATTCGCCAGAGTGGGACGGAGTGACAGGTTAATTTCTGAATATTGAGTTTTCGTACTCTCTGGTTCAACAATTTTAGAGATTTTATTATAAACTTTAGATTCACCTAAAGACTTAATACGTAAATTATTGGTTGTTGAGCCTACTCAAAGACTTAACGTCGACGAAGCACTGCGTCATGAGTTCTTTCAAATAACGGTAAAATCCTTTATAACCTCTATGTGATTATACTTAACAGTGTTCTTACTGTTTGCAGCACTACAAAGCTCAAATGTTTGATGCGAAGAAAGTATTTCGATTCTCCATTCTCTGTGTTCGTTGCATGGTACGTCTACAACGATTAAAGAGGACACCGGAACCTCTGTCAATATCCGTAGCTAGTTCTGACCCATATAGGATAAAATCCTTTCGAAAGGCTATTGACAATTGTGCCTTCCGAGTCTACGGCCATTGGGTCAAGAAAGGTGACTGCCAGAATCGCGCCGCTCTCTTTGAAAATATACCTAAGGTCGAGTTAAAAAATATATATGTAAGTAGACTTAGCAATGCTGGTAGAATTTGAAAACTCAAAACTAATTACTTTTGAAACCTCTTCCTGCGCGTAATGTTTAACAGCTCTGTGCTCGTCTAAAATAACCACTCAGAGTTACAGTAATCTCTTTTAAAAACATACTTTTGCAAGTACTAAAACGCGTTCTCTAATGGTATTATATGTAGTGCCATTCTGTCAATTAGTATTAGATTTCCGATTGCGGCGCTGGCGCGGTTGGTTATTCATAAATTTTTTACTTGTCACAAGAAAACGTCTTTGTAATGAACTGTCGTTAAACAATGATGGTTTGTCGAACTAGCTACCGCTACCTCTACATCACCGTATTCTTGTGACAAGAATTAAGCAAATTCCTTGATGGAATAAAAACGCGCTCATAAATTCTAACTGTATTCGTAATCATGTGTGAGTATTTTATTGATATTATACTAAATGAGTTGAATAACAAAGTGGATTGCACTGGAATTTTGGTATCCAAAATCGGCTATCACGAATCCTTGGTTTAGACCAACCAAACTTTCTGGCTCTCTTCACATATTCCTGAAGATAATGAATTTGTGTGCAACTGACAAGGCTAAGCCGGACTTGACTGACTTGTGTGGTTTCAGTATAATATCGTTTACATTCAGCATTCAAAACTAAAACTAGAATTATTTTTTTGGGGAAACTTTAATTTCGTCATACAAAAAAGAAAATCTTGAATATAACTTACTCAAATTGAAATCACGCACAAATTAAAACAATATTATAGTAAACATTATATGGCATACTTTTGCTTCCATTTAGGTGAACAAATTATTTCGTTATTTGTTCGTCTTATATTCTAAAGACCAAAGCCAAACTTACCTCGACCCAAGCTTCCAGTGCGGCACCTTGGGATTCGACTTTATCCGAGTTTCACAGTAGTTATTTATTTTTCTAATTCAAAAATATCATCGAGACTTTTAGTAAATTTAGGTTAATGCATCCACTTCACCGTGATGACATTCAGCATCATTATAGCATTGGAATTGGTTCAACCAATATTGCGGTGTTGCTGGTTTTGGTTGTTCAGGCTCCGGTTCACATACACAAGGGAATCGGTACTTGTAATCGATGACACGTTCTCCAAAGCCATGCATTTCCATAAAGTCAGGACAGAAAGAAGAGTAGACCAAGTTGTCGTGTACAACCAGTTTCCCAATTCCTTCGAAAATGAATTCCACTTTCGTGTAAGTAGTGATAGCGCGTTGGAAGGCCTACATAAGTATTTGGAAATAGCTCAGAATAACATTTTTTATTCCTTAAGTTGGAGGTTAGTAAAATTACATGAATGACTTCAGTGAGGCAGGCATTGACAGCATATCTTGGCATGTTCAACTCAGTCGAAATTTTGCTTATGTTCAGATTATTCGAGGGATTCTAAATGATGAGATAAATAATAGTTAGACATTGACGATGGGGTGGAAGTATGACTTAAGTTTCACCAGGGTGTAATTTGGACGCTTAGTATGAAGACCATACATATTGACAAGGTCTTCAGATATGACCATGTGCACAAATTTATCCATTGTGAACATTTGTGGATATGAACAGTTCTTGATTATCTTACAACCAAAAGTGACCAATCCAGGGATTCGAAGACCAATCCCTCTCTCCAATTCTTCATGAATGTATTTTGGAATCATATCCCATACTTCGAGGACATGAGAAGCGCAGATGTCACGACCCACAAGCGTCAATGGATTCCTTGAAGCAGCACGGACTCGACCTATTCGATCTAATCTAAGTGACATTTTCCTAAAATAAAAGGAATAATTAGTAATATTTAATCAAGAAGTTCTTATTAGAGTGGAGTTTATAGTGAATCTTAACTTGACCAATTTTTTCAGACGTCGTTTTAAATTAAAATGGATTTGGATTGGATTATTCTAAAATGGCAGAGTCCAGCCAGTCAGAGTGAGTACAAAAATCATAGAAGCTTAAAATTATTTTAGATTACATCTAAATTACGAAACAAAAATAATGATTGGAAAATAACCTAAATGACGGGAAATGAATTTTTCATTTTTCATCCAGTTGTGTATCTTTTAGCTTAAGGAATGGAATAATAGTGTTGTTGCCAGGTGGAATTACTTTTTGTAATAAATTACACATTTCTTATCCGACCAAATTGAAATGATAACGTAACTTGGAAGGCAAAAGTTAAAGAAAATTGTCTCCTTATTTAATAAAAACGAATAAACCTTGTTGTTAATTAAATTAAAAACAAAGTCTCATCATCACTCTTTGGTCAGAAAGTACTGATATTCGTTTTAGAAATCGTATTTAGAATGTTAAAATTTATTTCTCTTTCATTTCATTGGTCTAACGGCTTCATGTAATGAAGCATGTGCAGAAGTAACCTATTCCTTCATTTTTATATCAGTACATGTTATAACTTCAAATGTTTAATTTTTCCATCCTTAATTTATGTTTTTGAGACTTTAGACTGACTATTCAAAAGAATTTTCTTAGGTCAACGGATAAAGAATAATTTTTGATTTAAAGTTTCCTAAATACAGTAAAGTTCGCCTATAGTGACTTCGGCTATAATAGAACTCCGGCTATAGCAAATCAGACTGTCCGGTCCCTGCCTAGCAAATGGGAGATTATGTGTTAAGTAGTCCGGCTATAATGAAATCGGCTATACTGAACTTCCGGCCTTAGTGAACCAAACCTACCGGTCCCGAGAGTCATTTTGTCCGGTTATAATGAAATATGTCTGAATTCCGTATTGAGACCATATGCTACTACTGTTCTTTATACTTTTATGCCTGCCCATCTATGCACCGGACTTGCATGTTGACCTATGAGTGAGTTTTACTTTATTAAGTAAATTACTGATTCACAATGTCAAAATCAGGCAAAAAGCGCACTGCGTTGTCCTTAAACGATAAATTCGATATTATTGCTGCACCTGTCTTCCAACACACCACGCCAAACGTTATGTGAGAAATATAAAATTGGAAATTCTACAATTTCTCTTATTATGAAATCAAAATCTAAAATTGAAGAAAAATTCCAAAGATTTTGTGGTGTAAGTTAATAATAAAAGTGTTGAAATATAATTAAGTTACATCTAACCAATTAGCTAAAATTCAAATATCAAATTCTTAGAATATAAAACGCCAATGCCGATGTAACTATCCAAAGTTGGATTCTGCGCTCATCAACTGATCTCAAGCAAATCCCCATTACCCAGTGCTTCTCTAAATCAGCTTAGCTGAATTTATAGTGAAATATTTAGATATAATGAACAATTATTAAATTGAAGTGTCCGTTCACTATACGGATATAATGAACTCCGGCTATACTGAACCAATTTTGCCGGTCCCTACATCTTCACTATAACCGAACTTTACTGTACTTTGACCTTCCACCTTGACTTTCACTTTAGGAAAGTTTTAATATGACGTTTGTAAAGTGAAGTACTCCAAGGTCTATCGACACTTTCAATTTCAACAAACATTACATGAAGAAAATAAAAATTTTTAATTCAGCCAATCAATTTTGAATATCAATTATTATTATTCAAATTGAATTGACTGAAGAGTTTGAAGTTTTAAATTTTGTTGTGGTATCGTTATGCAGACTGAGAGCATATGAGCATGAGCTAAGGTCTAAGGTACAGGACAGGAACCTTATAAATTGGTAAGGACTCCTTGCCAAGTAAGGTTTCAAATATTTTATAAACTGATTCTTCTCCCGCAACCTCTCGAATTCGAATAGTAAACTTAAGATTTTAGAATAATATTAGGTATTCGGAGGACAGATGATAATGAGTTTATTTCTAAAGTCTTATTGTTATTACCTTTGTCTCATTGATGTAATAAGCTGGTGTTGTTCTTTGGAGACAAAAGGTGTATTACATCCATCCAAAACCTTAGAGGTATCCAAAGGTGTGAGAATGAAAGGTACGAGGTGAAGAGAGGTGTGGTGGTATTTTGATTTGATTCCAGTATACTTACTATTAACTAATCCTTATCGTTCCTTATCCTTATTCCGTCGGTTCACTTCAGAGAATTTAAGCACTTGGACAAATAATTTAACTCACCTCATCCCTCGTCATCTTCTCTTCTGGTCAGGTTAGCTAAAATTATTAAATTATAAATTAATTACGATGTCTCTTATTCATTCTTGACTCTTCTTCCAGTGATAGTGCTTGACTTAAGATTTTGATTTTTGGAACTACACCTTTTGATTACTAAGATACCTTCAGTAACGGTGCTTTACTCCTACTCTGCTCTTCTCTGTAGAAATTTATATGGAGTCATGGAGATATTGATTTATTATAAATTATTAAACCCTCAGTAAGTTATCTACAATTACGAAGGAATGAACACAACTTATCATTCAATCAAGATTTTCTATTCAATTCGCTTACATCATTCTCAAGAGTCCAGCCCACATCAATCGAGTAAGTTAAAATTATGAGTCATGCAATTATTAGGTAAAATTCAGTACATTAGTTTAACTAATCATCCCTACATATTTACATTAACGAATTTTAATTTAAAATAAGTTATCTTTGAACCTCTCATGTTGCAGAACATTATGAGAAAATAATAAGTAATATTCAAATTTATTATGAAGGTGAATCAAGTTATATTTTAATAAGGAAGTCACCACCGCTACTAAAGTGAAAGGTCATTAACCTCTTTTGTTTTCGAGTCAGTGGAATTTGTAAAAAAAAAATTACTTTCATGTAGAAGTTCTTGATTGTTTTTCGGTAGGGATGTCAATGTTAATGGAAGTTTCAAAAACACTTATTATTAATAAGATTGAGGGAATGGTTAATGGTGAGTGATTAATTGAATGAGGGTTTTTTTTTGTACTTATCTTTAGAATGACAGAAGGATGGTTTTTGATTTGTTTTCTTCACATATCATTCCTCATTGTTCAATCATTGGCTCAAAGGGATTCGTTTGGAAATCAAAACTTTGGGACACTTCGTGAAGTAAACAATAATATTGGGAATACAAATTTTGGGATATCTCGTGAGGTGAACACCTTTACCAATCCAACTAGGGACTTCAGTAACATAGGAAATTCTCGTGATTTTGGTTCATTTCCTGTGACCTCACGGAATCCGAATAATTTTGTTACCATTAGTCCTCAAAGAAATTTTGTTCTAAATCAAACACCAAGACAAGAATTTGTTGATGGTGGTGGATATCAGTTTACAAGTCCTGATGATAAGGAATGTCCACAAGGTTGGGATACTTTTCGTTTAAGTTGTTACAGATTTGTTCGTTCTCCGATACATAATACAGAAGATGCGAAGCGGAACTGTCAGGTATGTTATATCTTCCAAACTTTCCTTCAACACTAAATATTAACTTGATTTAGCAACAGAGAATCCCTATTTGTTGAATAGGCTTATGGGAATGGCGCTGAACTTTTAAGTGTAAATTCTATCGAAGAACATGTCTGGATTACTCGGAAACTTACGTCAATTGATCCTCAGCGTCGTCAGTGGTATGTTTCTGGACGACAAAGCTCACCGGGAAACTGGTTAAATGCAGATGGGTCTCAATTAGTTAATTTAGATCAAGCTTTTCTTCAAGATCAACCGTCAGTAGCATCTAATATTTACAACAATTATTTAGCATACAGGTATGTAAAGAAGGAAACTATATAACTCTTGAGCACAAATTAGCGAATTTTACCACTACTTTATCAAAAAATTTGTTTTTATTTTTATAATACTTCAGCTATTCTGAGAGGAGGAAACTATGGGGACTTCTGAAGGTCTCAGGGCAGGATTTATTTCTCTACATTTGTGAAATACCTTTGGCTCAAGTGCCTTACATTGACAAGAGTTTGGAGGATAGAGATTTTGAGTATGGATTGGAGGTAGAGGACTCAAAGAAGGTTTCCAGAGGACCGTACTTTATCCAAGAACCAAGTGATACGGTATTTGACTTATCCAGGAACGTACAACGGTCATATGTAGCACTTAGGTAAGCGTTCTACATCATTGCTAATATGCAGCGATTTTACAGATTCAATATTTTATAAATAAATTTCATTAGCTGTTTGGCTGCTGGATGGCCTGCACCTACATATCAATGGTATAAGGAAGAATATGTAAATCATTCCCTCTCATCACAGTACTTGGACCCATTGAGAAACTCAAAGTACACAATCAGTGGAGGAATGCTAATAATTGATTCACCGAAACAGATCGAAGATCGTGGGAATTATCATTGTATTGCAACAAATCCATTTGGTTCAGTAATTTCTGAGACCGTCGCTATCTCTTTCGGATACATCAGTGAATTCGTACAGTCTCGGTCGGTCGAAGTTGCCAGTCAATACTGGGGGAAGGCAATATTCTGTGATCCACCTAATCATTTCCCAAGTAAGCCATTGAGAAGGAACAATTTAGGAAACATTTTTCATTCAATTTATGTTGTTCGTTCGAAGGTGTCAACTACTATTGGTCTCGGAAGGAATTTCCAAGTTTAGTGGAGGAGGATAAGCGTGTCTTCGTTTCAAATGATGGAAACCTTTATTTTTCTTCTGTTGAAATTAGCGACAAGGACGAATACATTTGTCATGTACAAAGCACGGCTTCCAATTCAGGTCGGACAGGACCTAAATTTTCATTACAAGTCACTCCGAATTGTAAGAAATATTGTAATGGATCTTAGAATTATTTAGCCCACAAATCATTTGTTGTCTTGTTTATTTGTAGCAAATTACCAGCAGCTAAAATTTCCAAATAATTTCCCGAAAGCATTTCCTGAATCTCCAACTGCAGGAGATACAGTCCGACTTGAGTGCGTTGCATTTGGATAGTAAGTGTTTAGAAAAAAATTTGTGTAAATGAATTTGTACGTCTATATGGAATATTATCATATTTTAGTCCAGTGCCTTCATACAATTGGACTCGAAAAGCAGCAGCACTTCCAAGAGGTTCAATTCTATCCAGCTACAATCGAGTTCTCACAATCTCAAATGTTAGAATTGAAGATCAAGGAGAGTACATTTGTCATGCTTCCAATAATCGTCTCTCTACTGAAGACAGCGTCACTCTCAGTATTCAAGGTGTGTAAGACTTTCAGGTTCAATTAAATCACTTATAACAATATTTATTTTTGTTAGCTGCACCGAATTTTACAACTCCACTTGGCAATCGACATATGGACAAAGGGGACAAGTTGATATGGACTTGTGAGGCTTTTGGGATTCCTGATGTGTCTTATCAATGGTACAAAAACGGGAGACTATTCAGCATGGAAACTGTCCCTCGAGAAGATGCTGGGCGGTATTTAATTCGAGACAACCTTCTCACTATATTAGATCTGAATGAAGAACGGGACGCCGGAATGTATCAATGCAGAGCTAACAATTCACTAACCGCAAAATTTTCAACTGGACAACTTCGCGTGTTGAGTAAGTGAGAATTATATTGTAGAGTACAAAATATTATTTTTACACATTTGCGTTAACTTTTATTAGAAATCAGACCAAGTTTTAAAAAGCGACCTTTGGCAACTGAGACCTTAGCAGCTAGGAACGGCAATGTGACTATCAAGTGTAAACCAGAAGCCGCCCCACGTCCACAATTTACATGGAAAAAAGATGGGAATATTATTGGAACTGGGGGACGACGTCGGATTCTACCAAACGGCAGTCTGTTTATCAACCCTGTATCGGAAGAAGATAGAGGGATTTACACATGCATTGCAAAAAATGTGCTAGGGATTGACGAAAGTTCTGGGCGACTTTCTGTCCTCCAAGGACCCACTTTGGTCGAGCTTCCAGCGGAAACAGAGAATTATACCATTGGGTCCCAGTTATTTCTTCGCTGTAGAGCTGAAGCCGATCCTTCTCTAGATATTGCATATGTATGGAAGCTGAATGGATTTAGGCTCGATGATACGTCGTATCGGATCCGAGTTGATTCCAGTGCAGGATATGTTGAGATCGATAACGTGACTCTGGCTGACAAAGGAGACTATGAATGTGAAGTGAACACATGGGTAGGGAATTTAAAAGCTATGACACATGTTCATATTATGGGACCTCCTGGACCTGGTAATTGAAATTAATGAAAGAGTAAAAAGTTTTGAATTTAATAAGTGAATTGTTATTCACAGCTGGTGGAGTTCAAGCTGAAGTTTTGTCGTCTCGAAGTGCCAAAATAAAATGGATGGATGGTGCTATGAACGGAGCTCAGGCCTACCTGTACACTATTCAAGGGAAAACCCAATGGGACAACATATGGAGGAGTTTAGTTGAAAGTAATTACCAATATTTTTCAGTTTAGAGTCTTGTAATCATTTTTGGTTTATTTATTGATTCCAGATGTTGAAACTGATCGTGTGCTAGGTGAGAGTAGTCGAAAAGAGAAATTAATCAATGTTCTCTCACCTGGATCAACCTATGAATTTCGAATTCTGGCTGCCAATAAGTTTGGGTACGGCCCACCTTCAGCACCTTCACCGTTGGCACAGACGCCGTCAGACACGCCTTTCGTGTATCCTAAAAACATTAGAGGTGGAAATGGGAAGACGGGAACTTTGACAATTGTTTGGGATGTGAGTTATTCTTCCATATTACTAAAACTTGAAATCAAGATTTATCTTGAGATTATTTATTACTAACTCCAGCCTTGTTACTTCTAGCCTTTACATCCTAAGGATCACAATGCTCCAGGAATTTACTACAAGGTTTTTTGGAGATTACATAAAAATAATTCAGAAGAGCCCTACCAGTCTATGGTATTGAAAAAGTGGGGAAACATTGGTATCCACGTTGTTATTATCCCATCTAACAATTTTTACAAACTTTACGATATCAAAGTTCAGGTAGTTTATTTTTAGTTTTCTATTCAAAATTTGGAACACACTTTCTCATGAATTTTTTAAACAGGCATGGAACGATGAATGCATTCCAGACGATTTAAAAGGATGTGGGCCTGAGTCTCCACCTGTGCCAGTTTATAGTGCGGAGGACATGCCACAAGTGGCTCCCTCCTTGGTATTTCCGTCACCATTCAATTCCACTGCAATTAATGTCACTTGGGCACCAGTAGAAGAATCTCGAGAGAAGATGAGAGGGAAGTTAATTGGATATCGAGTAAGTACCTCTGTGACTCTTTTTGTTAATATTGTCATAGTCCATCCTTGATTAACAAAATTTGAAATCAGTTTGTAGCGGATAGAAAAATCTACACCAATCATATCTGAATTTTTACATTTTATTTGGATCTGATTTAGCAACGAGCAATGTTACAGGGATTTTTCTAAATCACTCATTTGACTCTTCGATGATACAATGTTCAATTTTGATTTATAGCTTCGGTACTGGCCTAAAATTGAAACTAACATGTACGATCCTGAAGCACTGAATTATTTAAGCCGTTCGGCGAAGCCACATGCACTAATTGTTGGACTCCTTGCCAACACTTATTACTATGTCCAAGTCATGGCTTACAACTCGGCAGGTCCTGGTCCAGCGAGTGAACCACAATTCGGTAACATAGTTATAGTCTCTATCTCAATAAATAGTACAAAACCATCTTCTTGTTTAACGAACCTACTCTTTTTCTAGAACGGACACTAAAGAAAGCTCCACAGAAACCTCCAATAAATGTGAAGGTGACGCTAGTAAATCCATCGACAATAAAGATTACATGGAGGTACTTAGCCACTACGGCAGAAGAAGAGGCTTTGTCTGGATTTAAAGTAGGTTTGCATCACTTCACTACGCTGCCAATTACTGTTCACTCCGGAAATAAGTACATGGAGAAAGTCTTAACTATGGAGAACATACATAAAAAATTACGGGGTTCGTAACCCCTTATCTTATTCTANCTATGGAGAACATACATAAAAAATTACGGGGTTCGTAACCCCTTATCTTATTCTACTCGCATTGAACTCACCTTCATGTGTACTTATTTTTGGGGTCTACAATATTAGTATGCATTCACTCTTCAATTTAATGGAACCTTATTTGTCCAAATTGGTTCATAAATNGTAGGTTTGCATCACTTCACTACGCTGCCAATTACTGTTCACTCCGGAAATAAGTACATGGAGAAAGTCTTAACATAGAGAACATACATAAAAAATTACGGGGTTCGTAACCCCTTATCTTATTCTACTCGCATTGAACTCACCTTCATGTGTACTTATTTTGGGGGTCTACAATATTAGTATGCATTCACTCTTCAATTTAATGGAACCTTATTTGTCCAAATTGGTTCATAAATNGGGGGTCTACAATATTAGTATGCATTCACTCTTCAATTTAATGGAACCTTATTTGTCCAAATTGGTTCATAAATAGAAATACCAAAGTTATGACCACTTAACCTTTATATTACAATGTATACAGGGTCATTTATCTTTTGTTGCAAGGAAACATGCTTTCACATGACGTCATTTCTTCATGTCATGGTGAAGTTTTACTTAAAAATTTAGTCTTGAGTGACACAATGTTACAAGGCACGTTATGTTGAGTGAGGTGGAGTATTTAGAAAAATATATCCGTAAGAGTCGTGCCAAATTCCTCGATTTTTGATTTTTTCTTTCTAATCACCACCTCTCCCCATTACAGAATCGCGCATCGTCACAAAAAATATCTGTTGGATTAAAGATTCACTAAGCAAATTTTGCTTTGCGTCTCTTCTTGCTCTATTGAAGGCGTCCCGCTCTATTAAAAGCGTCAACATAAAGCTAAGGTAAAAGCGGAGAAACAGAGTGCGAAAAAGATAAATGACCCTGTAAATTCTCCAACATTGAAAACAACATACAGTACATGGTTACAAGCGAAGAGGCCGATTTTGAGGACCCTGACTAAAAAGTTGACAAAATGCTGAGCGAGGATACCTGACCGAGTTTTCCGATAACTCGGTCAGCTATTCTTCGTCAGGATTTTGTCAATTTTTTAGTCAGGGTCCTCAAAATCGGCCTCTTCGCTTGTACCATGTACTGTAAGTGATATTCTCACCAAATGTATATCATAGGTACGAATTTGGGACGCTGATCAAGATATGTCAACAGCCAATGACACATTTGTTGACTTTGTTGATCGTTCATTGGAAGCAGAAGTTGGTGGACTACAACCAGCTAAAAAGTACATTGTCCGTGTCCTTGCCTACTCTCCCGGGGGAGACGGGAAAATGTCTCCTCCAAAGGAAATTATTCTCGGTATGACATCCTCTGTACTTGATTAAATCTTCATAATTCAACCCTCTAATGAATAAAAAATCAATTATTTGTTATTTTAGGTGACCCGCAAACTCTGAAAAACTTCAGTACGAGAATTAATAATGTGTCTCCTATTATTGTCATAATTATCTTAATACCGATTTTAACGAAAATCATTTCCGAGTTATAGACAACAATATACTCTATAGCCTTATTAGTCGTGCTTTCTCATTCCACAACTTTAAGGCTCTTTGAGTCATTATAACTTAAATTTAAATCAGTTGAAAGCCGTCCATATTGTTAATTTATTTTATTTTATTACGCCTTGCTTTTATTCCAAAGAATGAANCAATCAGTTGAAAGCCGTCCATATTGTTAATTTATTTTATTTTATTACGCCTTGCTTTTATTCCAAAGAATGAAGGCTTTACAAATTGTCCAGTAGAGGGAGGTATTTGGATACAAATTTGAATGTTAAACCAACATTCATCTGTCCAATCATTTCCAATAATTATTCTCATCCGGTGAAATGTTGGCACCTTGTGTAAACATTTAGTTATGATCTGATAAGGTAGCTGATAATAAGTAGCAGTAGATCTTATGTAACAAAGTTCTCTGGTACTTAAACTTTTGTCATTCTGAATAATTCTAATTTAGGATTTTGAAAACGACTGAGTTTTTTTTTGAACTGCCAATTTTTATTTAATAAATTTCTGAATCTCCCTTCATACAATAATTCAACCGCTCCAAAGAAGAATGAGCCACTTCTGGATTGATTGATTTTTTTTATTGATTGTTTAGTGAATTTGAAATTAAAAAGGAAAAATTCTGCATGTCCAGGTGAGGTTNGATTGATTTTTTTTATTGATTGTTTAGTGAATTTGAAATTAAAAAGGAAAAATTCTGCATGTCCAGGTGAGGTTGATAAATCGGCTCAAACTATTTTTATTAAATAATAATAATTAAAAAAAAAATTCATAATAATAAATTTTTTTTTATAAATTTAAATAAAGTTATCCACTTAATTCATTTATCTGATTTAATCCACTAATTTGAAAAATAAAATAGCTATTTTGGTAATAAAATATATATATAAAAAAACATACTATTTTGCATGTCATCAACTAAGCAACTAGGAGTTACAAACTGGTTTTTCCTTCAATTTATANAAAAAAACATACTATTTTGCATGTCATCAACTAAGCAACTAGGAGTTACAAACTGGTTTTTCCTTCAATTTATACTAACGATCACATTCAGGCTTGTAATTTGAAAAATATAAACCCCTCAGGCTATTTTGTAGGTTTATAAGTTAGCAATTGAACTCGTATCTATCCAATTTATGAATAGCATTATAAACAAATGTTCATGGTTAGCTTTTTNTAAGTTAGCAATTGAACTCGTATCTATCCAATTTATGAATAGCATTATAAACAAATGTTCATGGTTAGCTTTTTTGGGGTTCCTCTGGCCTTTAGAAGTTAATCTGTATGAAGAAATTGTTCAAAAAGTATAATTTTTCTTCATGTTTCTTACTTGACCTAGATACCTAAGGATTTGGATTAAAGAGAACTAGANTCAAAAAGTATAATTTTTCTTCATGTTTCTTACTTGACCTAGATACCTAAGGATTTGGATTAAAGAGAACTAGAGACTTTCAAAATGAAAACATTAAAAAAAAAGTTCATTGAAATTCATTTAAAAAAAAAATCAAGAGAAATTAAAAATGCTAACTGTTTGAATAAAGAGTTTATTTATTTATTTATTATAAAATTAATATTCCTATATATCTTGTCCTCGAAGTTGTGATGAGTTTCAATTTTGATATTACTGGAGATTTAATTATGAAATTTTGAAAAGTTGACAAGGAGTTTTAATAATTTATTTGAAAAATCTTATTGGAATCACTATTTCACTTTTTTTTCTTCTAAATCGCCCTTTACCTATAATTAAAAAAAAAAAGACGTAGATTATAATAAAATGTATATTTTATAAAATGATATAATTATTTTTTAAAATTTGACTAACCCATAAATTTTTCGTAGCGAGCTAAGACTTCAATTTCTTGATCATCTAGAGATTCATCCTCATCAGAGAATACATAGGCTTTACAAACAAAATCCGGTACAACGAAAATACTGTTGTCAGATCTACGATGATGGACGTAGACAATAAATATTGTGAGGAAAACACTAGAACACAAAACTATAATTTGTTTACTAAATTATTTACCAATTAATCTTCTCAACATGTTTGTGAGTTTGAGCTTACTAGAAGATACAAAGAACAGCCAGGAATCCAGTGAACACCATCGTCAACTGAATCAGCATCGACTCCAAATTTGTTTTATTCCTTAGAATTCTAGGAATACAAACATTCTAAAACAATTAATTATTCACCAATTCAGAAGAAAAAAAAATAGGAAATGGAGGAATCGGATCAACCTCGTGTTAGTGTCATTTTATTAACTTATTATTATTTATTACTATTATTCACCCAAACCAAATAGTAAGATACTCAAAGAAAACAATTCTCCCATAGAAACTTACCATAAATCATCAATTGATACACACATGGGCGTTTGAACTTCGGCCAACCTTGAGGTTCGGGAAAATTTCATCGAACCCCGAACCGAACCGAACATTGTTCGATACGGGTTCGGCTCGGGTTCTATATTTTTTAANAATTTCATCGAACCCCGAACCGAACCGAACATTGTTCGATACGGGTTCGGCTCGGGTTCTATATTTTTTAATTATTTACGGGTTCGGCTCGGTTCGACAGGGTCTAGATTCGGTTTGGGTTCGGTACGGCCTTAAATTTTTGTATTTAGGAATCGGTTCGGTTCGATTTGCAGCTGAACCTGGTTAGGTTCGGTTCGGGAAGTTCGGCGAAACTGAATATTTGGATATTAAATGAGGCAAGGTTTGAGTTCGGTTCAGTGCAGGTTCGATGCGGGTTCGGTTCGAGAGAGTAAAATATTAAAATAGAGTCGGGTTCGGTTCGGTTCGACAAAGTCGAGGTTCGGTGCGGGTTGGGTGCGCTAAAGTAAAATTTGAAGTTGGTTCGAGTTCGGCTCGGTTCGATAGAGTCGAGGTTTGGTTCGGGTACGGTGCGGCAATAAATTTTTGGACTAGGTTCGGGTTCGGTGACCCTCAAACACTCATGTGTGAATTGATAGGACCAAGGTCGGGATCAACAGAGTAAAGTCTTTCAAGTAATTAGGAGAGACTGAAGGTATAGAGATATTGTTGCGCATGCGCATGCGCCNAACTGAATATTTGGATATTAAATGAGGCAAGGTTTGAGTTCGGTTCAGTGCAGGTTCGATGCGGGTTCGGTTCGGTTCGACAAAGTCGAGGTTCGGTACGGGTTCGGTGCGCTAAAGTAAAATTTGAAGTTGGTTCGAGTTCGGCTCGGTTCGATAGAGTCGAGGTTTGGTTCGGGTACGGTGCGGCAAAAAATTTTTGGACTAGGTTCGGGTTCGGTGAACCTCAAACACTCATGTGTGAATTGATAGGACCAAGGTCGGAATTAACAGAGTAAAGTCTTTCAAGTAATTAGGAGAGACTGAAGGTATAGAGATATTGTTGCGCATGCGCATGCACCNTAACAGAGTAAAGTCTTTCAAGTAATTAGGAGAGACTGAAGGTATAGAGATATTGTTGCGCATGCGCATGCACCTACACTTGAGTCTAATGTAAGTTACAGGTTGTTCATGTCTAAGAAGTGAGGTTGTTGACCTCAATTTATGATAAACTCATTATAAGTAATAATTTATTTTTTTGAGTCTTTAGTAGTAATTATTTTTTATTATTATTTTAAACTTCCACTACATTTCCTTTATGAGTAGTGGAATATTCAATTATTCTCCAAAATCTAAATTTCTATAGCAACAAATCAAACTATATTAAATTATAATACCTTTATAATTAATTTTACTATAAAATAGTAAATTGTGCTCAATATGTTTCTAATTTGTGTTCTGCGTAATAAGAGTCTCTGGAAGGAAGAAATTTGCAGTGTATCGTCCCGCCGAATTATTCAGGTATTTAAGTATTTAAGTTTGAGAAGAATATGCACGAAAAAAGAAATGGCCACTATTCTAACCAACCAATAGTAAGATACAACTCCCTACCCTTGGTACTCCATATTTACTGTCCACTTTCTATTATATGTAAATATTTTAGGAGAAATTGATAGGGAGCAGTATCTAACTAATTGTTGGTTGCTAGAGTACCATGTATTATTAGTTTGGTATTGACATATAATTATAATACTTATTTTAGTGAACGAAGAAGCTGATTTTTGTGGACATTGCCTTGACTGAAATCCTGAGCGAACAAAGCCTGACCTAGTTGAGGAATTGATGATCAGAATTAATTTCTGGTTATTTGCTACAAACTGACATAATATGTGGGATAGTCAGAGAAATTGGTCAGTGAACTCCCCTACGAATCACGCAACTTAAGTCAGGATTTTAGAAATTCCTTTTNATAGTCAGAGAAATTGGTCAGTGAACTCCCCTACGAATCACGCAACTTAAGTCAGGATTTTAGAAATTCCTTTTTGAAAAGGTCGGAGGTTACGGATTGACTTCGGACGAATTCCGCTGACTCTCCCTCATATACTTTACTCCCNCTTTTGAAAAGGTCGGAGGTTACGGATTGACTTCGGACGAATTCCGCTGACTCTCCCTCATATACTTTACTCCCAACAGAAAGAGGTATCTGAAACTTCAAAACTACTCGGACATTATGTAAAATAGACAAGAACATGTGGTTGTGATCCGATAAATTTTAATGTGAGTTTCCTTACATGAATCCAACAACGAAATCTTCTGAACTATAATAATCTTCTTCGTATTCGTATTCTTCGTATTCCCCATACTGGTCTTTCTCCATGGGGTTCCACCCTACTTAAAAAATAATAAATACTCGTGATTGTATAAATCACGATGAGACCCCATTTCGTATCTATTCCATTCTACTGTTTGGTGAGCGTTACCAAACCCAAGTGGATAGATTACTTCCTTAGCAACCATTATTCATCAACTACTATTTTATTAAATCTTTTTATTCTCTCTCTGTTCTTTTATAAACCTACTTTTCTAATCGTCAAGCTTTAAGACTTTAGTGAGAAAGTGTCCAAAATTACAATACTGACTTTACCCATAATATTGACACATAAAATCCGTCTCCGTAATTAACTTAATTAATAGTAATTGCTTAAAAATTTATGATAGAGAACTGGTAAAACAAGAAAAGAAAATGAATTATATCAACACAGGAACTATATCGATTACACGTCTCTAAAAAAAAAAAATTGAACAATAGTGCAGAGTCCTGAGATTATTTTAACTCTGGACTTGATGTTTACTAACTAGGTTACCGCTTGGCATATTGACTCCTAAACTCCTAAACGGTTGAGTTTCTGGTTCTTGAAAAGTGAGAAAAATGAAAAGATAAACTCATAATTAATTATATTCTTTTAAGTCAAAATTGTCAGTTTCTGTTCGTCGTTCGTCATGATATTAATCCAATATAGTAATTTCCTCACAATAGACAATTTTTTTCTGGTCTAGTTTCGTTTGTTGTATAACTTGAGACTTTGACTCAACAGGTACAACGGAATCCAGTTCTAATGGATCTGGGACACTCCGAGATAACCACTCTTTCAACTGTAGAAGAGTATAATTAGTTTTTAAACATTCAAAAATTTTCAATTTTCTAAGTCAATGATGAACTTGGAATCTTACTTGTCTCTCAAGTGTAGGATCCACAGGTTCTATTATCAAAAACTGAGTATCGTATGTTCTCATATGATCCACCTCTACATGAAGTTTGAATGATGTTAAGGTCCAGCATCTATTCCCACATAAGCTGCATGTGTAGCTGATAGTAAAACCAAAACACTTAGCTTTATAAAGCTATTATTCAACAATAACCATACTCACCGATGGTAGTTAAGATGTTGCCGCAAATGAACCCTCATTGCTTCAGCAGTTTTAGACTTGTAGGTATTACACTGACAGCATACGAACTTCCGATCATCATCTTTACTCATTTGTGTGATTATTTTAGGTTTTCGCTTCCCTGCACTAACCTTGACCTTAGGTTTTGCTGCTATTTCGGTTTGCTTTAATTTTACTGAGGATCTAAGAAGTGCTGGAGTTCCTTTTGTTGCTTGTGATACTGGCTTACCTTGTCCACTTCCACTCTCTTTCACTTCAGTTTCTGGTAAATAAAAAATGCCCCGAAGATGTTCACGAGCATTTGCGCGGCGCCAAATCGGATATCGCACCTTGTCTTCTCCAAGTTCAGACCTAGGAAATTAGAAAAACAGTAATTTGTAATTTGGGATACAAAGCTTTTTGTTTTTTAAATCAAACTCTCCTAGTTACCGAAATGCTTTCTTAAATGCTTTCCATGGTATTTCGAAATTGATTTCGCGCAATGAAATTAATATGAAAAAAAGATAATTATTTTTCTAGGGCAGATAAAATTTAATGAAGTGATTTTTCCGTCAAAAATTCAAAAAGAAATTTTTAGTAGTTTACAGACAAGCTTATCAACAACCAAAAAATTCTATCAAATCCGGATGTTATTGATTTTTCGAGGTCTTCAATAATTACTTTAAAATGTAAGTTCAGTAACCATGGAAATGAACTTACCTAAAGAAATATACTAGCACCAGTGGACTACCGGCACATGATTGGGACAATATGTGGTTTGAAACTTGGTAAATGCTATTTGTAGAATATCGACATGTGTTGCACATGAATTGTGACTTGATACGGTGAACTTCCTGACAATGTTCCTTCATTTGCTCCCACGTATGATTCACAACTTTACAGACGGCACATTTCCATCGCTCTGAATTCTTCGTTGGTTCGTCAACTGAGCCTCTTCTGCTTTAAAAAAAAAAAACAATAATTAATTAATTATTACGGTTTTTCAGGCTAGTGATTTGTAGAGCCCTTACCTGGAAGAACCAGCAGTATTCTCTCCATCATGGTTTCGAATGACGTAGTGAATTGGTTTTTTCTCAACATGTTTCTCAGAAACATGTTTCTCAATTACTTTCGTCTGAATGCTAACGAAATCACAGTGACCGCATTTCAGTAGCTTCGATCCATGAAGCTTCAGATGAGCACCTATTTTTTCTATTGAGACCGTGTAATGAGGGTTGCCTCCTGTAATAGTCAATGCGTAAGTCTAATTCTTACTTTATGAATAAAAACCAAACGGATGTCATACTTGTGAATTCATTGGCTCGACAGTGTGGGCATGCATATAAGTCATATTCAGAATGTAAGGCTTTCATGTGAGCCCGGAGCATGGAGTCATCCACAGTGATTTGACTGCAGTTTGTGACACTACAGACATAACGGAATTGGTCAGGAACAAACTCAGGAACTTTCTCATTTTCCAATACCATCGTCATGTCCCTAAAAGACAGAAAAAATTGACAATTGATACAGCATATTTTCACTTTTAGTAACTATTACTCTTTGTGCTTGTGAGTGCTTCCGGCCCAATTAGTCATTTTATCAAACATGAGTTCTTTTCTCTCAAGCCACGGCACTGGATTAACAGGTGCTTCTGTTGGGACAGGTGTTGATCCGCTCTCCTCTGCTTGTCTATGCAGTGACATGTGACGACTCATATTGACACTGACTCTCGTCGAGTAGTTACAGAGAGCACAGTGAACACAAGCCCTAGTAAAGAGTAATAATTTTTGTTACAGGAGTAATATCTAAGAATAAGAATGAACAATTCGGTGATCCTCGACTCTTACGTCAGTACACTTTGTTTCGGTACGTCTTCAAATTCTTCCGGAAGGAATTGAATTCGAGGAACATATAGCATAGGGCTATCCTGAAGCTGTTGCAATTCTACCGGTTTGTTGAAAGCTTCACGGGGAAAGCAGAGCACGTCACCGTCAAATGGCAAATTGTGTCTAACTAATTTGAACCCGTTGATTTTATGTTTGTCCTAAAATTCCAAAATAATTTGTGAAACACAACAGAGTACTTTTTAATACTGTGCAAACAGTCAACCGTCCCGGATCCTTCTTTATTGTAATGCTTGTTTGTTTTATGATTGGGACGGTTGCTATTGTCATCAGTACAGAGCGATATAGATTAAGATAATGTGTTACCCGGAAATGTTTGTTCATTGAACTCGACATTCGACACCTTTGAGAGCAAATAGCACATACGTGCTTCCGCTTTCCATGAATATTGAGATGTTCCGTGAAGGCCGGCACGGTTTTAAATTTTTTCTGGCAGTGGAAGCAGTCAATAGAAAATCGGTTCTGAAATCTACAGAGGGCAAAGTGTTCCTTGAGTGCCTGGATGTTAGGGCGCTGGACAAAGCATCCCTTGTAGCCACATCGATATAATTCCAACCCTGCCGGAATAAATCAAACCATTTATACACTTTTGAAAAATGATCGTAAATAGTAAGTAAATTACCATCAAGGTTACAACTTTTGTCGTCGTCGTCAACACTTTGACACTCAACAGAACCTGGCATACTGGATGTACTTGTGTTTAGAAAACTATTCGAACGAGGTAGAGAGAAAGGACTCTTAGAAGAAATTGATGAGCTCTTGAAAAGTTCCATAGACTCCGAAGTAATTGGTTCGGAAGAGTCAGTTCTTTCAGAAATAGGTTTGATGGAATCCTTATTCGGTTCCGATCCATCAAGAAAACTAGGAGGATCCACATAAAAGTCATTTAGCTCTTCGTCATCCTCCTCAGTTCTGTCAATATCATTGATTTCAATGTCATCGTCATCTCCATCATGCTCTGAACTAGTTTCCGTATTGTTTGTAAATGGTGAGTCAGGGATGTAGAGAGGGGAGAAAGGTTCGTCAAAGGGAAATGCTTCTAATTCTTCCAAATGCTTATTCAGTTTCTTGATCTCCAATTCACACTCTTCTGGCAAAGAGACTTTGTCTAATACCCACTCCACAATGTATGTTGCTCCGGCAAGGATCTCTGTATCTGATTCAAATATTTTTGGAACAGAAACAGGAACTAATGCTTCTATAGCTGGAGCATCTCTGGAAGTAATCTCAGCATAGCGAGCCAACAATTCCTCAATGTGATCGCGTTTGACAGCTTTGAATCTGCTAACCTCATGACACTCAACCACGATTGGTGTAGGGAGGGGTTCCTCACATTTAGCACAAAATACACTCTTCAAATTCTCTTCCAGAAGACCCGACGTATTACTCTCTAGTTTGGGAAACTCGGGTGGTTCTACAACTGTCTTGATTCTCACATCCCCCATTACTATCTTGTTCGCTCCTTTGAACTTGATACAGACGACGTCCGTCTCCGAATGTTTCGTCAAATCCAAATGAGATCGTATATTCTCAGATAAAATCTGGAAGTAATTACACTCACGGCAGAGATAGCCATAAAATTCATTCTCGTCCTCTTCCATAGGGACTTTAGTCTCTATGATACTACTCGATACTTGAAGACCAACATCTTTCTTGTGAGCTTTTAAATGCGAAGCCCCCGAGAGCTTATTCGGGAACTTCACTTCGCAGACAGTACACTTGAAGCGGAATTCCCCTGTGTGACTGGTTAAATGGTTGCAGTAGACTGGGATGCTCGAAAGAATAATCCCACAAAATAGGCAACGGATTGTATCAGACAGCTTGTATCGAATTTCCATCAACTGTGGACTGTCTGACGTGTTCCTCTGAGCCAGAATCCCAAACATGTCTTCTGTGAGACAGGCAGGTGGAACTGTTTGCCCCGGATGCTCGTTCACGTAGTGTTCTATCACTTTCTTGCCAAAAAAAGGGCAAAGGACACATGTCTGAAGACATTCGGAGATGGTTTGTTTCTTCTTCTTCCGACCACGTCGCTTGCGTGGTTCGGATGAGACAGTTTTCTCACAAATTTTCTCACCCATCAATTCGGCTTGCTTCTTAGATGAGATTCCAGCAGAATCCACTGGTTCTGACTTGATTATGGTGATGTTATCCAGTCCAGTGTCATTGATCATAAACTCTGTGCTGATGACAAAATCCTCTGGTTTAAGATTTGGCAAGTCGTCGTCACTGAGGCTCAAATGGAAATCCTCTGGTTTGAAAGGCAGGTTGTCGTCCTCCCCGAGTCCCAGATCCGTCCCCAAATCCATCATCTCCATATCAGGAAAGTTGAGAGATTCTTCCTTCTCATTCTCTATCCCTAGTAATTCACTTTTAATAGGAATATAGTCACATTCCAACTTAATTTTTGACAGACCTTCATTCACAACAACGTCACGCGGGCCAATGATGATGCTGCTTCTTGTCACTGGTCTCTCCGTTGATTCTGACGTCCTTGCCGCTAACATTTGGACCTGCCTCGGTGTCAACTTCCGCCTCTTGTTTGGAGGAGAGCTCTGATTCAAACTTGTTTTCCCCTTAGATATTAAACTCGTTTCAACTTCTCCCGTAGCCTTTCGTTTCTTCACTGACACATATTTCCGCTTCTTGATTGGTCCAGCTTTCTTTACTCCTTTCTCCAACAAAGGTAAATCGGTAGTTCCAGGAACTTTAGAAGACGCGTCTATGTCCACACTCTCCAACACAACAATAGGAGATAGTTTGGGAATTGGAACTTTTCCACCCTCTACACTCTTCTCTACTTCTTTGGATTCAGACACTTGCTCTTCCACTGCTAACTTTACCTAAAAAAAATAGCAGAATTAATTATCAGTAGCATCTTTGAAAAAATACAATCTGGAATGCCATATTTTCTCCAGTAATTCCCGGTCACTACTAGTGATAATATACAATATATTAGTCTCAAAAAAGTTTCAGCTAACACTCGTCTCCAAGATAATACGGTTTTCTAATTCTACCTTAATAGTTTTTTTCCTTTTACTCCAATTGGAGAAGAGAAGAGAAGAGAGTATTAAAACCCAAACAAACAAAAAATATATTATACGTCCGTTTTGTCAATACAATAATAGCTAACAAATCAAAAATTAAATCATTATGCTGAAAACTAGCAAATAGCTTCACCTTAGTACGGAAAAGCAAGTCAAAAGTTTGCAAGACAATCCTACTAAAAAATAGAAGGGTTTAACGTGCGGGCATAGAGGAAGGTCGCGATATTGTTCCCTTATGACCTATGTTATGTGAATTCAGGTTAGAGAGGCCTTTTCATACTTATTCCAAAATAATATAAAGGTCACACTGAATGCCTCGAGGCATGTAGAAGACATTTGGAATAAACTTGCGAAGGTCTTGCTAAGTAGAATTCATATGACCCTTGACATAAGGGAACAAAATTGTGACCCTTTGTGACTCCCAAGAATGCGTCAAACCACTCATAGAACGAACATGGAATTTTCAGTTCACTCTGCCATGGCAATGAATGCAGCTGTACTACTTTTCGGTTTGATAGGTTCGAAATTCTCATGCCCTACTAGGCAAATTTTCTTTACATATTCATTCTGTTAAATTAAATCCACCGAGTCGTGGATACAGGAAAAATTGTGGACCATGAAACTTTACTGAAAAAAAAAAACAAGGTTTTGTTGGAACCGGATAATTCCGAGCATGAAAATTGGACGAGTAGGAATAATACTCGGTTTCAAATAATTCTCTCTGGTCTCTATTTGTATAGACGGATTTGCAAAGTAAATTTTAGAAATAGTATCACGTATGCTATTAGAGAATATACGATAATCTAAATTTTTTAAATTGAAGCAAGAAATTTGTTAGATTTCTAGTAAGTTTAAATACATGCCAACCTGAGTTCTCCGTGGACCCAAAGGCATCATGGAGTCGAAATTCATCTCCCTCAGAGCATCATGTAATTTTTCCAGCGAAGATCTCCTTTTCGATTGTGGTTTCCTCCGCACGAGTGTTCGAGACCGAGAACAGTCGTCACCTCTCTCATCATCATCCTTTGAGTCGGCAGTGGAAATTGCAACTTTATCCAACAAAGTGGTACTGGAGACAGAAGACTCTGCACTCTCTGCGCTGCTGATCTGCTTAGCCTTCTCCTTCACTTTCGCACTCAACTCCTCCTTCAGCCTTGCCAGAGTAGTAGCCAAGTAGTCATCACTAGAGCTTAGTACCTCTGCTTCTTCTGGACTCAGCGAACTGAGGAGAAGAGATTTTATAAGCTCGTCTGCTCCAGCCGGAAGTATCGATTTCGAGGGCTCGGGAACCGCTTCAACTAAACTCAGCTTCTTCGGCAAAATATTATGAACGTCAGCTTCAGTCGAAACAACCTTCTGCTTTTGCCCAGAGTCAGGACTCTCGGCCTTACTCACTGCCTTCGCAGGAATGCTCCGTTCATCCGCCTCAGCTAAAATAACTTTCTCCTTCTGACCTGAATCAGGACTTTTAGCCATTTCATAAAGATTCTCCTCAATAATCTACAGCAACCAAGAAGAAACCATTTAGTTATATATGCTAACTTGTACCAGAAAATTTCAAAACTTACAAGTGGTGACTCGGAGATGTCAATCCTGAGTTGGTCTTCATCAGATTCTGGATAACTCTCATCTTCCACTTCTATAATAACAGGTTCTGAATCCGATTTCTTAAGTTTAGGAATCCTAAAAACAGGGGAAACTTCTCCTTTCACACTTTCAGCGTTCTCTTGTGATTTTGTCAAAGACTGCTTGTGAATCGGCGTCGGTTCGACTTCCTTGACGACTGAAACTCGTTTCCTTGGACTTCTTCTCAGAACTCTCGTTGGAGACTTCTCTTCTTCTGTTGTAATTTGAATTACATCATCTCGAACCTTTCCCTTCTTGGGTTTCTTTTCATCACTTGAGGTAGAAGAGAATCTGGCTTTTCGGCCTCGCCGTACTTTCTCCTCTACTGGGTGCGTCTTAGGGGCTGTTAATATTTCTGCAGTCTTATTTCTTGAGATAGTCCCAATTGGATGAAGGATTTCTGCTTCCCTTCGGATTTCATCAACTCTGCTATGACCCGAATTCGTGTTCTTCTCAATTGTGGTCTGGTTCAGCTTATCTCGAACTGCTTCAATCCGAGCAGAGAGACTTGGGAACTTGACAGGAACCGCTGGAATCTCGCTGTCCTCTTGGATATACGTATCAGTCTTATTCTGAGCTTCACTTTTGGAAGCGCTGAGAAAGGACAAGTCTCGGTCTCGTCTCGTGAAATTCCTACTAACCCTCTCTTCTCTCTCGTCTTGATCCCCAGAAAGACGGCACCTGTCGTTATATTCATCGCCAGAGATACGGCGACCCCTGTTGTCATGATAATTACCTCCAGAGGTCTGACGCACTCTTCCATCGCCTGACACTCTGCGTGAGCGATCATTAGGAGGGTTTACGAAACCCCGCTTCCCTCTCCTGTCTTCAGAGTCATCCCTTTCAATATCTTCTGAAGGTCTACGGTATCTCCCTTCACTTTGACGATCACCAGAATTCACTCGCTCTCGACTCTCCCATCGTTCCTCTGAATAACTCCAATTGCTTCCATTCTGACGATCACCTGATACCCTTCTCATTCTATTCTCATTTTGACGATCAACTGACGACCGTTGCTCGTCTTTCTGGTCATTCAGACGATCAATTGAAGGATGCTGGTCTTGGTTTTTGTGATCATTATTCTGGCGGTCACCTGACAGCCGTCGGTCTTTATCATTCTGTCTATCTCCCGATGACCTCCTCACACTTTCTTCCTGCTGGCGCTCAACGGCAATTTTTCTAAGGCGATCCTCCTCCTGATCGTTCCGTCGTATATCTTGAATCTCACGAGGGACACGGGGTTTCAGTCTTGGATCCAGCACTTGAGCAGGAGGTGCCATTGGAGTTGGATTAGTTGGTGTGGACTCTTGATTGGAAGCATGTGGGTCTGTTGGTTCTCTTGCGTGCGTCTGACCGTCATAGGAGCGTTTCACCCGAAAACTTTCGGCTGCTCGTGCCTTGATACGGGACATCATGATTTCCTCTTGTGTCTGTCCAATTGCATTCGTTTGTGTATGTACAAGAGGTAGTGGATCAGAACCACGTGCAGGTGTTGAACTAGTGTTGGGAAATCTGAACGGAGGTAGATTTGTCGGTGGTATATTTGAACAAGGCATCGGAATCATCCCGCTTCCAGTGGGAGGTCGAGCTTGTGGGAACCCCATAAACATTTGGGCTTGGGTTTGAAAAGTAATCATTTGTGATGCGGTCAGTCCCGAAAGATTTGGCATCCCAGGGTTCAGAAACGGGTTGAAAAGGGGCTGGTTCATGTTCATAAGAGGATGGACAACTGGTTGTGGAGGGGGTGGTTGGACTGGTGGAAAGAGTGGACCTTGAGCCAATGGAGGACGTGAATGTAAAGATGCGGGGTTGATCACGTCTTTTACAAATCCATACATGTTGAATTCGGAAACGACCTCTGATTTGTCAGGACTCCGTATTTCTTCCACCGAAGATTTAGATTTTGTTTTTGTAGGGCGAGATTCTGCCACATAGACTCTCATGTCCTGGTCCTGTGGTTTTTTTCCTTTCCGAATAATAACTATTTCATCTTCATCACTACTATCTTCCCACTCCTTCAGTCTTCTCTCCATTTCCGCCTCATCTAGTGCGATTTGAGCCTTCTGAGTAACAGGTTCCTTCCAGCTAGATTCCTGATCCACTGCTGCCTGTTCACGCTGTGGTGGGATATATTCTGTTTTTGGTTTTCGACGTTCGAACATTACTTCTTCCTTTTTGTTTTGTTTCATTGTCTGACCGTGGTCGTACTCATAAACTGTATTATCAACAGTAGGTGGTGGAGGATTGACGCCTGGGACATAGTCCCAATCTACTGGAGCGTTCTCAGCTCCTCCAATAGTTCGAGAACTGCTTAGAGAAGAGTCAACCCGTTCAACTGGAATGGGTCTTGGATTTGACACAAACCTCTCTGTAGGGATAATCGTTGAATTAAGTTGGAGTCTGTCATTGGGAATCGTTCTCTCGAACCGATCATTGATGATTACTCGCTCATCTCGATCATTTGGCAATGTGCGCTCGTCTCGATCAGATGGTGTTCCACGTTGACTGTACAGAAATCCTTCGTTCCGAGAGGTTGCCAATGGATTTACGACGAGGTTTCGTTTAGGTCCTGTCGCACTCGATGAGTTTGCGAAATAAAACTCACTACGATCTGTTGGAATTACTCTCGGATTTGAATCTGGAAGCTCGTTTCTTCGACTGTACTGTCTCTCACTCACAAAACTTGGAGGTGATGGACTCCGGGCAGAGTAAATATCATCACGAACTACCGACTCCACTCTCGTTTCATTTTGTCTTACAAAATCATTGGCAGGAGTCTAAATAAGAAATGAAATAATGAGAAAGTCGACTAATTATAAGGTTATGTTTCTACTGACTGTTTGAGTAGAAATAGGGCCTTTGGAGATTAATCCCATCACCATCTCCTGAGCTCGCTTAATTGTAATCATCCCAACATTCCTATTGACAGAAAATATATTCAAGATCCATATCGTTCTCATTTGATTTTTTTTTAATTTCGATCCCATCCTTACTCATCAGCATTTATATCTTGAATCACATCGAGGCACCAGTCAATATCATCTACTTCATCCTTGAAATCTTTGTCACGTCTCTGCTCAAATATACTTGTCTTTCTGGATGTCAGCCACGGTACATATTCTTTCAGCCGTGCTACTAATTTTACAATTTCCGCTACAAAAGATTTTTAGTTAAGAATCATAACTGCTATGAGGTCTCTAACTCCTTGGTGAGTTCAACTTCAGTTTACCTGATTTAGAGTTAAAAGGATCCTCAGGTAGTGGTTCCTTTGGACGACGATCGAAACGACCAACAAAACCTTCCGCTTTATTCCATGAAGAATTTGTCAAGTGGTGATGGTATGGTACTGGCGGTATTTTATCATCCCAGTCGTGTAATCTTGATGAGAAAGTGGTACTGTGGCCTCTGAGAGGCGACTGGCTATTTCGAGATCTCTGGTGTGGCCGGTCAGTGTAAGAAGGTCGTGGTGGTGAGCGGTTGATGTAAGGTGTGGGGGATCTCTCTCTAACCCTCATAGTTTTCTCCCATCCAGAGTCATCACTTTCCCGAAACCTGCTTGAACTCTCCTCGTACTGTCTTGAGCTAGGTGACCTTTCCCTTGCGTAGCGCGTATATGCGGGATTGATGTTGCCAGAGCTTCTACTATTATAGTCGGCACTGTAGAAGTGGTTTGTGGTGCTACCGTAACTGTCTCGCTCTCTGCTCCCATCCCTTTCTCCAGAAACACGTGCGTAGCTGTTACTACTACCTGTACTTGACGGGTACCGTGGTTTTGAACTACCACCGTACGATCTGCTGTATCCCCATCGGTCACCCATGATTTTCTCTTTTGAGTCTTTACACCTTCAATATTTTCTCATAATTCTCAGAAGACACCTCATAATATTTGAGCCCTGCAAAATAAGATTCACCCAATTAGTTTGAATTTGGATAGAACTAAAGCAGTAAGTGTCTATGCTCCTTGTGTTATTTCTACGTCAAGAGATAGGTTAGGTTTTCTTAGGTTATAAATGAGCCAAACATCCAGTCATATTTTGCCTAGAAAAGAGCATTGATACTCGCTGTTTTACTCTAGCCTGAATTTCCCGTGGGCATTATGAAGGATACTCTTATGCGCAACAAAATACACTAGTTCTAGCAATTTAGAATAGAATCAATCTAAATTCTAACAATACATTCTCAAGTCTACTCACACTACAAGTAACCTTAAGTTAAAAAATTTTACAAAATAAATATAAAATGACAAATGAAATGTCTGACCAAATTATGAAACAAGTAAGCAAGCGGTGGTCAAATTTTTTTTAAACCATAACGAGAGAATATTTGGCTCACTTGCAACCTAATGTATTTGTGTAAAAATAACACAGAGGAGGTAGCCGCGCTTATACAATTCTCCTACCGTGAGCTATAAAATAACCATAACTTCAACAACTTATACAACTGCATGTACTAATAATATATACAAATAATTATGTTATCCAACTTTAATTAAACATCACACCTATTCAACTTTATGACTAAAGTAAGGCAGCGGGTGTCAATGCTCTTTCCATGCTAAAATATGAGAGGATATTTGGCTCATTTTGAACCTAAGAGAACCTATCCCATCTCTTGATATAGAAATAACACAGATACCATTGACATCCGCTGCCTTACTCCTACCCAAATTTTACTAACACCTTACTAATGTCCATCATATTACTAGTTATATAGTAAAAATAAAATCCTAGACACTAGTTTACATAGCCGAATAATTCATCGATTTTAGAGTTTGCTTCAGCTAGTTGAGAAACTACATGAAAAGAGATCGGCAACCATTTTAACTGTCAACTTTATGTTATCCTAAAATTGAATCACTCCTACACTTTGAATCACACTGAATCTGGTTCTATAATAACTCAAACCTATTTTTTTTTAAATTAAAGATTACTGTCAATGGATGTAATAAGACCAGGTCCAAATACCTAATTGAATATTTTAGATGAAGAATAAGTGATGGAGCACTGCCTTGTTTTACTCCCTCATCCTTGTGAAGTCTCCAATGTGGTCTTCTTTTGCTAGGGCATGATTTCCTATACTGAGATTAATCCATAATTTGGAAACACGTCCAGTAGTAGCGACAATTTATTTCCCCAAATTGAAAATAAAACAGTTCAAAGCTTGACGAAGAAAGGAAAGGGAATGGACATGATGAAAGATAAAGAGTAAATTAGAAAAGGATGATACAAATGCGGAAAAAGAGTCTTGTGGATGGAATGTGCATGGGAAAATGGTATTTCTACTGCTGACGAACTGGTACGGCACAAACTACCTCCACTTAAGCACAGCCTATACGACTCCAACCAAACTTGGTAAACATATGACATAAACACCACATTTGCAAAATATTTTGAACTCACAATTCGGTTGCGGGTTGTTCCAACAATAGAGCAAATTGTTCCGGAAGGTTCAGAAAAGTGAGGTTACGTATGAGGTTTCTTGAAAAACGTAATACGGTTGAGCAATTGAGGACTTTTGAGTGAGATTGGTCCAACGATATCGGAATATTTGTTTAGAGTTAGTAAACTAAAGTGTGCTCAATTTTTACAACCCATAAGAACCTAAAAGTGGAAGGAACTGACTAATAGTCAGACCCTTTTTTGAATCATTAGCTTCTTATGTGCAGAAAAAAGTGAGTAGCCTTTGGTTAACTCCAACCCAATATTTAAATCAAAATTTCAAACAATTTACTTTGTGTTTAATTTTTATTCGAATTTCTTTCGCTTATTGGTGGAAGTAAAGCACCATCAGCTGATTCTAATATCAGCCCATTTCGTCCTTAAAAAAAACCTAACAAAAAATTCTAACACTAGTGCAATGGGCTGAGAGGCTGAGACAGAAATGACTGAAAAATTGTGCTGATACAATCAACTGACGATACTTTACTCCTACCGCTGAATTTAAATTTTCTTTAGCTATTCTTCGAACTGAAAAACCAGGTGTAATCACGTTGCGAATACTAATGGTTAATGATTGAGAATTTTCACAACTTGAATCTGTCGGTTCGTAGCTCGATATGTTTTTACGTATGTAAAAAGTTGCGCTTGATAAATCAGTTGCGAATGTGAATGAGCCAGAAGACTGCGCCGAGATATGCAGCTACGTCACATAAAAAACCATGGACGGCGACAAAGCTCAAATTCCTTATACTCTTACCTGAACAGTTATTTAGTCACTATTTACATGTAACCTGATACTTCATCTGGCCTAAGATGACTAAATACTAATAATAGATTAACTTGTTAACATTTTTTTGAAATTTTGACTTAACGGCCTACAATAGACGGCGACGTCGTGGACAAAATCTAGCAGCGACACGTGCCGATCACGCGATGTTTTGTCCACGTCGGCGTGAGTCAGAAAACGTTAGGCGGCGGAAGTTTTCCGTTGGTGTTTTCATAAATAATTTAGCTTTACTAAAACAAAACCATACGTCAAACAAAACAGATAGGTTTGAGTTTTACCAAAGTATGTGTTTATGATCGACAGTGTGCTGATCACACTTTCAGTAGTGACGCACACCGAAATTTATTTGGTCGCTGGAGTTCATACCGACGTCCCTTTTGATGTTAGCGGCGCACACCCCTATCCAGTTACATCAATGAGTGAAAGATTCATTAGATTTAGGCAAGGTTAAACCAGCCGGATGAAATTGAACGGGCGATTTGCCTATTGTCCATATGATCTGGACACTTAAAGATTAGGGACAGTGAATGATTTAGACGATAAATTTTTTTAATTAAAAATGACTTATACAATGATTTATAATAATATATGTAGTTTTGTTCAATTTCATTGTTACTCCACTAGCAGATTTAAGTCAGAAACAACTTTATTTTCATAGTAAATAAAAATCTGAAATTACGTATAAAAATATACCCTAGAATCCTAAAATAGATACATATAAGAGAAAGTATTGACTGCAAAAGGCATGTAATAAAAAAAATAGGGAATTGGAAACCCCCTATCTCGTTCCATTTTAACTCACATCAAATTTATCTCCTCACTCCTCCATAGTCTATACTCCATAAATGTTAGTGGCTTATTTTTGAACCCCAGAGTATTTCTCGGATTTAGAGTTTTATTCGTTATATTTTCCAACATATTGCTATTTACCACATCAATTAAGTAAAAATCCATTCGATTNTTATTTCGTTATATTTTCCAACATATTTCTATTTACCACATCAATTAAGTAAAAATCCATTCGATTACTCAAGGTATAATATAAAATGTGGAATTTCTTTGAGGGAATTTATTTCAAAGACAATTGGGAATTGGTAAGATATNTATTTCGTTATATTTTCCAACATATTGCTATTTACCACATCAATTAAGTAAAAATCCATTCGATTATTCAAGGTATAATATAAAATGTGGAATTTCTTTGAGGGAATTTATTTCAAAGACAATTGGGAATTGGTAAGATATAGAGTGTCAGAAATAATTTATAACACCCTAGAAAACATGGCTTTACTTTGATAAAATTATTTTTCTGTCGTGCTCATTAGCGTAGGAAAAGTCTATGCTTTACTTAAAAATTTAGTCTGGTTGTAACTAAAAAGTTTTTGAAGAAATTCATTCATACGTAAGATAATTTAATTTAACATTAAGTTAGATTTTTCTAAGATTACTCACCTTGTAAAACTGTCCTGTCTGAGAAATCCTTTTGATGAACTTATTGAAAATAATTAATTCCACTTAAACACCAGTAAAAATAGAAATAAAATGAAACTGAAAAGGAATGATTAAATAACTTAAAAAAGTGGTTTCTCATATGATTTCGTTTTTTGAAATTGTAAGTGAGGTGAGGTTGAGTGTAAAGTTGTCACATGAGTAATTTTTTATCTCGTTCACGGTTCACCTTTGTAAAAATTATTTTTGATGCTGATTTTCCGCCCTGGTATCACGCCGTTTACAAGCTTCAACACCGTCGTGGTTGAAGGTACAGTGAAATCGTTTTAAGTTATCATTCTTAACTCTAATAGAACCAAAAATAAAAAAAAACACTGAGCACTATCACCAACTAAATTAACTATAACCATCAAAATTTCAATGCCGATGCCGAGAGGTATTGGGATTTTTGGCGGGAATTGAGTTGGAGATAATAACTCAGGGTTTCCACATTTGCTAACTAAATTCCCGCCTAAAACTTACTGCATTTTCGTCATTTGAAATTTTGGTTAGAATTGAGTTGGTGAAAGTACTCAAGGGTTTTTCATTTTTGGTTTCATGCTTTTATGGCTATGTAACAAGACTTTCTTCATATATTACTTATTTTTAGATTCCAAATTTAGAATCCATGAATGGATGCTCAAGTATTCAAAATTATCAAGGACGCCGTTTCTATGCATTTGCATAATCGCAGCGAAGGAAAACTAATTGATGATACTATTAGGATCTTCACGATTTATGAAGAATGGAGCAAATTAACGCAATGTTAATTCGCATAATAACGCATAATCTCAACGTAAACACATAATTTATTTTGCATCACACTTTTACAATTTTTAATACATTTTGTATCATCGTAAGAGCACATTGTTGTTCGAATACCAAAAATTTGACGATTTTTGTTTATCAAACACATTTAACTAATTTTATTTCAAAAATTTTTGCTAAATTTAGCAATATCAGGGTGCTTTTTTTTTTGTTGGGGATATTAATTTTTTGAAATTCATGGCTCTAATTCAACTTATTTTGGTCAAAAGAACGTCCGTGGTGCTCTTATATACACAGACAAATTCTTTTGAAGGTATTGATGTGCATCAGAAGGTCACAATATAAGCTTTTAAATCACCTCGCATAATATCGCATAATTTTTTTGTAAATGCCACATAATATTTTTAAATTTGACGCATAAAATGGGCGTCCTTGAAAATTATCAACGAAAAAAATAAAGTAAAACAACATAATTTATAAGTAGTAGAACTTTCCTTTACTTTCAATTAACCCTTAACTAATGCTTCCGTCGACTATCTTGTTTTCTGTCTTTCTTCCCTATTTCCATCTCCAAAGGTTTTTTGATTTTCTAATAAAATAATTTAAATATTACAAGCTGATTCTTTGAATTTTAAAATGTGTTTGGGGTAATGCTAAGCGTGACTCTCTGGTTTCGAACTGGCTCAGAAAATTCTGAGCCAGAGCCATGAGACAGATGAGAGATTTAGATTACTCTCATTTATTGAGCCAGGGATTGGATTTTCAATTCACAAATTAAAATTAATAAAAATTTACTTAATGAAAAAGTAAGAATGAAAGGTCAGACAAGGTATTATTTAAATTTTTTTTTACATGTTTTCTATTTTGTGATTGAGATTATGCATTGAAATAATTTAATAAAAATCAACCGAATTTCTCCATTTATTGACAATATGGTGGGCAGCACGGTGAAAATTTGAAAAGAAAAAACGTTGATGGTGGGGTACGGGTGGGTAGATTACGGTGGCACAGAAGAGCCTACTTGGGTTAGTAGGCTCTTCTTGTCATTGTTAATAAGTCTAATGTAGCGTCGTCTTCTCTGATCCTAAGTACCGCTAGAAGGAGCCAAGCACCTTCTATAGTTTTCTATCTTAATCAATCAAACAATCAATGAATGATAAACAAATTATGTAAATGTAATTTTTTCAGGCTCTTATAGGGTTATTATAACTTTTGGATCATCATGTCGTAGCATCAGGATTTTTAACGATTAATTTGATAGATTAATTTGACATTATTTAAATAAGTATTTTTCTGATGGGAATGACTAATTTATCAAAAGTATAATTTTTAGTTAGAAAAATCTACATTCCAGAGGTGTTCGTGTTGTTGATTGGTTGGAAATCGGAAAGTAACACAAATACTTTCGAGTCAATCATTTCTAAACGGTGGGTGTGGGTTTTGTCTGTGGAATAGGCTTCCCNCTTTTGGATCATCATGTCGTAGCATCAGGATTTTTAACGATTAATTTGATAGATTAATTTGACATTATTTAAATAGTATTTTTCTGATGGGAATGACTAATTTATCAAAAGTATATAATTTTTAGTTAGAAAAATCTACATTCCAGAGGTGTTCGTGTTGTTGATTGGTTGGAAATCGGAGAGTAACACAAATACTTTCGAGTCAATCATTTCTAAACGGTGGGTGTGGGTTTTGTCTGTGGAATAGGCTTCCCNGAGTAACACAAATACTTTCGAGTCAATCATTTCTAAACGGTGGGTGTGGGTTTTGTCTGTGGAATAGGCTTCCCACGTTCCTAAGGTAAGGTTTAGTCTTTCTAATTGATGTATAAAAATTTGACTAATAACGTGGCTTACCTAGGAAACACTGACAGCAAGGAGTTTAGAATTTATTTCGAAAGTTCAACTAATGGAACCAGGAGAAATAAAACAACGTCAAAAAGACAAGGTCAAGAGTCGTCATCACGGACTTTTCTTTCAACGAGTTACTACTCAATGTCAAGAAAAATGGAAGAAAGTCAAGGTATGACAAAATGATTCATTAGAAATAAAATATTATCAGGTTTAAGTGAAATGATTTTGTTTAAATTGTTATTTAGAGAGGAAGTGGGATTCCATTAAAAGGATGTGTAGGAATTGGTTTTAAACTTCAACAACGAGTGGACAAGTACAATTGTAATTCAGACAGTAGACTCCGATGTCATACTCTTCAGATTTCCACCAATCAATCTCATCCTGAAACAATTAAGGTTGTTAACTACTTTTTGTCTAAGATGACACTTTGAAATTGAAACATAATTTCTTTAATTTCCTTGAGCAGAATGATGAATTACGTCATGGAAATATCAATACTAGTAAGTCTGATGACTGGATTTCTGAACATCTTTACAAAAAGTATACGGAAACTGACTCCCGTCCAATATCACCTGATATAATAAAGTATCAGATTAATCGTCAGAGGAATAATACTATCTCATCAAGGTAAAATAATTATTTTCATAATAGTATTTATTTAACTTGAGGTTTAGGTATGCAAGTGTGAATAATTATTTTTGAATTACTAAATACTTCCTATACGATTTCCATCGTCGAACTTTAGACTACTACCAACTGTCANTGAATAATTATTTTTGAATTACTAAATACTTCCTATACGATTTCCATCGTCGAACTTTAGACTACTACCAACTGTCAGAAGATTGATAAATCTATCCAGTCTGACTCATTTTTTTTGTAGCTATAATTATTTGTTGTTAATCAGTAATTGTATAGTAGTAAGGTATTACTCGTCATAATTATGGTTTACNCAGAAGATTGATAAATCTATCCAGTCTGACTCATTTTTTTTGTAGCTATAATTATTTGTTGTTAATCAGTAATTGAATAGTAGTAAGGTATTACTCGTCATAATTATGGTTTACTTTTTTTATTGAATCTCTTTTTGTATTACCAGGGACAAGTCAATAATACATCAGAGAAGGTGTTTTACTCCAGATCCGCCTGAGATGAAATTCTGTCAAATTCACAATCCTGGTGTATTGATACTGGATTTACGAAAAGTGAAGAGTGTTGACGTCGTGGCACGACAAAATAGCTTCACTTCTACTGGAACAGGTTCATTTTACGAAGAGGATGACGATGAGGTTTTAAAAAATTTACGAGGCTTTCCAAAAAATTCTTCAATGTATCGGTCAACGACACCAAAAATTGAACAGGTTATGCAGCGAACAATGAAGAAAGAAAAATCCTCATTGACTTGTGTAGAATCTTCTGGTAACAAAATTTTCAATCGGGTGAGAAAATTTTTTAATTGTTAGTTGTTTGGATGGCATTGAATTGAAATTCGGATTTTGTAAATCTGAAGTACAGACTTTTAGAAATGAAATAATTTTTAACATCAACATTTCATTGTCATTTGAAATCCAAATTTAGGGTATTACATAACGGCCGCCGTGAAAATCGACATTTTGATTTCGAACAGTAGTGCACCTCACAGTGGAAACGAGACATTTTCTGAAACTAAAAGATGAGTGCTAGAAATACGACTCATTGAGTTGACTCAATAAATGACTTTTTCTAGTGAGTCAGTCAAACTCAAAAATTTCAAAAGTAGATTCACGACTTAGAGTGGGAGGAAACACTACAGAACTCTGTTTTCTACCATACAGAGGTCTGTATGGTATACCATACAGACCTCTGTATGGTAAAAGACAGAGTTCTGTAGTGTAGTGAGGTACCATACAGAACTCTGTATGGTAAAAGACAGAAGTCTGTATGGTTTTATAGCGCATGTCAGAAACCAGGAAATGATGATTTTACACAATTGTGAGGGGAGAATTGTGAAAAAATACATCCCGAAAACAACATAGAATTATAAGATCGCTTAAAACAGCAATAATTATTTATATTTCAGCAAATCATTAGGGACAGCATAATAATTATAATAGGGTAGGTATAATAGCATAATAATAGTACAAATTATTGAAAAATAATTTTGACGTGTAAAAAGTTAGGCATTTGTTAGATTCAATATGAAACTTTGAATACTGTTATTTTAAAATTTCTTTGGCCCGTGGAGGTGACTTTTGGGCAATATTTTGGCTCCTTTCACTTCATTTCATAAATACTATCGTATTTATAGAACCTATATATCCGCAGGTGGTTTCAACAAACCTCTAAAAATAATTATAGCAGCAGTGAACACAACGCAGTTGTTAAATTTATATTTTACTACTTTGTATTTGACTACACACAGAGTTCTTAAAACGCATGGAAATAGTTGAGATTAAGGAAAACGATATATTGACAGAAGTTGCCAAATTTCTACCAGATCTAAAAACCTTCCAATTATATCTGTTAATACTCCAATCTGCCTTTAACGCGTTTGTAGCTCTGATTTTTGTTACAAATTATTTTATACAGCGTCTCCACTAACTACAATTTTATAACTAACAAACTATGACGTTAGAATATTAACGAAGGTTTGCCTGATTTGTTTATTAGTGTTAATTTTGTATCTTTTTTTTTTAATAAATCGGATTAAAAATTTATTACTTCTTAAATAAACAGATACAGTACGGATTTATTCCTTAGGCAATCAGTCTTGAAACAGTTCGAACAATAATTTATTAATTTCAATTTATTCGTTGTTGCTAATGTGTGAGATGTCGAGCAACAAACAGTGATTTTTATCCGCGAGCATTTCACTTCTATTACCCGAGAGCATTTCACTTCTATTATCCCCTCACAGTAACCAAACTTGTCCTTCGTCCGCATGACGTAGCATACAGAACTCTGTCTTTTACCATACAGAAGTCTGTATGGTATACCATACAGACCTCTGTATGGTAGAGAACAGAGTTCTGTAGTGTTTCCTCCCACTGATTGATGGTATTATAACGTGTAGCTCTACAGGGTGGTTAAAGTTTTTTTTTGCACCCTAGAAAGCATGACGTCATTTTTTCACACTATTGCAAGCAACAACATAAATTGGGAGGAGCTACGGTGAAATAGAAGAAAGAGGATGGGAAAAATGATTAATCACCCTGTACATAAAAAAACTTAAATCCATCAACTGCATTATCAACATCCTGTGTCATAATCATCCCATCTAAGGTGCTTCAAGTAAAAAATAATTGTTAACTCTCCTAGGATTCGAACAAAGACCGTGCTGATGCTACACGTACACTTTCCGTTCAATTGTTTCCAAAAAAAAAAAAAAAAAAATTCGACCAGACTTTCGATTCGACCAAACGGATAAGAACTAGGTTGTTTAATGGAAGTACTAACAAGGACTGCATGCAACTTTGCTTAAGAGCTATTTGTTTGCTTTTATAATTTCCGGTGATACTAACAACAAAGACGATAGCTATAGGATAAAACTATCCACTGATGCACTACATTTATTAGTTTGACATTCGTTAGGTTTCACTGTGATGGAAACGACTGGTAGAAGTCTCATCCAGAAATTTTTACGAGTCATAAAGTGAAAGTCAACCAACATAGTAGTACTTCCAAGTTGGAAGTTCCAACTTCAGAACTTCGGTGAGACTGCTACAGTTGCCAATGGAAAGTTTAGGTCATACGGAAATAGATTTACCATCAGATTTCATTTCATTTATTGAGTCAAATTACGAAAAAATATTTCTAATAAGTGAAAAAATTAAAGAGTTTTATGAAGATTCAAAACCTGGAAAAAAATATGGAGAATTTAGAAAAGTTGGATCTGTTTATACAGACGTTGACGACGAAGTTGTGCCAATAATTTCTGCAAAGATTGAACTTAAGTCAGAGTTACTCAAAAAATTAAAGAAAATTGAAATTGAAGAGTCTCATCGGTCTTTAGATGAGAAGAATAGAGAGAATTTAGATAATGATAGACGAAAGTCTGAAGATATTTCTCGTAAGTTTCCCTTACTAGTACTCTCACCTCAACCAAACCAGCCTCAATTTCTAGAAAGTATATCACTTTTCGTTGAAGGAGTCGCAATTCAATTAGTTGATAGATCCGACCACAATAGACAACATCGACAGATTTTAGACCAGGGAAAACGATCCTTGAGGAAACGTATGGCATATTTTCGCATCCGTTCATCGAAACAACAAAGATCTTTTAAAAAATTAAAACGAAAGAAGAAGCAAGTGACACAACAACGGAATGAAAGTTCTTATGAATCATTTTCTCAAAGTGGAAATACTACAATGCCAACCATCAATGAAATTGCATGGGATATATACCAAAAGTATGAATCTAATAAATATACTCTCCATTCTTTTAAACAGTCCATACCTCCGCTCCATTCGTCAGTTCTTACACTTCTTGGAAATCGATCTTCTGGAAATCCATCTCCTAGGCAAGGGACAGTCCAAATCATCTCTCCAGCAACTAAACAGAAGGTAAATATTTTATTCAATTAATGGAAACATTTAGTAAGAATTATTCCCTTTGATTATTATAAACAAGCTTCGAAGACACGGGAGACGGAGAAAAAGTGAAAGCACCGAGAAGAATGGGGTGGATAAAGTTGAAGATAAGGATAGGATTGAAGGGGATGATGGAAGTGGTTCCAAAGGTACCATCGCTCTCGAGAACACTGATGACACTACGACTTCTGAAGTAGGGAGCAATGGTCGAAGAGACAGTCAAGAACTTACTCCTCAACCTTCAACTCAACTCTACCAAATCCTGGACAAATCATTATCCAGAACCAGATGGTACCTGTCTGTGAGTCATTATTAGTTGTCAATCATTGAATGTAGTGGTTTGTGAGCTGAGGTGTTTTTGATTAATTTTCAGAATGATGAAATTCATACGGAGATACACTTGTTGGAGAAAGTACTTGGAAAAAGTGAAAACAAGTTGAGAAATAATAGAAAAGAAGACGACTTGGTGTCAATGTCACTGATTCCAAATACACAGCAACAACGCAGTCTGAAATCAAGTTGACTACATTGTTACGTGTGAATAAAGTGATTCCCTGGAAGTTCTTCGAATATTCGTTTATTATCGCTCGACTTTTCCTCAACGAATTTAAGGGAAAAATATTAATCTCTTAATTACGATAATTATATTTATAACATTCAATCTGCGAGAATTAGAGAACTTTGTTATTAAACCCAAAGGCTCATTTAGACATGCGTAGTTAATATAAGCTGTCACAATTAGATTCACTTAACATTAGACAAGTTCTACTTCGATATACTTAAGATTAGTACTAGAAACCTATAAAAATTATTTCTAGTCGATTGAACGTAAGGTGCGATCAACTCGCAAAGGATCACATATGAGATAGCAGTAGCAGACATGGAGTATTCGCCAAACTAAAATCAAGATAATTTAAATCTCGAATTTATTTAGTTTCGTTATATTTTTAATTTTACCCGCTTTTAGCTAGGGTAGAATAGGTATGGCCTTTTTGGGAATTGAAAATATTCTCTGAGATTACTTTCAGGAGATCCAGCACGTGAAGTTTGATTAGATGATGTATTTAGTTTGATGGATTCTATTTCTGATCCAATTTAAGCTTGCTCAGTCCCTTTTGAACAAGTTCATTCATCTGGAAAGTTATTAAATTGAATTGTCAGTGTCAGTTCCTTGAAGAAAACTTTAGTTGAAAATTGTGTAGAAATGAATTTACTATTTTTTCGAAAGCTCTCTGGTTATCGTCACTAGTATTTTTGTTGTCTTGACCACTGGTAACTTTTTTTTGAACGGGCTGGTCGTTTGGGAAATACTGTGGGCCACCAAACATACCAAATCCAAGTGGAAATCCACCAAGAACGACCTTATCATTGCGCGAAGCTGGCTCTATAGAAATAAATGAGTAAAGTCAACCATTTAAATAACGACTACAGTAGCAGTGGAACATTACTCACCGGAATACCACAAAGGTTCTGCTTCTTCTCTGTCGTTGTTCTGTCGTACACCCTTCAGTACGAGTTCAGCCACCTAAAATTTTAAAATTTTAAGATTTAAAAATGTAAAAAAATATATTCTCAGATTATTTCAAAATTTGGTTTACTTACAATTTTTTCAAAAGCACGTTTCTCGCGATGTTGTTGCTCGCGTTGTTGTTCCTCGCGTTGTTGTAGCTCGCGATGTTGTTCACGTTGTTCTTGCTCACGCTGTTGTTGCTCGCGATACTGTTTCTCACGTTGTTGTTGCTCGCGATATTGTCCTTCGCGATATTGTCCCTCACGATGTTGTCCCTCACGATGTTGTACCTCACGATGCTGTTCCTCGAGAGTCTGTTGCTCCCGAAGTTGTTGCTCCCGATGCTGTTGCTCACGATGCTGTTGCTCACGATGCTGTTGCTCACGATGCTGTTCTCCTCGATGTTGTTCCTCGCGATGATATTGATCGCGATGTTGTTGGTCGCGATAATGATTATCACGATGTTGGTAATCACGATATTGTTGCGCATTATGATTGAAATTTCCGCGACCAACCGGAACATACAGATATGGATTATGTCCAACAATTCTAGGACTATTTAGAGTGATTTCTAAATTATTTGCCAAATCTCGTGGTTTTCGTTTACAAGCTGGGTCTCGGAAGCAGAGAAGAAGAAATTCCTAAAAAAAAAAAAAAAAAAAAATTATACATGGTCTTCAACAGTTGGAGTGATTGAAATTTAATTCATTGAACAACCTTTGGATAGACAATTCGACCATTGGAGCCTTTGGATTGAAGTTGACCTTTTGAATCAGAATGATTCGAATTTTGCAATCTAGGCATAGAAATCAATCTTCCCATGGTATCTCGGAGGCAATCCCCGGAAGACATACTGTCCATTTTCTGGAAGCAAGAACTAAGGAACCTAAAACAAAAAAATAAGGTCAGGGTTAATTCTGTATAAATAAATAATAAATGTTGCCTAACTACGTATTTATAAATTAAATATTATACTTTTTCTTTGACCAGTCACCAGTGTAATTATAACTAGACGAATTAGACTGTTATAATATCGTTAGGATATGAAATCCAGAGACCAAAGAGCGTAAAATCTCCCAGAAAAACTTTTTGACTATCTACTATCGTTGTGCTGGGTTATTGAAGTAACAACCTAGACTGAGAGTCGTTAAGACTTTTATGTAAGGTATTAGGTTCATTATCATCACATCATATCACCATCGTTTACCTTTCAAGTTTCTTTCAACTGTACAAGTCCCAGACTCAACTCGACAACGTGAGTAGTAGTGTCTGGCGTCGTCGTTTACTACTGTTTACAAGATCAACACTTGATTAATTCTCCAGCACCAAACAAAGACTGAAGAAAAAAAAACAAAAACAGTCTTGGGCCTTCCACTAGGCACTCAGCAGCAGGCTCATTCAGAATCTTCAAATTTAAACAAACTCTGCCTTTTATTTTACCTAAAAATAGATTCCATAGCAATCTACCAAAATTTTAACTATTTTTCTCATTCAAATTTATTTTTTAAATAATTTTGAAATTTTGAAATTTTTAAAGGAAAAAAAATATTTTTTTTTTCAAAAATTTGTCTAGGGTAACTCACATCTGGTTTGAATGATTTAAAAACTTTTTTCACGAATTTAGTAAGGGAATTAAAACAATTTTTTTTTCTTTTTTAAATAACTTCTATCTTTAGTAATAATTCTGAGTAAATATAAATTCAATTAATAGTCAGAATTACAGTACAGAGTACAGTGTAATGCATCTATAATTTCCAATCAAATGAAAAATTGTTAACAAAATTACATAATTTAGAATTGACATATTGATAATTGGAAATTGGGATTTAAAATGGAGTTGTTGGTAATTTGCCCACCTATGTATGTAAATGAGAGGGGTGGAATTATTTCGTTAATTCAAAAATTCGAAATCAGTGGGAATGTGGTGGTGGGAGGTGTGCGGGTGGAGAGCTTTAGATGTGGTGGTGTTTAGTATGAAATGGGTTGTGGCTCATAATGCCCAACAATTTACGCGCGTAAGCTGAGAGAAAAATATTATCCTGTTGTACTCAAAGCCATACTTACAACACCACCCGAGGATTCGGCATTCATACAACAACTCAATCACAACACACAATTCCATTTTCATGCATTTTTCTTGTAAAGTTACTACGTACAGTCCATATCACTTGCGAAGAGGCCGATTTTGAGGGCCATGACTAAAATAGTTACAAAATGCTGACCAATGTTACCACTTATTTGTACATTAGTCAAAATATTAATAGCCGTTTTTTGTGATAATTGCTGAAGTATGCAATCTCTCAATGTGAAATTAACATGAGTTTTGGCAAATGTTATGAGAAATAAGATAACAAATTTCAATTTTGTTGGTTGAGTAGATTATGAAATTTTCGCGCGAACATAAAAAATTGGCGAGTGAAAGCGCAGAATATTAATAGCCGATGTGGTGAAAATTTGGAATTACTAATCACTACGCCGATAAATTTTACCAAACTGGTAAGTTAACTACTAAATTAGAACATAATTATGTAAATACATCTTTATTGGNATTGGCGAGTGAAAGCGCAGAATATTAATAGCCGATGTGGTGAAAATTTGGAATTACTAATCACTTCGCCGATAAATTTTACCAAACTGGTAAGTTAACTACTAAATTAGAACATAATTATGTAAATACATCTTTATTGGCGTCGTAAGTGTATTAATTGGTTAAATATTTAACCAGAATCGGTCGAGTGAAAGTACTCTGAATTCCAAAAGGATCAAATAAGAAATATGGCCCAGAATCAAACTTTAAACGTGAAAATCCGTTAAATAATTGTTAAATCTGAGCAATCGGTACAAAATTAGCTTAACTGTGCCCGGAATTTTGTACAGGGGCACCGCGGCCGTTTAAAAATCAACCGCAGTTGTCGATTCTATTGGAGCTAACATATTCACTAAAACGAATACTAATTTGTCTAAATCTAACCCAAATTTTAATAATTTTATAAGTTCGATTGATTCATAATTTATACTTTATGAATAAAGAATGTTATGCATGATCATAATTATTATCAAAAGTGACCACTGCCTGAAATCCTTCAGTATTTTGAGGAGTCTCGTGAAGAATTTTTACTACCTCGCACTCATGACATCTATAAATACGGACACTGTGGTTTGCAAATAAATTTGTTGCAAGCAATGCACTGATTTTGCGTCTTCCCACGTTTCTTTGAATTTCCTGGGCACAAATTACATCTACCTTGCTGAGTCAATTGTTCTGCAGATTCTACTATCTTGGGGATGGTAACACCCATTACTTGTATGGCAGATTGGATATGACGAGGGAGACGTGAAGCATGTGGTTCTTCGGCTCGTCTGCGAATGAGAAGGAGCGTCATCCCTTCAGCTAACCACAAAATAAATTTACGCCGTCGACTGGTCTTTATCCCCTGGTCCAGTATTATAAAATTTCCAAATGGTGAAAGTATTTAACGCTGCAGCATCTAGTAAAGTGTAGAACACCTTCATAGGCCATCTGAAAATAATAATAATAATTTAACCTTGGAAAACAAAGTAATACAGCTTGAAACTAAGAGATTAATCCCGGTGAAAATAACCCGAGTGAAAATATCTCTAGTATAAATAACCCAGGCGAAATAATAAAAATTATTATGGTAATGTAGACATACCGATTAGTTTTGCGCTGAGAAGAAAAAGTTCCAATCATTTGATCTGCATTGTCAACCCCTCCTTTCGTCCGGTTATAATCCATTATCATGACGGGCTTCCGTTTTGGAAATGACTCATCAATGGCCGAATTATGATGTTCTGTAGAAAGTAGCAGAACCGTTCTATTTTTTTAGGACCCATGAAACAAGGGTGGCGTCCTTGGTGAAAGCGAAGATGGAGTAATGGACCACCCTACCCTTAGGGTTAGACTGATAAGATGGAACTTCGACTCGAAGAGATTTGGTTGTTCCGAGCGTGGTCATCTTATTCATTAAAAGCTCTTGTGCCGACGCAAGAGAGACGAAGAAATTATCAGCTGTTATGCCCCGCCCAGTTCCAAAGTAACTTTTAGCAGGACAAAAGTCAAGGACAACTTTTTTCCCAAGGCCGGCCTCCACCGTGTTTCCTTTCTTTCGTTGGTAAATGGACATTTTCGTAATGTATCCTGTGTCTGAGCAGCAGCACACCCAAATTTTGAGACCATATCGTCCAGGCTTACTTTTTATGTAAACCCGTATACCCGCTCCCCCACGAAATTTCACCAGCATTTCATCAATTGTTAAATTTGGTCCAGGTTCAAAATTTTGTTCCAAAATTTCAACAAACATGATAAAAAACCTCTTCAATAGGAGCAATTTTGGAAACTACTTCTTCTCTCTTCTTTGCATCTAGTCTAGCTTGCCTGTCATCAAATCTCATAACACCACAGAGTTCCTCAAATCTTCCGCGACTCATCGTGGCAATCACTGGTGGGTGTGGGTACTTCGGGTTTGAAGTCCACAAGTGTTTCCACGGGAGATAATCTGCAAGGATAAATAAGTATCCCAGCGAAATAACAAATCCGGAAAAAACCCAGTGAATTGAGCAACCCTGTCCTTGTGTCAATAACAGGGTTCATGGATCTTTTGATTTTTTTTTCGAAAAAAAAAATCAAATAATTATCAAAAATCTTACCCAATAATTATCACGGACCCTGGACAATAACGGCATAGAGCTATAAAAAAACTCACTTGTCCCTGTCACCACCGCACATAAGCAACACGCCGCAAAAGGCATAAATTCGGTTTGATCCAAATTCACCCATGCCCTGGTGACTTTGAGTCTCTTCGCGTGTGTGCGTGAGTTCTCTTAGTGTGGAGAATAATTTTTTCTGCAATATCAGGTGTCATAAATATTTTGAAAATGTCAAAATAGGTCATCATTTCATTGGCGGCATCATTCTTTGGTCAGATCACAATAGATACTTTATTATGCTGCTTTGTTTTAGTAGGCTTTGGAGGCTTCAATGACCACTCTGTTCCATTTTTGGAAATCAAATTTCCCGACGCTAGAAACAAATGAAAACAGTGTAAATTTATTGTGTAACTCAGTGAGTTTTAATACCCTGTGACTAGTTACAGTTTCTTACTATATTCATCATTGGATTCGTCTTCAGTTCCACTTGAACTACTTGAGTTTTCCATAAGTGGTTCGAATTCATCCGAGTCGACATTCTCGGAAGAAGTTGATGCTGAGTCATCTGAGGCATGTATTGGGTCACATATATCTGGAAAAACTACTCGTTTCCGTTTCTTGGAAGCGTTCGCAGACATTATGAATTCTTATTCAAACCCAATCACTTCACTATAGTCTTATAACTTAAATGATCAAGTTAAATAAAGCACTAATTGGTTCAATACAGAGTAAAATCGGAGTAAATTAGTGTCAGGAGTGAAATTTTTCTAAATATGAATGATTTATTGGAAACTTGGTGCTTCCAACAATTTCTTTTGCAATGGCGGTCAACGAAAAACTTCAAAAAGTAGCATGTCCAAAAATTGGGGCACACTTGGACCAGTACAGAAAGTTACAGGTTAAAGGCATTGAGGAATTCTTATTGTTCACAGTATATTTTCGTCGGCACATTGTCACCTGTATAACTAAAACAGATGTAATTCTGTATAAATCTAGAACCATATTGCATGTTGCAATTGGATGTTTCAAAGTTTTGAAAATTTGCGATATGGCGCCATAGCGGTTGTCATAACCGCCATTTTAGCCAAATTTTGTATCCCGTTTTCTCAGGAATAGGTAATCCAATTCACTTCTGTTTTTCCAATTCAATTCACTACCACCTTCCCTCTATGGATCTTACGTTGGAAATTTGGAATAGTTCACATTTCCGCCACAGGTGGCGTTTCAATCAATTCTTCCTTAATTCCTTTTATATTCCCCCCCCCCCTTTTTTCTACAAAAATTCCAGACGTCTGTTATAGCAGAAGTATGCACTATTCCAAATTCTAAAGAAAAGACCCTTCTGGGGAAGGTCAAATGGAATTGAATGGAAAAAAACCAAAAGTCGATTGGAGTCCAGGTTGCTGAGAAAAAGGGATACAAAGTTTGGCCAAAATGGACGCAGTGATTATCGATTTCATTGCGATATAGCAATGTTAAGCAAAATCAGGAATGGCATGTATAACTAGGTATCGAAAGATACTTATACACAAAATTTCACAGTCATGAAACCCGTTGCTGAGTCAGATTCTGTGGACAATAAGAATTCCTAATTAGGAAGCCAAAAAAATTTCTTTTATTTTTTCTACCTACAGCATAACTGAACATACCCAAATGACATGTATTCAATGCCAAGGAAAATTTTTACTTGAGGAATTGAAAAAATCCCGACAGGATTCACTAAATTCAAGTTTAGCTAATAAATTTTCACCAACGATATCCAAAATATTGGGCACAAATGAGGTATTGAGACTTAAACATATTGAGACGGTGGCAGCAGGCGTCATAATAATTTAATAAAAATTATTAAACATTATTTGTTAGTTTTTTTTTGCTGCGAGCTTACTGCGACTTTTGTTAAAATTGAATTTACATGTGTGTAATTAAAGAAAGAGAGGATGAGGATGAAGAAGGGAGGATTCTGATTGGTCAGTCTCCTCATACAATTCTCATCAAAAGAGATGAGAATTGTATGAGGAGGTTGTCAGTCACAATTTGTCTACTCACAGGATCATTAGTTGGTCCAGTGAGCTTTTTTTGTTTTTATTAAAGTAAAGTTTTTTGTAAGTATTTCGTTTGTCGTCTGTCGTTTTGTTTGTCGTCTGTCGTTTGTCGTTTGTCGTCTGTCATCTGTCTTTTGTCGTCTGTTGTTTATCGTCTGTTGTTTGTCGTCTGTCATCTGTCGTTCGTCGTCTGTCATCTGTAAGTCAGGGTTTGGGATTTTGGGGTTTTGGTGGCTCTAGAGTTATTGTTGAAAGGACTCTGTGGTGTACTATGTCTCTATTGGTCAGTTGTCCTGTCAGGAGACATGACAGAGTACCCACATTGTCACAATATGGTAAATACCGTAAAGAAGAGAAAGTGCGAACCAAATACGTAGCTAACAAATTCAGCGGAACGTCGAATTCTGAGAGAAGCTAGCAATAATTCAATAACTGCTGCCAAAATCAACTACAATTTGGATTTCAAGGACACTCCACAGACAATATGAAACGTTTTAAATTCATCGGAAATCTTAAAGTTCAAAAAAAGGCTTAAGAAGTCACCCCAGAACGCCCTACACAAACGGAAAACCTGGACTGGAAAAGAGAAAGCATATGCCGTTGAGATAAATGGGAAAATATGATCTGGAGCGATGAAAAAATGTGGAATTTGGATTGACTTAATGGATTTTCAGCATACTGGTACGATTTAGAAAAGACTGAACATATTTTTTCCACACCGCATCCCGGCGGCGGATTGTTCATGATTTGGGTGCATTTAGCTTTCATGGACAAGCACCGCTCCGTGTCGCAACACCGCGACAGGCCTCCAATAAGTTTCAGGATACCTGAGGGAACCTCTGTTGCTTTATTTTGATGCTTTAAGACAAGATAATGGCATCTGTTTGCACGACGGCACAAGATTTAACACTTCCAACTGTACTAAGAACTTTCTCCAACACATTAATAATCCACTTATGATTTGGCCACCATGTTCTCGGGACCTGAACTCAATAGAGAACGTTTAGGAAGTCATGGCTAGACAGCTGCATTCGAATAGAAAACAATATAATTCACTCGAAGAGCTTAGAACGGTGGAGAAAGCAAACAGGGAATGAATCCAAGAGTCCTTCCTCCAATCATGGTCTTTATCGCTACCAAATCGAGTTTTCTAAGCTATTTTCGGTTAAAAGATGATGCATTAATTATTAAGTAAAAAATCTGGTCCGATGCATTGTTCAAATTCAACGTTATACGTGAATTAAAGCAACTCGGCTATTAATATTTTGCGCTTTCTCCACGTTCATTTTTACTTTCTCTTGTATATTTCGGATACGGATTGCCCCAGGTGTCTGAGATTTTGCGAGGTTATTTCTCACCTCCTTATGCAGCTCTGATGTTAATTTCACCATGACAGATTGAATACTTCAGTAATTATCCCAAAAACCATCCCCTCGGCTATTAATATTTTGACTTGATCAGGCTTTTCTCGGTCAGCATTTTGTTGGTAAGTATTTTAGTCATGGCCGTCAAAATCGGCCTCTTCGCAAGTGATATGGACTGTAGTGTTTCATTACACTGTTTATATTAGTGAGATTTTATTTCCAAGTTTAAACTTAAACCTAAACATCAATATANCAGTGTTTCATTACACTGTTTATATTAGTGAGATTTTATTTCCAAGTTTAAACTTAAACCTAAACATCAATATAATTCTTTTAACTCAGTTTGAACTTGAAAAGTGAAAGAACTGAGTTTGATTTATTTTCACTCCATAAACATAAATATAAAGTTAAAGAAAAGATCCGAAAATGATCGAATTTTGTCAAAATGTTAAGTAAAACTTACTACAAGGTTTAAGTTTAAACGTGAAGAAAAATATCTCACTTTTATGGCTTGTGCAAACCTAATTTTTATGATTAAATATTGTATTTGGAGAACCTGATGAAAAAGTTAGTTATTGTAAGCCGCGTTAGGTCTTACTGAGGAATTTCGGGGAAAGATAGTATGTTTTGGGGGCCAAAATGTGTAGGGGTCGGAGAAGTGACGGAGTATGCGATGGGAATTGTCTTTAGTAATGGGAGAAAGTCAGGGAAACCAGGTCCAGATAGGGGAGAAAGTTAGTGGGGAAACTGGGTCAGAGGTTAAGGAATCACTTACTTGAATAGCTGAAAGTCACTAGACCCTTAACTTTAGTGAAAACTGGCGAAAGCCAAACACAAAACAAAAGTACCAAAAACAACAAAGGGCAAGGGAGAAATGTGGAAGGGGGTGAAAACCGGAATGAGACGGACTTCCCATTCCTCTTTTTTCAAGATGGATGGAGCGTCGTTTTGAGAGAAATACTCCCACACGCCGATAAATCCAACTGGAAAAGGTGAAAATAGAATAGACTAAAGGGGAGGAAGGATAGAGTGTTGAAGAAAGTGGAAGTATTCACTTTTTCATTTATCAATAATTTCAGTACTACCACGGCCGGGATATGGTTTTTAGAATCGTATTCTATGTAAAATTTCTGTTCGATTGAAATATTGTCTTACCAAATTCCAAATCGGTTAATTGTATCCAAAGTGAAGACGAAGGGACTTGTATTGGGATGATATTTACACACAGGAATTAGAGAATAAGACTTGAGGTAGATTCAGCAACGGAAACCACAGGAACAATTTTCTGATAAGAAAAGATTCAGGAATAGAAGTCAGGAACAGGTCAGGAACAGGTACTAGTCAGGATCAATGATTAGTAGTGATTACAGGAACAAAGGTTTGACAGGAACAAGAGTTAGTAGGAACACAAGTGATAAGATCAGGAACAGGTGAATTGATTCAAGTATTATCCAGATAATAGACGCACTAAGCTGATTCAAGGACGCCAAAAAGCAGAAAAAGCATATTCTTTAGCTGAAANGCACTAAGCTGATTCAAGGACGCCAAAAAGCAGAAAAAGCATATTCTTTAGCTGAAAGGTCTGAACATATAATTCGTGAAAAATGGCGTCGATTAATGCAATAAAAAAAGCAGGAAAAGAATATTTTTTTGGTGAAAGCAGAAATTCTTTCTGAAAAACATATTTTCTTGGAATTTGCTGCTTTTGCTTTAATGTCAACTCATGAGACAAAGATCGACCCTAAGAAAATATAAAAAGAATTTACAGCGCAAATCTTTAAAACAAAATTAAATAATTCTTATTTCAATTTCATTGGAAAGTTGTTATTAAATTCAAAGATTAACAATTCTATTGTAATTGACGGATGAAAATTTAGAAATTCATTTGAAAATACTCTACATTACGCAGTGCGAAACGACAAAAGATCACGAAATTGACTCATAAAGTGAATAAATGCGTCAACCGATATAATAAAAAGCTCTATGGTATAATTTTAGAAAATGCAAGAAAAGTATATCTTTTAAAGAAAAGTCGCAGGATGTTTTTAGAGTTAGAGCATATTTTCGGCGTCCTTGTCAGTTCTATTATCGCTAATAATAGAACTTGAACAATTATAACTGTTAAAAAGTTAAATACAATTGAATACGTGATGAATCTAATTAAAGTCAAGAGAGCTGAAATCCGAACGACCTTCCTCTTTGACTTCTAATCAAACACTGATTTAATTGAAATGAAAATAGGCGCTTTTGAAATGCGTATAGAATATTTATAAAGGAATAAATAAGTTTCACTAGATAGGAAATTGTTTCGTTGGTAACGGAAACTGAACAAAAGGTAGAAAAGGTAAATCGGAAAATTTTCGTCTCACTTTTTTTCTTGAATATTTGAAATCAGTTAAAAAAAGGAGAGTAAAAATTGTCATCGTATATTAATTCGCTATATAGTTGAGCAGGAGTGAATGCCGAAGTATAGTTGGGTATACTTGGTTTTGAGTAAAGTTTTTAGTATGACTTGAGTTTATCTTTATTGGTCTGAGAATGACAATTAATAATTAAGAGTTTTCTCCTCTTTCTTATCTTCNTCGTCTCACTTTTTTTCTTGAATATTTGAAATCAGTTAAAAAAAGGAGAGTAAAAATTGTCATCGTATATTAATTGGCTATATAGTTGAGCAGGAGTGAATGCCGAAGTATGGTTGGGTATACTTGGTTTTGAGTAAAGTTTTTAGTATGACTTGAGTTTATCTTTATTGGTCTGAGAATGACAATTAATAATTAAGAGTCTTCTCCTCTTTCTTATCTNTCTGAGAATGACAATTAATAATTAAGAGTTTTCTCCTCTTTCTTATCTTCTCTCTTCCTCCTCGAAGAAGATAAAGATAAAATAGGCAATCAACCAAGGAAGGAGAAGAACCTTGAGTGTCTGTTCTTGGATCGGTTACTTTACTTCAGTTCTTGGTCGTCGTCACTTCTAATTGGTGGAACCAATTTTCATTTTCTTATATTGTAAGATAAATCAAGCCTCCTGTACCTAATCATAACCCTAATCACAATGGCGGCAACCCGGAGACTCCAAAAGGTAGATCAATTAAATATGTTTGAATTGGTTACGGTACGGTTAGTGTTGGCCAAACGCCAAACCCTTCACCACAAACCAGTATGTGTGGGATTGGGATGTGGATGTTATTTCTAATGTGCTTTCCAAACCTAATAATTGTGGCAAGGCAAGCATAAGACGTAATTTTTTAACTTAAGAAAACATAACCTACTGGCATATAATCATCAAAGATATCACTGATTGGCAACAGCTACTTACAACATTCAATTCTTGAAAGTGGTTAGGTTTTTAGTGATGATGTATTCATTTCCATTGCAGGAGCTTCTCGAGATTCGAGCAACCGGAATGCGAGCTTTCCGAGAAATCGTGGTTGAAGATAGTAACATTCTGTTTTGGCAAGGACTCATTGTCCCAGTAAGTGTCCAGAATAAGATTTATAAATAAAGAACACTTCTACATTCTTTAGTTATTGAAAAGAAAGAGATATCGATAATCAATATAATAGGGGTATAACTAATAAAGTGAAGTTACTACTACTCTCAGATTTGGGCGGCACATATCTCAATCGATCAGAATTTTCACTTTAGATTCATATTTATGAATCTGACATCCATTATTAGGGATTCCAAAAGTTTTACAAAATATCAAAAACATTTTAATAATCCGTGGCTATTTATGGAATAAGTGGTATCTACGTCAATCGATCGGAAAATTAGCGTAGTTTACGAATCTGACACCCATTGTTGACGGTAATGTCAAATTTTTGCAAAAGAATTTTTCAAAATTTTGCATAATTTGTGAGAAATTTGAGTTTTTTGAAGGGATTACTTTTACACTTGGCTTATCTTCGATTGATGCAACAGGCCGTAAGTTTAGCTTAGGTTTAGTTAGCTTATAGTTTGAAATGTTTACATTGTTGTTTTGAGTTTACTATAAATGTGAACTGTTTGTATCCAACTCTATAACCAATCAAGCAATTTTTTTTGACTGACTACATAGCCATGCTATGTACTCAGTTACTCTTGTCAAATCATTCCAGAATCTTGAGTCAGAATCAGGTGACTGAGTCATTACTCAGTGACTCATGCACTCATGTGCAAAGAAGTTTTAAGAAAAATATTTTTCATCCGGCCTGTTGCACCAATCGAGGATAAGCTATCTTGAGATAAGTGTAAAAGTAGTCCTTTCAAAAAACTCAAATTTCTCAGGAATTTTGCAAAATTTTGAAAAATGATTTTTTCTTTGATGTACTCCTCCGGTTACTATCTAGAAATAAATACTTATCCCTCGCCGGTACATGATATAACTTCTTGTCTCGGGATAAAATGAAAGTTATTCAGAGAATAATGGTATCTCTCCTTGATACAATAGGCTGTTTTTTATAAAGTAAATTTTCTGTTACATTTTATTTCAACGTTTTCAAAAGAAAAGTGGCCTAACATCTCGGTTAATTAAGAATATTTTAATACAGTATCATCAACCTCATTCGGTTGAACTAAGACAGATGTCTCATCAGCTTTCGCATATTCGGATTTATAACTCTTAGAAGAAAACTTAATCTAATTTTGTATGAAAAGTTAGACAGAGGTCACCACTCATCGCCTTACTCTTTTACTTATTAGAACAATTTAATATTGATTTGCAGGAGAACGCTCCATATAATAAAGGTGCCTTTCGGATTGAAATCAATTTCCCGGCTGAATATCCTTTCAAACCTCCGAAGATAAGCTTCCGAACTAAAATTTATCATCCTAATATTGACGAGAAGGGTCAAGTTTGCCTTCCTATCATTAGCGCTGAAAATTGGAAACCTGCAACTAAAACTGATCAAGGTTCGACCTTTTCTATTTGAGTAGTCAGAAGAAACAAAAAATTTTTTCCCAGTTGTGCCAATCGATTCAATCAAGGTTCCTTGATAACGAAAAAAGCGGCTCTTGGTAAGGTTGTGTCATGCCTCAAAATATTTTCATGAAAACATAATTTACACTCTAGTTTTTTTTGAAGCAAGAAACAAACATGTTGATTACAAATTTCATACGTAACATTTCACATTTGCTAGCAAACGGAATTCAATATATTTCGATGTGTAACATAACCTTATCAACAGGCGCTTCTTTAAAAAAGTCTAAAAACCTTGAATTGAACAATGATGAATTATTGATGATGTGAAGGTGTGTATTCATTTCAGTAATTCAAGCATTGGTAGCTTTGGTGAACGATCCTGAACCAGAGCACCCATTACGAGCCGATATTGCAGAAGAGTATGTTAAAGATCGTAGAAAATTTATCAAGAATGCTGAAGAGTTTACCCGGAAGCACGGGGAACGAAGACCAGCGGATTAATAATGCAATTTTACATCGTGTTTCCTCGTCTACAAGTTACCAGATCCGACTGAGAATAGATTAGCAAATGTTCCGTGAGAATTAGAAACTTGATTTAATTTTATTCACAAAAGTTGTAAAAAATAGCTACTTACTGTATATGAGGAAATGCGTAGATGAACTGTATTTAATGTAGTCATTTTACATCATATTTTCAGGAAGGATAAACCGGGGTAAAATCAATAATTTCATCATCGTCCAGCGACTTATGGAAATTGTTTTCCAAGTTGCTTAACATCTCGTCGAATCTCAACTAATGGATGACTCTTTAAGAGAAATCGACGAAACAAGAAATTCTTGCACGCTAATAGCAAATTTTAATAAGATATTCTAGAAATTTGTAATGACTAACTTTGCCAAATCTCAACCAAATTGCCTGGAATTTTGCAAAGATTTAGAACATACGAATACCTAAAGCAAGTATTTTATTTTATTTAGAAAATTTTTAAAACAAAAATTTTAATTATTTTCAAAGTTCTGTTTGTTTTTTGTCAGGGTGCGTCTTTTAGTCCTATTTTATTTTCACCTAGCGCTAAATAACATATTTAGCGAAAATAGTGCTAAATATTAGGTTTTTAATATCACCTGACTAGAAACAAAGAGAAATTTTAAATTTTAACATAAGAATGAGGTGATGAACTTATTGAAATATCAATCAATCAGTTCGTTGAAGTCTTAGATGAACATTTGATAAGATATTTTGTAATTAAGATTTCATAATGTCTGTTCAGGTTAATAGTCTTAATTTAATTTCTTTCCGAGAAACGATCAATTCAGAATCGGTTTCCCAGCAATACTACTCGACTTAAAATTAAAAACATAACCTACACCCTAGTTCAAGAATTTATTGGTCTTGCAATGGGACGAGAAAATGGAATGATTATTTCCTTTTATTCCCCTTTCCCACAATTGCTAAAAATTAAGAAAATTTAAATCAATCAAATGAATTGGATCCATATTTCTTCTTTCTATTCCGTCCAATATCTAATTCTTTAATATATATTTGTCCTTTGACTCTTGTTTAAATGTTTTATTTATATTTGAATTCAATTCCACACCGGTATTTTAAAAATATTTCATCTAAGCATAATGCTATTTAGCAGCATGTCTCGAAAATTGAAGTAAATAATGCTATACTAAACTGCTATTAATTATTGTTAAGGACGCACCCTAATTTTTATCATACAGGGTGTTCAAATAAGAAAGCGAAAATCCGGGACTAGAGTTTTAAAAACTTACAAAAAGGCTCTTCCTTCACTTTTTAACCTTTAAAAATTTAACTAAACTTTCATAGTAACAGTTTTCAGTAACTTGAGCAGTTCATAATGTGTGAAAAAGTGTGACATACAATCAATTTTTTATTTTTAACAAAACCATTTCTCAAAAAAATTTTCCTTCTTATTTGAACACGCTGTAAATCTTATTCAAAATATATAGTAGATTAAAAATTTACAGCCCATTGGAAAAAAGTACAAGTTGAGTAATCAGATCTTAGCGATCCGGTACATCGAAATTCCCATCGATATCAATCCGATCTGTGGATCGAGTTTCACCTGTGGCGAGGGAAGCTTTACATAAAAATTGACGGTCTATTACGGCATAATGTTTTAGAACAAGTGAGCACAAGCTATTACGATTAGGTGGGATTGAGATAATTATAAAATAAGAAAACAGAGAGGTCAGGAGGTTGTGTGTTGAGTGAGATGGAGTAAATCCAAAGTGGTCAATCCCTTATGGAGTTATGCAACTTGTGTTGATTTGATATCCTCAAATATCTCTTGTCAAGCTCTATTGCAAGCTACAGTATGTTTGGTAGCGAAGAATTTTTTTTCTCACTCTCCCTTAAAATAAGAAAAAGATAAAAAAAAATTCTTCTTCGCTACCTAACATAGGGTATGCTAGAACATAGATTGGGAGGAGCTAGGATTAAACTAGAAAAAGAGGATACTGAAAAAGATTACTCACCCTTATACTATCCCTAAGGGCCGGATTTAGGTAAATCACTTGAGTGAGTGTTTGGGTTGACTCGACTTGAGTAATTCTTTGAGAGGAGAGTTGGTATTCAAGAACGAGTTTTTTACATTGATGTGGCATGGGAGTTTGGAGTTGAGATTCGAAGCAGCTCTCACTACACTCCAGTTTAGACTCCAAATCACTCACAAATCAGTCACTTGAGTTTGAATAGCTTACTTAAATTCGGTCCTAAGAATTCATTTTACTTGTTAGCATTTAACAAAAAAAAAAAAAAAACTCACAGGCGCAGGCGTCGTCACACTGATGACTACCAAATTAACAACATCTTTAAAAATTTAAAAATAACACTCAATAATAGTTGAATTTGAAATATATAATAATTTGGTTTCATCTTCACTTTAGAATTTCATCTACTAAACCCTAATTTGTTATATTAAATAATCAAAAAAAAAATAAATTAACCTAAGGAAATATATTTAAGTAAATCATTGAGCATAATATTACTATATACATAAATAAAACCTGTAAAGAGACGGTTGATAAATAAAGTACAATGAGGGTATTCCACATGGCCTGGTTAAGTGTTAAATTTTTATTTGATATATTTTAATGAGTGATATAATAGGATATCGGGAAGGGTAAAAAGTCAAATGTTGTTATGTTGACATTTATTTTTGACTTTGTTATTACAAAAATTTCCCTTGCCTCTTTTGCATGTTGTAGTTGAGAGAATGCATGAGAGGAAAGCTGAGACCACAAAGTAGTAAGTTTCAATTCTCTCATACATCTCTTCAACTACAACATGAAATAAAAAGTGTGAGTTTGACCCTTTCTCCTCCTCAGTTGACGTTATTTATTTGAATTTTAACAATAAAAATAAAAAGCAAAAAGATGCCCCTGAGCTTATTAAACTTTAACGGAGAGGAAAAATAATCAGACCAATCACAGACGTATAAAATGATGTCACCTTTTTATAAAATAAAAATATTTAAAATTTAACAACTTTTTATCTTAATAACCAAAAGCAGGAATACCCTCAATATATTGTAATTTTCTCTCGAATTTGATAATTTTTTTGTCATTTTTAATCTCATTTCATTTAGGGTAAATCATTGGAAATGGATGCCTTATCAAAGTTGACGTCCATATTGAGGATTGCTTAAGAATTCATAATAAATTAGTCTAATACAAAGGACTGTATACTGGTTGTTCTGATGACAGTAGGATACCCTTTCCAAAGCCAAACATCAAAACTACTTATTAAATATCTGCCAAATAAAATTATTGAATTTTTCAAAAAATTAATTCACTTAGAAGGAAGTATAAGTAATGTCCAGAATGAAAATTATGGAATCTAAAAAAAATTTTGGATTTAAAAATATATAATTATAAATAACTATATCCTAATCATTAATCAACAAATTCTTTCTGCTAAATCACTTTTAGTAGAAATCATTTGTTTTTAGGTTATATAGTAGTCCTTTAAAAACGAAAAGAAAAAAAAAAAAAAAAAAAAAAAA
>NIPM01000024.1:1050435-1149303 GCA_002738285.1 Holacanthella duospinosa | reverse complement strand
CTATAGGGGACATCAATAGAAATTCAACGCACTTTAACTTTTCAAATTCCGTTCAGAAATACCAAAGTTATTCACGAAAAACGAAGAAAAAAATTTGTTGTATTTTTGACGTGTTTGATGAATGAATATGATAGGCGAGAGTAAATGGAGCTTACCTAACCCTCAATTGTACAGTTTCATTCATTGGTTCAGAAGTTATAGCCCAAAAACTATATTTTCTGTTTTTCGTTTTTTGGCTGTAACTTTTGAATGGATGACTGAAACTTGGAAACTAAGGTTTCGCCAAGCTTCAAATAATGATCTCTATCGTATCCATATCAAAAAGTTTAAAAAACAAACGAAAAAAAAAATTACTTATTTTCGCAATAACTTTGTGATTTATGGATGGATTTTCGAAAATAAACGCTTGTTGGAATTAGAGTGATGAGGGCTAACTAATTAATCAATAAAAACATGGGGTCCAAAATTTGCCCAAATTTGAAAAAATGGCAAGGGGTACCCCTTGCCATTTTTTCAAATTTTGGCTAAATTTTGGACCCCCTGTTTTTATGATGCTATTCTATAGGGGACATCAATAGAAATTCAACGCACTTTAACTTTTCAAATTCCGTTCACAAATACCAAAGTTATTCACGAAAAACGAAGAAAAAAATTTGTTGTATTTTTGACGTGTTTGATGAATGAATATGATAGGCGAGAGTAAATGGAGCTTACCTAACCCTCAATTGTACAGTTTCATTCATTGGTTCAGAAGTTATAGCCCAAAAACTATATTTTCTGTTTTTCGTTTTTTGGCTGTAACTTTTGAATGGATGACTGAAACTTGGAAACTAAGGTTTCGCCAAGCTTCAAATAATGATCTCTATCGTATCCATATCAAAAAGTTTAAAAAACAAACGAAAAAAAAAATTACTTATTTTCGCAATAACTTTGTGATTTATGGATGGATTTTCGAAAATAAACGCTTGTTGGAATTAGAGTGATGAGGGCTAACTAATTAATCAATAAAAACATGGGGTCCAAAATTTGCCCAAATTTGAAAAAATGGCAAGGGGTACCCCTTGCCATTTTTTCAAATTTTGGCTAAATTTTGGACCCCCTGTTTTTATGATGCTATTCTATAGGGGACATCAATAGAAATTCAACGCACTTTAACTTTTCAAATTCCGTTCACAAATACCAAAGTTATTCACGAAAAACGAAGAAAAAAATTTGTTGTATTTTTGACGTGTTTGATGAATGAATATGATAGGCGAGAGTAAATGGAGCTTACCTAACCCTCAATTGTACAGTTTCATTCATTGGTTCAGAAGTTATAGCCCAAAAACTATATTTTCTGTTTTTCGTTTTTTGGCTGTAACTTTTGAATGGATGACTGAAACTTGGAAACTAAGGTTTCGCCAAGCTTCAAATAATGATCTCTATCGTATCCATATCAAAAAGTTTAAAAAACAAACGAAAAAAAAAATTACTTATTTTCGCAATAACTTTGTGATTTATGGATGGATTTTCGAAAATAAACGCTTGTTGGAATTAGAGTGATGAGGGCTAACTAATTAATCAATAAAAACATGGGGTCCAAAATTTGCCCAAATTTGAAAAAATGGCAAGGGGTACCCCTTGCCATTTTTTCAAATTTTGGCTAAATTTTGGACCCCCTGTTTTTATGATGCTATTCTATAGGGGACATCAATAGAAATTCAACGCACTTTAACTTTTCAAATTCCGTTCACAAATACCAAAGTTATTCCCGAAAAACGAGGGAAAAAATTTGTTGTATTTTTGACGTGTTTGATGAATAAATAAGATAGGCGAGAGTAAATCGAGCTTACATAACCCTCAATTGTACAGTTTCATTCATTGGTTCAAAAGTTATAGCCAAAAAACTATATTTTCTGTTTTTCGTTTTTTGGCTGTAACTTTTGAATGGATGACTGAAACTTGGAAACTAAGGTTTCGACAAGCTTCAAATAATGATCTCTATCGTATCCATATCTAAAAGTTTAAAAAACAAACGAAAAAAAAAATTACTTATTTTCGCAATAACTTTGTGATTTATGGATGGATTTTCGAAAATAAACGCTTGTTGGAATTAGAGTGATAAGGGCTAACTAATTAATCAATAAAAACATGGGGTCCAAAATTTGCCCAAATTTGAAAAAATGGCAAGGGGTACGTACCCCTTGCCATTTTTTCAAATTTTTGCTAAATTTTGGACCCCCTGTTTTTATGATGCTATTCTATAGGGGACATGTTATCTTTAAGTTGCGTGAAATTCTTTTCAAATTCCGTTCACAAATACCAAAGTTATTCCCGAAAAACGAGGAAAAAAATTTGTTGTATTTTTGACGTGTTTGATGAATAAATAAGATAGGCGAGAGTAAATGGAGCTTACATAACCCTCAATTGTACAGTTTCATTCATTGGTTCAAAAGTTATAGCCAAAAAACTATATTTTCTGTATTTCGTTTTTTGGCTGTAACTTTTGAATGGATGACTGAAACTTGGAAACTAAGGTTTCGCCAAGCTGTAAATAATGATCTCTATCGTATCCATATCATTTTCAAATTTTTTGTTTGCTTTTTTTTTTAATGAATAAAAGCGAATAACTTTGTGATTTATGGATCGATTTTCGAAAATAAACGCTTGTTGGAATTAGAGTGATGAGGGCTAACTAATTAATCAATAAAAACATGGGGTCCAAAATTTGCCCAAATTTGAAAAAATGGCAAGGGGTACCCCTTGCCATTTTTTCAAATTTTGGCTAAATTTTGGACCCCCTGTTTTTATGATGCTATTCTATAGGGGACATCAATAGAAATTCAACGCACTTTAACTTTTCAAATTCCGTTCACAAATACCAAAGTTATTCACGAAAAACGAAGAAAAAAATTTGTTGTATTTTTGACGTGTTTGATGAATGAATATGATAGGCGAGAGTAAATGGAGCTTACCTAACCCTCAATTGTACAGTTTCATTCATTGGTTCAGAAGTTATAGCCCAAAAACTATATTTTCTGTTTTTCGTTTTTTGGCTGTAACTTTTGAATGGATGACTGAAACTTGGAAACTAAGGTTTCGCCAAGCTTCAAATAATGATCTCTATCGTATCCATATCAAAAAGTTTAAAAAACAAACGAAAAAAAAAATTACTTATTTTCGCAATAACTTTGTGATTTATGGATGGATTTTCGAAAATAAATGCTTGTTGGAATTAGAGTGATAAGGGCTAACTAATTAATCAATAAAAACATGGGGTCGTTTTAAACGGGTTTATTGAAAAAATGGCAAGGGGTACCCCTTGCCATTTTTTCAAATTTTGGCTAAATTTTGTACCCCCTGTTTTTATGATGCTATTCTATAGGGGACATCAATAGAAATTCAACGCACTTTAACTTTTCAAATTCCGTTCACAAATACCAAAGTTATTCACGAAAAACGAAGAAAAAAATTTGTTGTATTTTTGACGTGTTTGATGAATGAATATGATAGGCGAGAGTAAATGGAGCTTACCTAACCCTCAATTGTACAGTTTCATTCATTGGTTCAGAAGTTATAGCCCAAAAACTATATTTTCTGTTTTTCGTTTTTTGGCTGTAACTTTTGAATGGATGACTGAAACTTGGAAACTAAGGTTTCGCCAAGCTTCAAATAATGATCTCTATCGTATCCATATCAAAAAGTTTAAAAAACAAACGAAAAAAAAAATTACTTATTTTCGCAATAACTTTGTGATTTATGGATGGATTTTCGAAAATAAACGCTTGTTGGAATTAGAGTGATAAGGGCTAACTAATTAATCAATAAAAACATGGGGTCCAAAATTTGCCCAAATTTGAAAAAATGGCAAGGGGTACCCCTTGCCATTTTTTCAAATTTTGGCTAAATTTTGTACCCCCTGTTTTTATGATGCTATTCTATAGGGGACATCAATAGAAATTCAACGCACTTTAACGTTTCAAATTCCGTTCACAAATACCAAAGTTATTCACGAAAAACGAAGAAAAAAATTTGTTGTATTTTTGACGTGTTTGATGAATGAATATGATAGGCGAGAGTAAATGGAGCTTACCTAACCCTCAATTGTACAGTTTCATTCATTGGTTCAGAAGTTATAGCCCAAAAACTATATTTTCTGTTTTTCGTTTTTTGGCTGTAACTTTTGAATGAATGAATGAAAGTTTGCACCAATAATCGAAAAGGAAAGGGTTCAAATACCTCAGCGGTAGTGCATAGTAGTAAGAAAGGTGGACTTGAAGGGAATTGCTGCAATGCCTTTCCAAAAATTGTTCTAAATTTTGAATTTTGCATGGGATGCTGTGTGACGTGGAGCGCTTCCAATTTGCGATGAACATTTTGTTCGCGAATATTATGACCACTGAAAAAACAGAATAGAAATTTTCTTTAGTTTTGCGTAGAAGCATAATACTACCTGTTGGGTTACGAATAAAGTCCTTTTAGAATCAGTTTTCGTGCGTTTACCACGTGTCAAAGTTTCTATAAGATAACTAAAATTTGAAATCATCACCTTGCTGGATACGTTATAAAAAATTCAGTAAATTACATCATATTACTAGTGTTTTGTGTGAGTCTCAGTTTGGCCTGACTCAGTATGACTGAGTCTGGGAGCTGAACTCTGATTTGAAACTTTGGGAGTCGATTCCCAGAGTCATAATTCTGGGCAATTGATTTTTGAGAGTACACTGTGAGTAAGGGTCATGATGAAAAAAAAATTAATTGCCTCCGAAAGTTGATAGAAAAAGTACTTTGTTCTTAACCTAACAAGGTGACAAAATGAAATGGTTGAGTAAAAATAGTAAAATGATAACTTGCTTGACAATTAACGGAGAAAACTTGTTACTCCTTGACAACGCCTGCAGTGACTCCAGTCTGTCCATAATTCTCTTATAAATTTCCGAAGCGTTGTCGAATCCGTTGTCGGTAAGAAATGCAAAAAGAGAATAGGCTATGGTCCACTGTAAAATCAAATTAAACTTTTGAGCGAAGAGTTCAACGCAATATTCTCCGTCGCACTTCCCAAACCCATTCAGCATAGTCTCCTCATACTCAAGGTCAATGACATTCTCTTCAGTTTCTGCAGAAGGGACTAAGCAGTCCATGATAGATTCAATAAATCTCATGGCTTTCAGAATGGCATGTTTCGAAGGTTTTGAGTCTTTCGTACATGTATTATTGGAGAGAATGGATAATGAAATGAGATCAAACTTATTCCCAAGCCAGACTAAGGGCAGTATAACCAAGATCCTTGACTTTCGACTTTGGAACCTAAACTCGAAGTCAAAAGTCAGATTTCGAATTACCAACAGAAAACTTGAACCCTACTCAACCAGATTTCGACTTTGAATTCAAGTCCCACTTGACTAATGCTACAATTACACCAGAGAGCAAAAGTTGCGCAACTTTTGTTCAAAAGTTTTATGCAATTTCTTGTGCAAGAAGTTGTATGAAACTTTTGTTTCATTATTGATTACACTAGTAACCAAACCTATGAAATTCACCTATTATCACTTCCGCTCAACTTGCCTCAAATGATTTATATTTGAAAACCCGCCTCGGATTTTTGTCAAATTGATGTTTTTTCAAAATAAAACTTGTCCCGCATTAACTTGTTTTTTACGAGATGGGGCTATTTGAACCAAAATATTCAAAAGTTGTAAAGTTTCATGATCGAAATTGCATTCGATTGCAATTTCGGATCTTGAAATTTTTCTTGCGTATGATGACGTTGTGCAAGAGAAATTGTAAGATTTCATGTGCGATTACACCAAAAATTTCAAAATTTCATTAAAACTTTCGAATAAAGTTGCCTAGTGTAATTGGAGCATAAGAGTCAAGGTTCGAAATCTGTATTACAAAACTTTTTTGAGCTCAAGTTTATCGACTCGAACCATTATTCTGAGTTGAAATCAGAACAAGAGAGTTTTGCCAATACTTATAAAACTTATAAAAACGCCACAAAGACTTTAAAAAATGTCGAAGTTGGGTTGGGTTGGGTTGGGGACTTTAAAAAATTTCGAAGTTGGGTTGGGTTGGGTTGGGGAGACTTTAAAAATTTCTGAAGTTGGGTTGGGTTAGGATAGGCGCTTGGGTTGCCCATCACTGGTCAGGATAGACACGGCTCATATGACATAGAGAGGGCAACAAATGGTCCAACTGTCAAACACAATGGACATGTTCTCTCCTTAAACTCTGTTCCTTCCTTGTGACACTCGAGTCCGTGGACATGGCCACATCTGTTATAAGTCAGAAAAGAAAAAGAAATTTAAGCACATTTCATGATCTTCAAAAAATAAAAAACACACAGTTCGTTGGTAATAAAATGATACCAACATGTAATTCTGTTCATCCAGTGCCAGTCACGTCATGACAGCTTAATTTTTTTCTTCCTAGGAACCAATTAGTCCGTTAGAAATTAGAACTTACTTGAGCTTAGACTAAAGGTTTTCTATCCAGAGAATTCGTTTTCCTTCCCACCACGCACACGAGTGTATTGAGTGTGAGTCCAACCGGACACTGCGGTCGTCCTGCATCCACTATGTCCAACATCAGCCCTAAATCTCTGTAACTGTAACTGGTCGAGATACATTTATCTTTCGTTGTGTTGTTTGAATGGAATGCTTTCTCCATTCTGATTTGTCAAAGATTGAACAGTCTCCATATCTGTAAAAATCTCAGTCTTTCTATTCAAACAAATTGAAATAAAATTCTGTTTGAATGAAAATGTCGTGTCATATGGTGTTACTATTTATTTCCCTTAACCTTTCCAGTTTAGATGACCACATTACAGAGCAGTTTGGAAAAGTGTATGCCATTTCTCACTTTTTTAGTAACACCTGAGGGAAATACGCACTACGGACTTTATTCCTTAATAAACCCGATTCATGAATTCGAGTTAGACGGAACTCGAGATCTAATTTTGTTCGTAATTTCAAACATGACCAAAACTTCGAGTTCGGCATGAACCAGGTTCAATTGAAACTAGTTCGAAATTCGAAAGTCAGTTTGGTTATACTCTCAAGCCAAAATTTATTTAGCCTTCAAAATATCGGGTGTGCACGGGCGTAACAACTTTTCTTTAGTAAAACATGAGACGGTAGACCTGGCGTTTCGGAGGCCCTTAAAACATGTATTACACTTTATATAAAAATTAGCAACGAAACTTATGTAGTAATTAACAATGAGCTCTCAATTTTGGTCGGAGTTTCATTCTGTGCTGCTATCCGACAAAAAATCACTTAAGGGATTGATTTTTGATTAGATGGATTTATATTATAAGGAGAGAAGTTTATACAAAGGGTTATGGTTTGAATCACCTATAGTGGGCGCAAGAATTTTATAAAAATATTTCAAAAAAAAATTTTTTTTCGTTTTTTTTTTTTGCATAGAAATCCGTTTTAGGACATTCTCAAGCGATTCTGAAATTGTTTTGTAAATTTTTATTTCGAAAATTTTCTAAGTCCTCAATTTTTTCTATTAATTTGTACTTATTTTTAATAAGTACAAATTCTTTTAAAATTCAAAAATTTTGATTTTAGATTTTCTTTGACCCAAACTACCTCTATAAAAGTAGCTCAGAATGAAAATCTGAAAAACTTTTATATACAACAATTTGTTCTGAGTTGACCCCTTCAGGTCAAGTGTCAGGTCAACTTCCAAAGTACCTATAGTGGGGGCAGAGAAAAAAAATTTATATTTTTTATTTTCTTTGTTATTTGCATATAACTTGTCATAACTTTTGTTTATGCCATTTTATCGGTCATATAGGACTTTAAAAAATTTTTTGTAATCCAAGGAAAGNATTATATTTTTTATTTTCTTTGTTATTTGCATATAAATGGATGTTTTGTCATAACTTTTGTTTATGCCATTTTATCGGTCATATAGGACTTTAAAAAATTTTTTGTAATCCAAGGAAAGTGACAAAAACAGTAAAAAGAAGTGTATGACTAATTCTGCCTCTGCCGATAGTTATCACTCTCGGCATTGAAAGTGGACCAGAAACAGACATTTCCACATCTGAAGAAGAAGTTTAATGTGTAGTTGTGGAGTTCGACCAACCTTACCGGTAAGTTTTTTAGTCGGTCCGTGAAAATTTACGCACACACAACGTAAAGTTTAGTTGGTTCTAGTGTTGCTGTTTTTTTTTGTTGTTTTTTTTTAACATAAAAAACGTTTTTATTGTTTAAAAACAGTCTTTTGTTTTTATGTTTTTTATGTTTTTTAATGCGTAGTGCAATATTAATAAAAAATACAATTAGGCATTTTATCGTCCATTTATCGTGTGTGTTGCAACTAAGGTTCAGTTTGTTTAAAACACTTTTTTTGTGAAAAAAAAAAACAAGTTGTTTTTTGAAACAACTGAGGCAATTCCATTCGCCTTTGTTACGTCGTTAAATTTTTATGTTTTTAAATTTTGCTTAAACTACAGCTGATTGGGTGCTGAAATATAATTTTGACTTTATGATGACAAAACTTGACCTTACCTCATCACTGTTGACGATAGATGTTGATTGTTGAACAAGAGTTCACAAATCAATTAATTAAAACAAAGGAAACTAGCTCGATGATTGAGAAATGAAGAGATGAAATAAGAAGGAAAAAAGATACCCCTGAGCGTGTTAAAGTTTAACCAAGAAAAAAAGTAAACAAGCCAATCAGAAGGCTCGTTTCATACCTCACTAGGGCGTGACACCAAATTGGGAAAGCCGGAATCAATTCACTTAGAGAAAACAAAACAAAAAAAAAACCGTGCTAAATCAATGCAAATAGTAACAAGTTTTTGTCGCTAAACACTCCAAAACACTCTTGCTACACATTACAGTTTTTGTTTCCGTCGGAAGTACAAACCGTTTGTCTCCTTCACCTTGCCTTCAACTTTGCACTTAATTCTCTTATTTCGTTGATTTTTAATTATTTATTTTACCATTTTTGTTGTTTATGTAGTATACATCGGCAATATATATTTCCACCCGTTTCCTTGAAATTTAGTTTAAATTCAAATTAATTCACTGTGAGTTGAGGTTGGATTATTACAAACTAGGGTCAACGACCTTTGAATGTTTTCCGCATAATCCAACTTCAACATAAAAACACAAAATCTAGATACGGTTGGACTGAAAGACTTAGTTATTTATACTTATCTGGCACATATTCCTATATAACACTAACTGACTAAAACTAAAACTAAAAAACTAACTAACTAACACTAACTAACTAAACTAAAACTAACTACCTAACTAAATAACTAACTAACTAACTAACTAACACTAACTACCTAACTAACTAAATAACTAACTATCGTTTGGAACAAATATTTCTTTCACTTTTTGAACTCCACCCACTCCAGGTTTAACTCATGTTTCGANAAAACTAACTAACTAACACTAACTAACTAAACTAAAACTAACTACCTAACTAAATAACTAACTAACTAACTAACACTAACTACCTAACTAACTAACTAACTAACACTAACATTAACTAACTAACACTACTTATTAGTTAGTTAGTTTAAGTGTTAGTAAGAGTTATAGAGGAATATGTACCGAAAATGTATAACTCAGCCGGACTGATACAATCATTGGACGGTACTTTACTCCAAGCCTAGTGCCGCTGATAATTNATAGAGGAATATGTACCGAAAATGTATAACTCAGCCGGACTGATACAATCATTGGACGGTACTTTACTCCAAGCCTAGTGCCGCTGATAATTATAGACAACTATTTTGTCTGTTGGTACGGGTGGTGGATTGGTCTATCCATTAGGGCAGCCGCTGTTGATTATAACATTCCATTGTAATGGAGGGGTTACGATTTGTGTCAATTTGATTTGTCCCTGGCACAACTAGGACTTTCACCAGTTCAATTTGAGACAAGTCAAACTTGTTTCGAAGTGAGCCAAAATGAATTTTTGGAATTGGCTAATTCGCTCTCTCCGCCTACACTTTCAATATATTTTAAATAGAGTTTAAATTTATTTTCCCATCTTTCACTAAATGGAGTAGTTGGATTCAAAGTAATAATTAAAATTATTCCAACTTACCTCAAAATCCATACCTNTCACTAAATGGAGTAGTTGGATTCAAAGTAATAATTAAAATTATTCCAACTTACCTCAAAATCCATACCTTACAAAACGAATGCTAAGACTAGTCAGTCTACAAGAATGAGTCTTCAGCTAATTAAATTAACTAATNAACGAATGCTAAGACTAGTCAGTCTACAAGAATGAGTCTTCAGCTAATTAAATTAACTAATTGAATTAGTAAAAGTTAAAACCGAGACCGTAGTGATTAACAAAAATTACAACAAATAGTTCAAATTAGTTTTCATTATTTTGCGCGTACAAACTCGAAATGGGATTGGCTGAGAAGTGAGACAAATATTCGGTTCCAAAGAGCACAAAAGTGGGAATATTTCCTAGTAGCTCACTGTCAAATTTTCTTAGTGCAGGTGTGATATCAGACGGTGAAAGTCCAAGTTGTGCCGAAACCAAATCAATTGGCTCAAAACGAAATCTCTCCAATGACAATAAATTTTACCTTCTCAAAANAAAAGTGGGAATATTTCCTAGTAGCTCACTGTCAAATTTTCTTAGTGCAGGTGTGATATCAGACGGTGAAAGTCCAAGTTGTGCCGAAACCAAATCAATTGGCTCAAAACGAAATCTCTCCAATGACAATAAATTTTACCTTCTCAAAAGGTAAGTGGAAGCAGAGGGAGGGTGGGCGAAGCTAGCCAAAATTGGGGAAAATGTGTGGAGGGACTGGAGACATTCGTGGAAGGGTGGTCAAAACTGGGCAAAAATGAAATTAATGTCAATGAAGTTAAGGAAATGGTNTTGGAGACATTCGTGGAAGGGTGGTCAAAACTGGGCAAAAATGAAATTAATGTCAATGAAGTTAAGGAAATGGTGGCGAAACTGTGCAAAAGCTGGAAAAGTGTCTAGAAGGATTAGATAGGCTCATTGTAAACAACAGAATGATAGTTGTTAACTTGAACATTTTTCTTGAGTAATTTTAAATAAAATAATTCTAATAATAAAATAATAATAATTAGGATAATTTATTAAAATTCGATACTTTTGAGTATTGATTTTACTACACTATAGATTTCAGGTTCCTTCAATAATTCACATTATCCTAATTTTTTTTGATTTTCTTATTGTATTTATATACAGGGTAGGGCATAAGTAAGTACACATCGAGAAAGTGAGTTAGATGTGACAATCGTACCTCACTCTAGGCCCCAAAGCTGGGGGATTTTTTTTATACATGGCTTTTGCAGTTAAAACTTTCTCCATGTATACTTACTTTTTCCTTACCCTGTAGTATTTTGCTTAAACAAAATCAATTTGATAATCAATTATTTGATAACCCTAGGGTTATCAAATAACACTTTTTAAACTTAACAACTTTAAACAANCAATTTGATAATCAATTATTTGATAACCCTAGGGTTATCAAATAACACTTTTTAAACTTAACAACTTTAAACAAATTCAGGAATACCCTCACTGTTTTAAACAAATGTTTTTTTTCTTCGCCACACTGGTTGGTTCTATATTATCTAATAGAAATTATTAGAAAATCATTAGAATGATTTTCGTTTAGTTGACATATGAGTTAGTCCAATTACCGAGGTCAAGTTTAATTTTTTTATGTTGGATTCTTTTCTGTAAATAGGTATGCAATNCAATTTGATAATCAATTATTTGATAACCCTAGGGTTATCAAATAACACTTTTTAAACTTAACAACTTTAAACAATTCAGGAATACCCTCACTGTTTTAAACAAATGTTTTTTTTCTTCGCCACACTGGTTGGTTCTATAATATTATCTAATAGAAATTATTAGAAAATCATTAGAATGATTTTCGTTTAGTTGACATATTGAGTTAGTCCAATTACCGAGGTCAAGTTTAATTTTTTTATGTTGGATTCTTTTCTGTAAATAGGTATGCAATTACTTTATGGTATTTCGATGCCAAAGAAAAAGACGAAGCCCGAGTCAAGCTATGGGAAAGCTGATCGCTCATTAACCATCGACCCTAATTGATAGCACAGAACATAACACTGGTCTGGGTTGAATGTCAGCACCTATGGTTCCCGATTTCAAGTTATAATTCAATTGAGTTAAGGCTACATGCACATAGAGACGCGACAGTAATTTTACATACGCGATGACGATTTTAGTATTCGTGATTGACGCAAAAGCCTTCACATAGATTCGCGACGAGAGTTTTTTCAATCGCGATGTGAGTTTTTAGATATTTTATCGTCCCTAGGAACGATTCGCTCACATCTGTTCGAAACAGATATTTTTTGTGACGATACGCGATTTTGTAATGATGAGAGATAATGAGTTGAAAAAAAATCAAATCGATGAACGGAGTATGACCCCTGTGTGTGTTTCCACCTCACTTAACAGAGAACCTGCCGACCCCTCTTTCGGGTGCGAAAAGTTAGCAGATCATCACCATAAAGTTAGCCGATCATCCGATCCGACCGTAAAGTACGCACCCCAGCACCGTAAAGTTAGCCGATCTTCCGACCAAAAGCATAAAGTTGGCTGACTATCCGATCAACACCATAAAGTTACAGTACATGGTACGAGCGAAGAGGCCGATTTTGAGGGCCTGACTAAAAAATTGACAAAATTCTGACCAAGAATAGCTGATCGAGTTATCAGAAAACTCGGTCAGGTATCTTCGCTCAGTATTTTGTCAACTTTTTAGTCAGGGCCCTCAAAATCGGCCTCTTCGTAAGTGATATGGACTGTAGCAGATCCGATCCATAAAGTGAGCAGACCCGCACCGTAAAGTTAGCCGATCCTCAATAGCCAACAAAAAAATTTTACCGTAAATTTGCCTGATCAGCAGATAAGACCGTAAAGTTAGCAGATCATAGTTAGCCGACCAAAAAATAAGACCGTAAAGTTAGCAGATCAGTGTTAGCCGACCAGAAAATAAACCGTAAAGTTAGCAGATCAGAAATAGCCGATCGGGAGATAAAAACGTAAAGTTAGCAGGTCAGTAATTTTTTTTTACAGCAATAGCCGACCGGGAGATAAAAACGGTAAGTTAGCAGATCACTAATTTTTTTTACAGGTAATTTTTTTTACAGCTAATCATATCTCACTAATGTATCTGACCAATGAGCATGAAGAAGGCAGATCAGAAATAGCCGATCGGGAGATAAAAACGTAAAGTTAGCAGATCAGTAATTTTTTTTTACAGCTAATCATATCAAACAAATGTATCTGACCAAGTAACATGGTGAAGTAGGCCGATCCGATAAAGTCGACAGGGAAATAAAAACGTAAAGTTGTCAGATCAGTAATTTTTTTAAAAGCTAATCACATCAAACGAATGTATCTGACCAATGAACATGCGCATTATCAATGTATCTCAGAGGTTACCTTGACCTCTGACCTCGAGGTCACCGCAGAGAAATCTTTCACACAAAGGATGCTTGTGGCGATGTTTACAAAAACTTTTGTAGAGGTCAAATTTTATCTTATATTATCTCTGAGGTCACCTTGACCTCTGACCTCATGATGTCACTGCAGAGAAAAACGTTTCCCACAAAAACAGCTGGTGACGATGTTTGCAAAAACTTTTGTAGAGGTCAAATTTTCTGGTATAATGTATCTCAGAGGTCACCTTGACCTCTGACCTCATCAGGTCACCGCAGAGACAAATGTTCCCCACAAAAGTTGCTTGTGACTATGTTTGCAAAGCTTTTGTAGAGGTCAAATTTTCTGTTATAAGGTAACCGAAATCGTCAAAAACTTAGAAAAAACTCGAGATAGGGGATACAATGTTAAAAAACTTAGAAAATTTCACTGCCCACCTAAGGCCCGAATCCAACCCTGGAACTTACCTTCCAACAATCCCCAACACTGTTGGGAATGCACTATATTTCAGTTTTTTCCAGTCAGATTATTTTTTGGACTGAACTGGAAAAATTTTGTAATATCAAATACTGAACTGAACTGACCTGGAAAAAAAAGTTTTAGTGGAAATACTGAACTGAACTGAACTGGAAAAAATTCTACATAAAATTACTGAATTGAACTGGAAACCTTTCTTCAGGAACTGAAAAAAAAACTGAACTGAAAACTAAACTTTCAGTTCCCAACACTGCACTGGTGTTTAGATAAATACTTTCAATCAGACCGGTTTGGTTTTTTGTCGTGAATGAGTGAACGAATGTCAAAATAACCGATTCCTACCCTATAGTTGAAAGTAAACTTACACCCACTTCGGGAACTCGGTGAAACTTCCGGAATCGCCTTCTCCGTGTCCTTACGCAGACTTTAATGGTACTAAGTGAACTTGAGTACAGAGATTTTAAAGAAAAAATTTCAAATTGAAATGTGCAGCATCTTCTAACGTTCAAGTTAAACAGTGAACACAATAAATACCTTTGTCACTTGTGCGGAGCAGATAAAATTATTTACAAAGTTGCTATGAGGAATAAAATTCAAAAGTCCTCTTAGAGGACTTTTGGATTTTATTCCTCATATAGCATAGCAACCTTGATTATTTAGTTGTGAGAAATAAGTATTGTTCTAATCACTTTCAATTTTAGGACATACAGAGAAAAGTTTATAAAGAAAGGCAGGATAGACGCTTCCAACGTTCCAAAAATTATATTTCTAATTTTTTCATTCAGCTCTCATCATAAGTATTAGAAAACATCTCCATTTCTTTTCAAAACGTAAGCGATAAGAGTAAGACTGTGCCATGCTTTACAAGTTCCGAATTTATAATTAAACTGGGCAACAGATGTCATTATGACCAATGCTACTATTGTTGCTTTGCATGTCCAAATAGTAATTGATAATAGTACTTTTAGAAAATACGAATTATTTGAAATTCGGCACCGCATGTGGCGGGAGTTCGAATGTAGGGGTACAATTGAGTTTTCCTCACCTTGTTACACATTTCGTTAGAACTATTTATTATTATTTTAATTTTGATTTAAGGTTTTTAGTTAAAGTTTCCGAGGTCGGGCTATGCTTGGTTTGTGACGATAGGTTGGAATCGGTTATGTTGACTCTGGCAATCAATGTTGTTATTTTTTTCTTTTCAGTTGGCAGTTGAGTTGATTTGATGATTTGTGTTGTCAAGTTAGTTAAAGCACGGAATGATAATCAAATTCAATATGGATGAATCCCAAACCTAAAGAAAAGGATTATCAAGTCAAATATCATCATTTAATCAACTTTATTGTGAAGAAAGTAAGATTTATTTTCATAATTATTCCCATGATCCCGTGATTATTGGAGCTTAACATGAGTTTAATTTTTTTTTTAATAAATGGTTGATGCAAATTTTTTTGAATTAGATATTTTGAAGACAATTAAATTACTGCTGGACAATGGCATTGCGTACTACTAGTAGTAGTGATGAAGACAGTGTCTTAATTTCGCCATTGGAAGATCCTTCTTCCCAAACACAGAAACCACATGGAGTAAGTCCATTCGGAGTCGAACCAGTCTTGGTGATGCCTCAACCCAAAAATCAAAGGAAATCATCTTGGGATACAGATTCGGTAAGCTGAGTTTCAACTTTAATAGAAAAATGCTAAAGTTGAAAGTTAATTTAAATAATATGGAAATTTTTTAATGCTCATAAATAAATACTTAAAACCTTGGTTTATATTCTAGTCTCTTATGGACTTTTTCAAGGCAGAATTAACTCGAGGCTACAGCCTTGAGTTGGATGAAGAACGTTTAGCTGCAAGAAGAGAAAAAGTTAGTTTTAAATGTATGTGAAGTGGAATAATGAATGAATTCAACTTTAAAAATCAATTATTGGTTTTTTCCAGGTATATACATTTGTTAAGGTCCCTGGAGAATTAGAACGACTAATGGGATATGGATTCTTCCAATGTGCAGATGCATTTTTATTTGTATTCACATTTTTACCACTGAGATGTTTGATGGCTTCTTATAGATTCACGTTAAACTTTTTTAGAATAATTCTCCAACAGAAAATTACAGTAAGGTACGGAACTTTGTTTTTTAAATGTTTATCAAGAACTCATATTGCTCTTTATTTGTATTTACTTTGGTTTTAACTCGCTTTTAGTGGAATCAAGAGTTCATTGAAGCCTGCAGATAAATGTGATCTCCTTAAGTTTTCGATACTACTTTTGTGTATCTATTTCTTCTCATTCATCGACACTTCTGTCATTTACCATGTGATAAAGAGTCAATCAGTGATAAAGTTGTATATATTTTTTAATATGCTAGAAGTAGGAGATAGATTATTCGCTTCATTCGTTCAAGACACATTAGGTAAATATTACTTTCTCTTTGGTTAACTTGTAAGTTCAAAGTTTAATTAAATTTCCAGATGCATTGTTTCTTACTGCTACTGAGGTTTCAGAAAAGAAGAGTCGAATGGGGACAACTGCACACACTCTTCTCGCAATTATAAGTGTTTTTGGCCATGCTGTTGTTATTCTTCTCCAAGGGACTACGTTGAGTGTTGCAATAAATGCAAGCAACAGGGCGCTTTTGACAGTGATGATGTCAAATAATTTCGTAGAATTGAAAGGTGCAGTTTTCAAAAAGTTCGACAAGATTAATTTATTTCAGGTAAGCTTTCATTTCTCTGTTTGTAATAGTAAGGATGGCTTCTTTGTTTACATCAGTGAGATAATGTTGAATTTTTTTTTCAGATTTCATGCAGTGACGTCCGTGAAAGATTTCATTTGTCTGTACTCCTTCTAATCGTCTCCATCCAAACTATGAGGGAGTATTCTTGGGAAGAATCGAGATTCTGGATACTGTTTCCTGATTGTCTTATGGTGATGCTCGCAGAGGTCGGTGTGGATTGGCTTAAACATGCTTTCATCACTCGATTCAATGAGATACATCCGGAAGTAATTAGTTTTTTGTTTAGGTTTTGTTTATCTTTAGGCTAACGGATTAATATTCTAGGTTTACCGTGAGTATACATTGAGCATGGCTTACGATTTAGTACAAACGAAACAACGGCGAGCCTTTGCTGACCACTCAGATATGGTTGGAAGACGTCTGGGGTTTGTTCCACTTCCTCTTGCAGTGGTTTTGGCAAGAGTCATCCGACCTTCACTCAAAGGGACAATGGCGTCAAATCTTGTCTTAATTTTTCTGGCTTATATAGGTCTTGCAACATTTCGACTACTCAATAGTATCATCCTTCTTGGTAAAACAAAGTTATTCTTTCGTCACAACATTATTAATACTTTTTTGTCTTACAACTTACATGTAAACCTCAGGTAAAGCATGTGACCTCATTGACCACCATAGTCAAAAAACATCACCGCAACATGCTCACCATCAACCAGAACCATCTGTAGCAAAAGCACAAGAATCCTCAGAAGAAGTTCTAGCACGGTTCCGACATGCTACCAGTCAGCCAACGACTCGCTCACCATCCCCATCACGTGGAACTTCTGCTGGAAATGATTTCTCAAGGGATACAAGTAAAGATAATGAAACTCCAAAGACAAGTTTTGTAGGAACAAAGTCAAAATCCAAAAAAGTAGAAGGGAACTCACATATGTTTCGTTCCTATTCAGTTAGCCACTCACCACGTCCTAGTATTGTAAATGAGATGTCAGGTCTCCCAAATCTCGGTGAAGTTCCTGCATTACCAAGTGAAAGTGCAGCTCTCTTAATGGCAAATAGTGCAGTTAGCATCCTTAGCGTCAATCTCAACGAAGAAATGTTAAGGGCTAACTCGAGGCACTCCTCTGGTGAAAGATCTACAGACGACACTATTGGAAAAGAATCCGTAAGTCTCAATTCGCCAAACAAACACATTAGGAAACATTCCCTTGGAAGTAACGTCGACCATGAGTTCACTTTTCATGAAGAATGTAAAACTCAAGAATCTGTTCCTGATCCTGAAAAATTTTCAGAATCAGTTTCCGCCAATATGTGTGAGATTGTGTCCGATTTGAGTGCTTTGAAAACTGAGGAAGTTGAACTGGATCTGGATAAAACGATTGTTCAACAACCAGATACTACTGAAGGTGTAGTTTTGGTAGAAAATAAAGAAAATATGGTAGCTGAAGATGAAAAAGTTAGCAGTGGAGAAAGTGAAGAAGGTGTCAAAAAGAAAAAGAAAGGATTGAGTTGGCTTAAACTCCATTGAGTTTCTTGATTTGAGCATGCGCAGCCTAATATGGAGCCTAATCATCCATTTATTTTGTTAAAAGATATGGATCTGCTAAACCATGCGCTTACCTCATCTCAAAAACTTTTGGCACCATACAGTACCCTGTGAAATAAAACTCCTATTTGTATAAAATAAAACCTTCGACAACAATAGTTGGTCTCACAAATTATATCTAAGTAATGAAGTATTGGAGTATAAGATAGCGGTAAAATTTCTTATTTTCAACAATTGTTCGATTACTACACAAATTATATGAATTAATCGTTGATATTACATTTTTTGTTTTTAAGTTCTTCTAAAGAGAGCATTATTCTTCGTGCGGCTTCCTCAGAATCAGGAAGTTCTAGCAACTGAGTGAGAGCTTCTTGAATGACATCGTTTACAATGTGATTCAACATAAAGTTTACATCTCCATCTGCTTCCCAAATCATCTCTTCCTCTTCATGTTCTGAAGAATCCAATTCTGAATCTGTCGTTATATTTGTAGACTCCGATGAAATATTAAGTTCTGAATCTAACATGTTAGTTGTGAACTCTGAGAAATTTTGAAATTGCTCAAACTCTCCAATTATTCCTTTAGTTTTTGGTTCTTCAGAATGTGCGCAGTCTCCGGCACCTTTAAGAGAAACAATGGGGTTTTGGATCTTACTTCCATTATTCTCTTCAGTTTTTTCTCCAGCAAACTTTTTCGAGAGAAAGTCGTCCATTTTGTTATTATAATGTACTGTGAAGAATCCAACAGTCGTAGAAGGATTCTTGGAACCTAAATGACTTTGTGGCACCTTTCGGTGAGTTTCATTTTGCATACCTCCTCTATCTGCACGCTTGGCTTCTTGTGAAATAGTCCTATTTCTAAGAAGCTCATCCTCTGAATCTATAATAAATGATATTCACTTCACTTCAACGTTTATTTTCACGTTTATACAATTTCTATTCTTACTTTTCTTAGCTTCGTCAACGCTAAGGACTCCAAGTGTAGTCATCTCATCCAGAACTGAGTTAGCAAAATTTTGAGCAGAACGAACTTCTTCAGGTTCTAAATGTGGGAATTTTGTGGTCATGATGCGAAGTTTGGCTTCGGATAAAATATTTTGAACAAAAGCTTCTGCCGGAAGACCTTCATCTAATTTGAGCTCAGCTTCGTTAATAATACCGTCAACGAAATCATTAAATTCTGGTTCTTGACGGAAAATAACGTCAAGGTCAAGTTCTCCAACAGCTAAAAGAGAACCTACAGTTGCTGCAGAGTTGAAGAATTCGGTCGCTACATCTCTCATCTGATTCAACGTATCTTCAGAAATGTTCTGATCTTTAAGAAATTTTCGGAATTGATTTAGATCTTGAAGGACTTCTTGAGTTCTCTTCGCTTCTCGTAACACTTCCTCAGCTACCCATCTTCCAAACTCGAGTCTTTTTGCTAATTCGTCATGACTGAGACCTAGTTCATCGAATCCGTTTTCAAAAATTTTTCTAAGTCGAGCAGCTTCTATTTCTCCTTTACTTTGAGTCTCAAATCCTATTTCAATGAGTTGATCGATAAGTTCTGAGACTACCTTATCTCGAACAAGAATGTGTCGAACTGTGAATTCAACTGTGGGGGCTAGGATGAGGGAATTGTGGTCACTTAGATTATCTTCTTGTTCTTCATTTTCAACTTCTACAAAGGCTGACAAATAAATACCAAGTTCACAAGTACATTCAATCAAAGCTAGTGGATTCTCTTTTAGTCTTTGGTAAGGGTAGTCATGTGCTTGACAAAACTTTAAGAATGTCGTGTCGTTGTAAGATTGTCCTGTATATTCACGCTGTTTCAGATATTCCTCAAAGGGTACTAGTCGAATGAGTGCTATAAATAGAAAATCATTCATTTCAACTTTAAAATTCAACTTCTCAAATTATTTTACTATTTTACTTAACCTCGCATCATATTTGGACGATGAATTTTTAGAATTCCACGAATTTTGGATGCCAAAAGCTGAAAATATTTTATGAAAAAAAATATGAACGTTATCGATTAGTGAAATTAAAGAATTAGCTAAATCTTTACTTGAATTTCTTCAAAGTATTTGAGTCCCATTTTGCTCAAAGCAGATGCGTCAACTGTGATGAGTTTGCGTCCTGAAATACAATTTTTGGCGAACATTTCCTACAAACGTTTTCCGTTATGAATAAAGTTTGTGGAAGAAAAAAAAAATTTTTTTTTTTAAATAATGAACCAATGGTTACCTTAAGATGGGGATATCCAGACATCATAAGCCATTGTCCAACTTCTGCGACTCCCCAGTAATAACAAGAAGGAAGGTCTGGGTCAATATCAGTAGCTGACTTGACATGCCTATTTGCATTGATTTGTTTTACGGTAATAATTATCTTCTTTATATCTCTAAAATGTTGTCGTGAATTACAATAAGGTCATACACAGTATGTGAATTTGGACAAGGTTTTCTTAACAAAAATTTTACTTATCAGAAAGATACTTCATTGGACCCAACTTCCTTTTGACCAATGCAAGTTGGAAATTCAACCAAGCATCTGGATTTTTTGGGACACGCCTCATCAGAGCTCTGATTTGTCTAAATCGAAGCATACAGAGAAGAACAATGTCTGCAGCAGTTTTAATTCTTTTAGTTTGAATTCTGAGAATCTCCAGTTCAATTCTAGGGTCAATAGTATTAGTGACAATGAAAAGGTGCTTTTTTGAAGCAATCCTTTTGAATTGTTCTTCATGTTGACTTTTATTAGGGCGATCGTGGGATCGCCGTTGATGCAATCCATGTGCTCTGTTTCCATCCGCCATTTTATATAAAGTCTAGATGATGAAGTGGACTTTTGATTTAAAAAAAAATCCTCGTATATCTTGAGTTGCTAATTTCCTTATCACGATTTTACAAAAATGTGACTCTTTAGTTACTTCTTCTGTCTTTTCATTACGAAAATCAGTGCTGACTTTTCAATAAAAAAAAATATAATCAGTGAGAGTGAGAGTATTAGTAAATTGATTCGATTTTACATTTTGTAAAAAAAAAAAAAATCAGCAGAAGTATTGCTGGTACTGGAGAAGTTAAACAAATCTAACCAATAATTATGAATTTATGAAGTGGTTAACATGCCAACAAAGTGTACAACAGCATCTGCTCGATCGGATTGGCTAAAACTAAAAGTTTCTTTTCAAGACTTGTTGGGATTGACGATTGACCAATAATAATAAATTATTAGTTTTATTATTATTTATTATTAATTCAGTATTTTTTGTAGGTAAGCTTAGATTTTAAATAATTATTGACTAAAACTGAAATAAGTCAAGTATTTATTTTTATTTTTTCACTAATTTTAATTTTTCATTTGAATAATTAATTAACAAAGTAGTGGAACAGTCATCCGATTCCGAAGGTGTTTGGGTATAGGACGTTAGGANAGGTGTTTAGGTATAGGACGTTAGGAATCATTTCCTGTTACTCAACTCATTGGTTATCTCAGAATTCACAAACAGTCACTTCATATGAACAATTGATATGAATTTCCAAGCAATTTGAACTAGAGATAAAACGGATATCAATTGAAATTGGTGTTTAGATTAAATGAGTACCTCTGTATAAAGTTCATTTAGATAAGACATATCCAATAAGTCCAGTACTTTTGTTCTCTCAGAGTTGTTCAAGCAGTATCTCAAATTTCAATATTTCATCCACAATTTTCATGTGAGTTGTTTAAATCATTCTAAATTCAATTTACTTTTTTTTTTAATTTAAAATTAGTAATAGAAAAACTAAACTGAAAAGAAATTTATGTAAATTATTACTTTTGATCACCGAGTCTTTCACCGCTTGACGTTTCGTCGCACCGCTAACTAAAAGCTACTAACTTGTGTTGCCGAGTTGCGAGACCAGAGTTTAGTGTTGGTTGATCTTGTCTCAAATTTCAATTTTTGTTATTTGAATTTGACTTGTGGGAAAATCAAATCTAATTCCATTCAACAAGATTTTGAATTTGACAGATTTTAATTGCTTTTGGTTTTAATTTATTTAATTTTAGTTTGTTCGTCATTTGTTTGGATTTGGAGATTTAAAAATAATTTTTTTTTTTATAATTAGTTGTGGTAATGTATAAGTTTCAATATGATTAAGTCTAATAGTCGATTAAATTTAACCAGAATTAGCAAAACCGACTAAGAAATTTTCTTACATTCCAAACAATATAAGTCATGTTAACATATGTTTTTAGTGCATCTAATTTGAATTTTGGACTAGAAATCAAGTAAGCTTCATCACAAACAGTGGTATGAGTAACTTACTTAGGAGTAACAAGGCAGCGGTTGTGGTTTCTTTTTGCTGTGTCATTTCTATCGTATCTAGATAGATTAAATGAAACATCTAATTTCCGTGTAGTCAGTCCACGTGGGCTCCGACACTATTAATCATCATGAGACGTACGTACGTACCGTGCTTACGACTTTCATGGGATCATATAGGGAAAGAAATTTTTTAATTATTGGTTGGATTTGACCAAAAAGTAACTCACTTTTTTAAACCTAAAGAAAGAAATGAAAGAAGTAAAATGTTATTTAGGGAAGAATTTTGGAGCAGGCCGTTCCATTAGTTTGTTTAAGTTTTAAAAAGTGGGCTACTTTTAGGTTAAATCTAATCCAATTTTTATCTACATTATCTCTCGTTTATGCATAAGTGGCCCAAGCCAAATTTTTACGAATAAGCAGCTGTTCATGCTTTTGAGCTTGAAAAGCTGTTTAGTAATATCTAGTAAAATCTTGTGGTTTGTCTTTGGTCATTGTGGTAACATATTAGAAGATTAAGGTAGGGTTTCCTACGTTTACGTTCAAGATTAGACAAAATTCTTCATGTTTTGGCGTATAAACAGAGGAACTCCTGTAGTTTACGTATAACATTAGCCAGTACCCGCTGTCTTAATCCAGCCTTCACTTTCTATTAATTATTCTATAACTTTCAAATCTAATAAAATAAAATTTTGGTATTTATTAGCCTTTGGAGCTCTGGTTTGAAACACTGATTGGACTGATTGACGAATTGAACAGACTGACTCTGAAGTATTGGAAGGCGCTTGAGACAGTGTTGACAAAATTCATCCTTTTAGCAAAGAAGGAATGGAAACTACAATGGCAACAAAACGTTTAGGATATTGGATCAGCGCAAAAAAGTCCAAAAAGTTGTCTCTTTCGGATATCGAAGATGCACTTAGGTATTGATTTTAGCAAACGAGTGGTATACTTTTAACTGAAAATAATTTTTGTTTCATATTTTAAATTACTGGATTGGATGTGAACAGAGACCGTAATATCGAGCCTGTGCGGGTACGATGACCACATGCGTTACAGGTTAATATCTTTTACGTGGAATTTTATTATGATTCCAACAGATTGACTTAAATTTGCCGTGGACGGGACAAGGTGCTGTTGATGGATTTTTGCATAAACTAACAGACGTTATTGCCAAGGCTGATCAAGGTGATGAGGAGGTATGCTATTTTGGATTGTTTTAGTATCCTCATTAACCAGAATAATTCTATTATACTCATCAGGCATGTACTTTACTCTCCAATTTTGAAACATGTCTGGAAGAAAATCCAAATATTATCGTGATTGATCCGATTGAATCCATTCGTTTAATGATGAACAGATTCAAGACTTACAGTTTGATCCAAAATTGTGATTTTGATACGAAAGGTTAGATAAAAATATTTCAAAAAAACTTAAGATATTAATTATTAATGCCGTTTTTTTTTTAATTTACAGAGACTGTATTTGTTCCTGCGTTTGTTGTGTTAGATTCAAGTAAATGTGACTTCAGAACTCTTATGAGACGTGCAAAAGTGGAATTCCCTGTAGGTGAGTATTAATTCAATTTTTCCTGTTGCTTTAACTAAAAGGCCGACATCTAAATTCATTTTTAAATAAACTTCATAGTTAGCAAACCAATCCTTTCTCATGGAAGCGCTGCGCATGAAGTAAAAAAAAAATCTTCTACCTCTTAACGTGGACATTTGCATAAAATTAATAAAATATTTGTTTTTAAGATGACTTTAGTCTTCAACGAAAGAGGTTTGCTGCAATGCCATTTTCCTTGTCTCATTCAGTCATTTGTGAATCACAACGCCATCCTCTATAAACTGTTCGCAATTGGTGAGCAAAGTTTCATGGTGAAACGTCCGTCAATTAAGAACTTATTTGCTTCAGAAGGTAAGAGTAACAAAGATCAAATCTGAACAATTATCTTATCACTCTTTCATTTCTCTTCAGATATTGACTCAATAGACTTCCATTCTGATGACATTTCAAAACCAGCATCATCCAGCCAATTAACATTACAGAATCTTGACGAAGCTGAAGTGACCCAAGAACCTTGTCCAGATGTACTGAACAGTATTACCAAAAGTGTTCATAGAAAACTGAAAGTAGGATTGTTTGGTGTGGATGTTGTAGTTGTACCAACAACTGGACAATACGCCATTATCGATATAAACGTATTCCCAGGTAAAAATAATTAGTAAAAAAAATTTTTTTTTTTTTTTTTTGTTTTTACTTGCTGTCATAACCTAAACTACTTCGTTCCTACTTTTACAGGTTATGATGGAGTTCCAGATTTTCCTGATAGAATTGCAGCATACATTCGACAACAATTGGATAAACTTGACAATCATGACAGTTCACAGAAATGGAAATCAGTGCCACAAAAAAATGATGTGAAACCTAATAGAATTGAATATAATAATGGAAAATGAGAATTGAAAAATACCTAAACCATTACCAGGTATTAAAGTGTGTATAAAGGAACGATGCTACGCTTACAGAAGAAGTATTAGTAAGATGGCTTCTAGTTTCCCGGTATTATTGAGATTTAATTTAAACCTGATATAAGTTTAACTTAATTTAAAAAAAAATTTAATGTGACCAATCAACAGAACTTGATTCCTCCATTCCTCACCTATGCCTTCAAAGCTGAACCATTTTATAGATTGTGATTGTGATTGGTGAGTATTTTTTTTTTCTTCTCTCATGTCATAGAAAATTATATTTTTAAACTACAAATGAAAAAGTAAACCAGTTGCAATTTGGTTTATTAAACTCAAATTGAATGTACTGTCTACTCATAAGAACCGGATTCAAGGAATGAATACTCGGAACGAGTTTGAGTGAATATTTTTGTTTCCTTTGACGACAACAAAGAACAAAAAGCGTGCCAAATGGTGACTAATCCTGGCACATTTGCCAATTTCAGATTCGGATATTAAAAAATAGAAATGGCACAGTTCCGTCGGCATTATCATCATCAACATGGCAGCTAATATTGAATTGCAGATCCAAATAACTTACGCCTATACTTCTGTCCAATAACAATAATAATTATTAACCCCTTTAGCTAAATACAAGTAAAAAAAATAATATATAATAATAAGCAGGTGAAAATTTTCTGGCATTGTGTTTCTATAACATCTCTAATGGAAACACCTGTNAACAAGTAAAAAAAATATAATATATAATAATAAGCAGGTGAAAATTTTCTGGCATTGTGTTTCTATAACATCTCTAATGGAAACACCTGTGACAGAAGGTTTCCCCATGTTAATTCCATTCATCCCTCCACCCTTTTCCAACCCTCCCTCAAAAAAGTTGTGCATTGTGTGATGAATTGTTCCATCCACTTAACTTCTTCCTATGTCCCAAGTTACTCACTATATCTACGCTAAATTTTCTACCTGTACCAATAATACAATGGTACTTACCTGTTCTGGTCCCGGCCATATAAAAAAAAAAAAATCTCTCATCCCCACTACACAGAATACAACGAGTGTACCTGTGTGAGTGGTAGAGTGGGACTCGAAAATAACTAGATGTATAATCCAACCATTTCCCAACGGTTCAGTCTCAAGAATCAGTAGTTGTAAACTTGTAAAGACTGTGAATTATTCTCACGTCCTATAAGATCTTCCTTAACTTTCCAAATTTGGAATTTATTAGAAAGAAACAAAAACTTTTTAAAACTTTGACATCTGGTTAGATTTAGTCAAAGTCTTGTTATTTTCATAAGTGTATTTCTAAAGACGCTATCTTCCAATTATTACAACGTAATTTTTAACAATTATACCAATATTAATTCCATTGTGTAAGTTAACACGAAAGTTACAACTTAGAAATTATATCAAATTATTCGTGAATTAATTTAACATTTTTACTAACCATTGTTCTCCGAAAGTTGATTATTTCAAGTTAAATTTAACTAAATTGAGAATCACAAGAAACATAACATACATTATTACATACTACTAGAAAAGAAGGTTCATTTTAACAAATCCGTAAGGTTTTTGTAAACAGGTTTTTAATCAGACTAATATTATTAATTATTCCATAGATCACAACTTATTGATTCTTATAAGTTCAAAAGTGAACAGAACTAAAGAAAAATTATAATTATAATTATAATTTAAAAAAAAAAGAAGCAGTTAATTTATTTAAAATATATATAATATATATATATATTTATTTTTTTGAAAAAGAATACATGTATTCATTTGATCATTGAATTCAATTAAATTCTCATNAAGGTTTTTGTAAACAGGTTTTTAATCAGACTAATATTATTAATTATTCCATAGATCACAACTTATTGATTCTTGTAAGTTCAAAAGTGAACAGAACTAAAGAAAAATTATAATTATAATTATAATTTAAAAAAAAAAAAGAAGCAGTTAATTTATTTAAAATATATATATAATATATATATATTTATTTTTTTGAAAAAGAATACATGTATTCATTTGATCATTGAATTCAATTAAATTCTCATNTATATATATATATTTATTTTTTTGAAAAAGAATACATGTATTCATTTGATCATTGAATTCAATTAAATTCTCATTCAAGTTCTACCTTTTTGTTAAGTGAAATTGACTTATCTACACAGTTTCTGCTACTGTTGCTATTTTTATCTAAAGTTTTATTCTATTAAGAGGTGACAAATAGTGATCATTTGTATATGAAAAAATTGAACTTATATATCATCTGCTACTGGAGTTATATATGTTTTTTAACAAGAATTTAAGTACTTAAACATTTGTTTGAATTCTATTTTAAGAGTCAACTACTAAATCCTTTTCAATTTTAAACTCAATGAGCTAAAGAAGACATTTTCNCAATTTTAAACTCAATGAGCTAAAGAAGACATTTTCACTCTTCCGACTCATCTATCCATCTTTGTGTCGAATAGTGAATAACTGAAATGATGTACAATTTGACTCTTTAGTCAAACAAATTTTTAAAGTTTTTGCTAACTTGATTCAATAGAAAGATAGAAATTTTCATTAATTAACAAATAATTAAATTGTAAAATTTACAGTAGGAGTTCAACATTCAAAGAGTGCTACGAAAGTTTGTTGAGAATTGGATTTTTTTTAAGAGTTAATTAATTAGTTTTTTTTTTCATCCATTTGTTATTAACTAGTCTTTGAATGAGACAGAATTTAATTCTAATTCAGTAGAAGGAANCAACTTGATTCAATAGAAAGATAGAAATTTTCATTAATTAACAAATAATTAAATTGTAAAATTTACAGTAGGAGTTCAACATTCAAAGAGTGCTACGAAAGTTTGTTGAGAATTGGATTTTTTTTAAGAGTTAATTAATTAGTTTTTTTTTCATCCATTTGTTATTAACTAGTCTTTGAATGAGACAGAATTTAATTCTAATTCAGTAGAAGGAACCATTGTTCTTCGGAAGACTCTCGGTAAGTGACAATATTCTTCCATTAAGCTTTATTACAAAGAAAAGTTTTTTCTAGGATTAAAATTAAACGACTAACGAATTTCATCGGGTTCATTCATTAGTCTGGACTTTACTAAAAAAAAAGTTTCATTGGCTTAAACTTTTTTTTTTAGTAAATCTGTAGGAGTAAGACAATATTTAGTGAGAGTCTTTTTTTTTCTCTTATGAAAGTTTGACAATCCGGCTCATGTTAATTAGAACAACTAATTTAGAATCAAATTTAATAGAAATCTTTTATCTATCTTTTTATGATTTTAAATTCAGATGATTTCCAATTAAGCTAACGCCAGACTCATCAAGTATAAATTTTTATTCTGATTACCCAAACGGTGAAAATAAAATCTCAATTCCCAACCTATTATTGTTAATCAGAGTGAGAAAATGTGTTGAATTTGAANCTAACGCCAGACTCATCAAGTATAAATTTTTATTCTGATTACCCAAACGGTGAAAATAAAATCTCAATTCCCAACCTATTATTGTTAATCAGAGTGAGAAAATGTGTTGAATTTGAAAGAGAATGGAAAAATTCCAACTCATTTCTTTGAATAAATTAGCGTGTATTTGCTAAATCACATGTGAGATTTGAAATTAATTATGGGTCTACATGTTCATCTTAAATATTACATATAAATATAATAAATTTAATTTTTTTTTTNTTTGAAATTAATTATGGGTCTACATGTTCATCTTAAATATTACATATAAATATAATAAATTTAATTTTTTTTTTAACATTTATTACTCGCGAACAGCGAAACTAAAAATGTTTATAACATAACAACATAAGTCTGTCNTTTTTTTTTTTAACATTTATTACTCGCGAACAGCGAAACTAAAAATGTTTATAACATAACAACATAAGTCTGTCCGTGTTTTTGCATACTATTTTCCAATGAGAGATATCTTGTGTTTTTGTCCAAGTATTTATTTAGTAATCAAAATTTAGAATTTATTTTTTTATAAACATTGTGCTATTCATAGCTAACCGAAAGCCTCTATTTAGATCTATTTAGAGGAGGGGTGCTAATAAGTCACTCTAAATAGCAAAAGAATTTTGCCNTTTAGAATTTATTTTTTTATAAACATTGTGCTATTCATAGCTAACCGAAAGCCTCTATTTAGATCTATTTAGAGGAGGGGTGCTAATAAGTCACTCTAAATAGCAAAAGAATTTTGCCTCTAAATAGTTAAATAGCACCAGCATTTTTAGGACCTATTTCATTCAATTTTTTATATCTTCTCACCATTTCTCTGTTATTTATTTATTTATTTATTTATTTATTTATTTATTTATTATTTGTGCTATTTTTTTTTTCAACCGTTGTTGTCATTGCCTATTCACATTGTTGGCTTCCCTCCAAACAAACCTTTCTCCATTTNCTCTAAATAGTTAAATAGCACCAGCATTTTTAGGACCTATTTCATTCAATTTTTTATATCTTCTCACCATTTCTTTGTTATTTATTTATTTATTTATTTATTTATTATTTGTGCTATTTTTTTTTCAACCGTTGTTGTCATTGCCTATTCACATTGTTGGCTTCCCTCCAAACAAACCTTTCTCCATTTNTTTTTTTTTTCAACCGTTGTTGTCATTGCCTATTCACATTGTTGGCTTCCCTCCAAACAAACCTTTCTCCATTTTTGTCTCATCTTTCTCCCAAATATCTTCACTGTTCACTATAAGGATTGTCTCTATTGACGGTTCCTACCAGTTTTTATTGTTTAATATCATTTCATACAAGTTTTTGTTTTGTTTATGTTTATTACCATGTGTAAACCAGTACTTTGGAGTAATATCTATCCGCTCCTTGATTTGCAAGAATGATATTATCGTTAAGTCTTTCATTCATAACCTGAGCAACCTGTTGGAAATTATTATATATATTTTGATTAGAATCAAGAATCATTAGACCTTTGTATAAGACACATGATCCGCGTAAGTCATAACTTTTAAAAACAATGGGAAAGTGTTAAAAACGTAGACTGGAGATTTCACAAAACTGTTAAAAACATGTTCGTAAAACTAGTTTGTTCAATACTACAATAAGCCCAAAACATTTTCTTCATTTTTCTTCAGTACTTGATTCCTAATAGCTAAAATACGAAAAAGTTTAATGGTTCCTAGATGTTTTTAATGAGTATAACCCAAACAATAGGAATAGAAAAACAAGATTCAGGAATTCTCAGCATGAAGTCTAATAAATTGGCACGGGTTGAAATTGAAAATCTTTTTTTTTTTTTTTTTTAGTTTTCATTTGAACTAATGCTATTATTTCCTCTATCCAACGAACTGTTATTGAAAATATTCGATTTTCAATGTAATCTTCTAATACTTTGACTCTGGTTTTAGTTGTAATTTGTAATGGATTGAGATATGTGACTTTGACACGATCCAGGAACCACACCGTTTCCTATTTCACTCCTTAACCATAGCACATACCACTCGTTATGCTTAGGCCAATGACATCAGACACCATTTTCAAAAAAAAAATCAAACAATTTCTAACTTAATTTGGTATAAAAAAATAGCAATTTGTGTTATCTTTTTTGGATAAATAAAACCGTCCTGCTGTGGATAACATGGCTTCATTGTTAAAAAAAGATTATATAAAAAAACATAATAATTAATTACATAATATTATACATATTATGTATTATTGTAATTGTATTNTTATATAAAAAAAAATAATAATTAATTAACATAATATTATACATATTATGTATTATTGTAATTGTATTGTTAAGACTCAACAGTAAACAACTTTTTATAAGANTATATAAAAAAACATAATAATTAATTACATAATATTATACATATTATGTATTATTGTAATTGTATTGTTAAGACTCAACAGTAAACAACTTTTTATAAGAGACTCAGAGGAGATGGGTTTGGTAAGTATATTATGAAAATACTTCCATTACATATTCTTTGGAGTCACACAAGGTACACAGGTGTGTTTCATACAAAAAAGAAAGTCAAATTTTTTTTAAAATTATATAAAATGTTATTATTTTTATTGTTCTCAAGAGAAGAAGAGCGTGTGTTTTTGAATATTAAATTCAGAATTTATAAAAAAAAACCTCAAGCTTGTGCTGTTGAGAAAAATAGCCTTAGGATTTTGAAGAGTTTAAAAAAAATCATATAAAGTTGAATCTGTCTGTCATAGCGGTGTCTCAAGGGTATTTTGAGATGACGGAAGAAGGGTTAAAGGTAAGAGCTTCAAAACGTTAGAAAAAAATGTCAACTTAATCTAAATTCAATTTGGTACACCTTACATGAAAATCCGAATAGATTTCATATTTAGGATTTTGAGTATATTATATTGGGGTATTATGGTTGTATTTTCGGATATTTCAATACCCATATCAATATAACTCTCAAAATCTCTTCATACCGGAAGAGGAGAGAAACTTTCTATTTCATTCAGATTCAATTTAGTGTGTCTAATATAAAAATCCTGTCTTCTCTTTTCTTATCGTGTCATGTCATATATAGGTTTCGAACACGACGAGGAGTGAATTTTATTATAAAAAGACAAGAAATTAATAACAAAAAAAAAAAAATTTTGAATCCATGGATTTAAATTTATATACGGCTCTACGCACGCGCACAAAAGACTAAATCTCCTTACTAAATTTCTCAACTTTCTCTTGAGAAATAATAAAAATGAGAATAAAATCCCCTCATTACAAGTGAAAGTAAAACCTACAACTAAAAATAAAAATAAATCTTAGCACACACTAAAAGTATGTAACAAAATTTTTTGTACTATGTACTTTTCCAAGGATTATATATTTTTTTCAATAGTTATTTCGTTAGTGGGCACACACATCATTAGATTTCAATCCTTTTTTTTTTCAGATTTCAGTAATTTGCTCAAAATTTAAAAAAAATTATTTTCTGTTCAAGGTAATAAGAGATATAAAAATTAAGTTGAGGACAGAATTATTTATTCTATTCTATGAAACCATGAATATTATTCAGGTCATTAAAATTAGGAAAAGGTGTGTAAATTAGGGAAGGGTGAGAGGACGTGTGGTCACATAAGGATTCTAGATATAAAAAAAAAATTCAATTGTTGAGTAAAGTTGATTCAATTGACTGATCTTGGTTTTTAGTTACTATTTTCTTATTCACTTCCCATTATTTTTTCAATACATTTTTTATAACATTTTTTTCTATTGTGTTCTTGAACATGGACGTGATGGAATGGAATGTGAATTTATACTTAACCCTTTTTCAATGTTGATTTTTCTTAAGCGGTTTTTTTTTTTAAATATTTTATTTGGTTAAAAGTCTTGATAGTAAAGTGTGTTTAGACATATCAGTTTACACTTTGAGTGTATAAAATTTTACTATTGTTGTATGCGGTTGCGTTTATTGGTTAAAGAGGAAGGAGATTGTATTATGTTAATGTTACATTAGCNTAAAATATTTTATTTGGTTAAAAGTCTTGATAGTAAAGTGTGTTTAGACATATCAGTTTACACTTTGAGTGTATAAAATCTTACTATTGTTGTATGCGGTTGCGTTTATTGGTTAAAGAGGAAGGAGATTGTATTATGTTAATGTTACATTAGCCCATTCTACTACAATAAACTTTTATTATAAGACCAACGTATATAAGACCAATTCGGTTATTAGACCTGAATTAGAATTTTAGAATTTTTTGAGAAATAAGGCCTAAACGTTATTATAATTTTATTTGTTTGAGTTGAACATAATAGATTTAAGATTTGAATCAAGCGCACTATAAACGGTTAGGTTATAAGACCAAAATTTTTTAGCTCTGTAAAATTTGTATATAGTTTATAACCGAAGTGCACTGTAGTTCGATCCTAATGATATTTAACAAATTTTTACCATTTTTGGCTTATGTACTATTTAAACTCTCACTCCGTGCTTCTGTTTAAGTTTAGCATCAAGTAGCTAATATTAAGGTTACTTGAGTGCTAATTTATAATCAACACATTATTTTATTTATCCACGTGTCAGACTAACACACCTACAACTTCTTCAAATTTTTAACCAAAAAAGTAATTAAAATTTTAGAAAATGAGAAAGTTGAAATTTAACGAAAATTCTGTAAATTTTCTTCAATTTATTACTAATACTAACATAACAGTACAAAGTACAAACGCTATGTATTAGGTGGTTTATAATTTAAAAACAAATTTCAAAAAGTTTAGTTTTAGATTATGTGAAAATTAGTATGACATAATAAAAACTTTTTTTAATAAAAAAAAAATGAATTTGGTAAATTAATTTATATTTTAATTCTTTCCTTGTAAAAATTAAATACATGATAAAAAAAATTTTTTTTTTTTTTGTTTCATCTCGTGTTTCTCAGAAGTAGCAAATGATGAATAATTTAAGTCAAATCACGCAATTTTACATAAAAAAAAAAAAAAAAAGGATGTCAAGACCTTATGTGTTCTTTTTTTTATTATGAATTTCAGGATTTTTGATTAATAAACAGGGTCCCTGTGACCNTAAAAAAAAAATGAATTTGGTAAATTAATTTATATTTTAATTCTTTCCTTGTAAAAATTAAATACATGATAAAAAAAAATTTTTTTTTTTTTTGTTTCATCTCGTGTTTCTCAGAAGTAGCAAATGATGAATAATTTAAGTCAAATCACGCAATTTTACATAAAAAAAAAAAAAAAAAGGATGTCAAGACCTTATGTGTTCTTTTTTTTATTATGAATTTCAGGATTTTTGATTAATAAACAGGGTCCCTGTGACCAAATGGTGGTATGAAGGAGCCAAGTTACTTCAACAACGAATTGGTAAGTTTAACATAATTTTTTATTAAAAAATTATCCAAATTTTTAATATACTTTCTCTGAGAGAAAGTATGGAGAAAATAAATAAATAAATAAATTTTTATTTTTAATTCAAGTACCGTATTTACTTCAATGACTATCACACTCTAATAAACGCCGCCCAAAATTTGATAGGCTAAAAACACATATAAAACTTAAAAATTTGACTTGAAAAAAAAAAGAGAGTTGACAAAAATTGAATTTTTTTTGAATTGAGTCTTGTTTAAAGGTTAATCAATTCACCGTAGCTCTAAATATAATTTTATATGATAATTTACTATCAAATGGATACATATGTGGATATGCATCCAATATTAGAATGGTATTAAATTAAATTTATGATACTTTGAAACAAAATAATATCACTCAAATTTTTCGTTGTTGTTGTAGTCATTCATTCAGAATTTTGATTTCTAATAAACTTTATAAAATTAATAAATAATACTAGTACTAATACTAATACTAATAAATTTGATAAATTGTGTTAAATGGATTTTTGAATTAAGTTTTTAGTTTCCGGTATTTTCAGTACCATGTGTCACTATCTCATCCAAAAGTTTGATTTTCTAAGTACAAAAATGAAAAATAGGTTTTTATTATATCATATCTTCTGTTGAATAATAGATTCCTTCTTAACTATGTCATTTACACCTACGTTCTCAATCTTTCATTTCTCATCCAATACTTTTTTTTTTTTTTTTTCATACTTGATTTGAGTACAACTTTCTCTATATCTCTTCCCATGTTAGTTATTTTGAAGATGATATTCCATTTCCTATTTTTGGTTCTTTGAAAAGCCGAAAAGGACCAGAGAAGAAGAAGAAAAAAAAAATAACTAATAATAAATGAAGGCAATCCATCATCTTGTATCCTTTTAAAGAAGTATAACCTCGTTCCGCGTTTTCACATCCCTTTCAAAAGCAATTGAGGGTGTAGAAGGGACTGGTTTATATTTCGGAGACAGACCAAAATAACTTCTAAACATGAAATGACTCGTATCTGTGCCATTTTTTTTATTATTTCAAAATATATATATTTTTTATTATTATTTTTATTCTTAATCAACAACCCAGACGTCGGCTTGTACAGAGAGAGTCAAAAAAAAAAAAGATAATGAAAAATAAGTGAGACGATGAAAATCCTTTCATTCGTATCATTAACCTTAAACATTTTGATGATTTAAGATGCGGTTTTTGATTCACGAGAAAGTTTTTTAGACTTACTCCTTACATCTCAATGAACATTAATATAAAATATAAAATTTTGAAAAAAAAAAAAAAAAAAAAATTTTTTCTTAGCTAGTTGCTAAATAGCACGCGGACCATAAAAGGGAAATAATATTAACTAATAAAATCCATTTTTGTAAACTTAGGTACGACATTGCAACATTGATGGTTTATTACTGCTTTCACCAAACCCTATGCAACACGTTTAAAAATTTCACCAAAAAAAAAAATTTTTTTTTTTTTTTTTTTTTTTTTGGCAGTTGATAAATTATCGTAATAGAATACCTTCTTCCTAAAACACATATATTATACAAATGAGTATAGAATACATATGCTTCTGACCAAATTGAGAAGACTCACAATGTAAAATAATAACGGGGAATTAATTCTACTACATCTTTTTTTTTTTTTTTTTTCAGTTTGAATGATTACTTTATATGTTATAAAATATTAACAATGTTTCAAAATTCAAAGTTTGTTCTGTTACTTTCGAGAAGAAAAATTGAAATTAGGAATTTTAGTGATTTAGTGATAGGTAACAAAATTCATTGAGTGGTGATAATTTTTGTGAAAATAAAAATAACTTAAAATAAATTAAAAAAAAAAAATACGGTTTAAAATTAACCATTTGTTGGATACTTATTGCGTAATTTAGAAATAAAAAGTTAATAAAGTTAATACTATTTTTGTACAATGACAACACCGGTGAAAAATTTTCAAAACAGTAGAATTCACTTTAAATTGACTAATTTTATATTATTTGAAAATAAGAAGAGTTTTATTTTTTTTTTTGATGAAATAAAATAATTTGGTAAGGACACACACAGTTGGTGTGAGAGAGTTAGAACAGGATCTCCACAGGAAGTCAAAGTCCAAAAATAGTTTTCCAATAAGTTTAGATTATTTGGCAATTTCGTTCACTGTTAGTTTTTTTATGGATTCAGTCCTGTTATATTTTTATCTAATAATGAAAAAGAATAATTTCTTTTTTCAAAAGGATAAAGAAGAAAGAAAAAAAGTTTGAGTTTGAATATTTATTTTTTTTTGTTTATTGATTATTCTAAAAATCTTTTTGGAAATCTTTGCTAAAGTGAATCTTTGTAATTTAATTTTGAAAGATTAATGATAAATTTTATAGATTTTGATTCGTCAAGATATATATTATAGGATGGGCTTGAGCCCTGGAGGTAAGTATGTCTTCGTGTTTTCTACAGACCAAGAATATATACTAAGGTCGTTGAACTTAAGAGATTTCAAGTTTTCGCAATTTAAATTTCTGCACAGTATTAGCTAATCTAACAAAATGTCAGGCTCAAAGACTGGTGGTGGTGACTATATAAAATAATATAAGAAAATAGAAAAATATATTCAATAAAATTTGAATTTTTTTTATATAAGTAAATACTTTAGTAAACTCCACTGTATATATTCAACTTCTACTTCAGGTTATTATTATTGTTGTTATTGTTTATAATACTATCGAAAATTTTCTTGTGAGTGTTTTTTTTTTTTCAATAGAAATCCTTCAAGAAACTTTGAAAATACAAATTGAGCCAATCAAATTTTGAATATTGGAAAATTTCTATCTGATTGGCTAAATTTCAATATTTGAATTTTCATCCAGGTATCCTAATTGAAGAATCACTCGGTAGAATTAATTCTATTATGTCAAATTCATATCAAAATGTGAACAATAAAGTGTTACTAATTTGTGAAAAAAAAAAAATTAAAATAAAAATGTTTCTCCATGTTAAGTCTATAACCCTACATTTTGAATAACACAATTGAGTTGTTTTTTTTCAGCCTATTTTTCGATTCCATTGAATCGATATTATTATTTTTTTTTTTTTGCTCACCAATTCTTATTATGTATTATGGTTTGTGTGGATGTGGAAGAAAGCAATTTTCTTATGATAATAGAATATATACCATTATTGTTATGTCTTTGGAGGCTGGAAATTGAATTCATGATGAATATGATCATATCATAAGTAGAATACTTAAGTTTTCTAATTTTCGCCCATCTGCATGAAGGAAATTTCAACTCAATTTTTTTTTTCTTCAAATTTCATATAACAAAATAAAAGTAGTTAACTTATATGTGAAATCTAGATGAAAACTGACGAAAGTAGTCAAATGTAAATTGAAAAATTGAATTATATCCCAATTCCCTAGAGAACTTCTTTTTACGTAATCGTCTTAATCGAATCAAAAAGTGTAAGCAAAAAAGTAGCAATTATTTACAACATATTATGAATACAGAATGATTCAAAAGAAAATTTATATTTTTTTTTACATGAAAAAAAAAATTAATTTTTTTTTATGTTTTAAACAGTAAAAATTCATAAATATATCACAAAAACAACAACAAGAGCATTACTTTTATCATCTAGTGGGTTTTAAGTAAAAAAAAAAAAATTTGTTATCAATTAAACCTAAAAAAAAATATAATATTGTAATCCTTTCTTTGGGATTACGTAAGAAGGTCTATTACACCATTACTCAACTTGTAAAATAATTATTATCTAGATGCATGATTTATTCCTAATAATACGAAATCATTACAAGGTAAACCATCATTTCCAATAAATTATATAATTATATAAATTTATAGTGAGTTTTAATCGTTTTTTTTTCTCTTAAGAATCCAACTTTATTATATGCGAGGTGTATTTTTTTTTTACCAATTAGTGGTAAAAGATTTGAATTATTGATTGGAAAATAATGAAATGATTGGGATCAGTTGGAGTTGATGATGTTGTAATTTATGTACTTTGATTTGACAGGTGGTACATACTGTCTAATAAAAATATTTTTACAACATGCAACACAACACGATGAAGATCTTTATATTTATTTGAGTTTACACTTTCATTTAAACAATAGACTCTATGATTCTTATCTTTTTTTAAATTGACAGTAAATATTCAAACTTAAATTAGTAGGAATTTGCCATACCTAAATAATTATATAATTTCTATCCAAAAGTATATACAGAGTAAAATACATAAGTAAAGTCGGTCATAAGTTTTCGGATTTTTCAGAGTTAAGTCCTCGCCTATTTACCATATTCTAGTATATTGAAAAAAAAAAAAAGAAGAATGATGTTTCACTTGAACCAACTTATGTTTCAACTTTTCATTTTTGACAGTACAGTAATCATTACCTGATCTCCTTAGAAAAATGGGCGGAGTGATGAGATCAAAAAAAAAATAAGAAAAAAATAAAATAAAAAAAATAAAGAATCCTTAATAATCCTTTATGTAAATTTTAGAGAAGAATAACTTAACCTTGAGTGGGTAAAATTCCTTATTTTCATTTGAAAGGGTTGAAGAAGTAAAAAAAAAAATAATTGCAAAATTTACGTCAAAAGGTGTAGATTACTTATCTTTAGCTTTAGACAAGTGTTCATTATTTCTCGTTTTCCATGACATTACCTAACCTATCCCAGTAGAAAGAAACATGAGCTAAAAAGTGGGTAAAACTATTCACATAGATCAAAAGAAGCTTGCTTTTGTAATCTTGTATGCTTGTTTTTTTTTTTGTTTTTTTTTTTTTTCAAAATAATTGTTCTAGGTATGTAGTAATGATAATAGCAAGTTTTAACTACACAACGTTGCCGGCACTGAAGTTTTTACGAAATGATAATTAAACCCTTTTTTTTTGTATAACTTTTTGTCAAGTGATTCAATTCTGGAAAGTATCAAGTTAAAAAGTTTATGAAACTTTGACATGTGATATAGTAATAACATGTGTTGTTTTCACACAACTTTTTAAGATTTTATGATTACAGAAAAACTTAGTTACAAGAATAGTGGATATATTAGTAAAAAAAAAAATTTTTTTTTTTTTTTGGTATAATAGTTTATTTGACTTGAAAATGAAACTTATACTTGTAAATTACGCCTAGAGGAGAATGATTGAGAGNGCGGATATATGGTATAATAGTTTATTTGACTTGAAAATGAAACTTATACTTGTAAATTACGCCTAGAGGAGAATGATTGAGAGATAAGGGTATATTATAATGTTATAATTTATAAGGTTTATTGGTCTACCTTTAGTCTAGACTTTAGATTGAATATACTGAATCAAATTCCATATACAGTAAACCTGGGATAAGCCGACATCGGTTACCACGGACCCTCGGTTACCACGAACCACTTGGTCCGGTCCGCGCCCTGAGATAGGGAATTTGTGTATAAATGGAACGGCTAAATTGAACTCGGTTAAGCCGAACCCTCGGCTACTACGAACGCCTTTCCGTGGTCCCAGTCCATAAGGCACATGCTTTTTTACCTCGGTTAACACGAACACCAATTAATTGATCAATTTTTAAAGAATCTTCACCTTTTTTCTTACAAAATTTAACGAATAACTTCTTTTGAATGACTTTTCAAACATTGAAATTCGACAGAAAATGAACCAATGATATATTTTTAGTCATTTTTAGTCTCCACAACAACTTACTATTACAAAGTAATGGTAAATTAAAACTACCTCGACTAAGACGAACAAATTATTCCCCAAGTTGTATGTTCGGCTTACGCTTAAGCCGAACCTCGGTTACCACGAACCATATTTTCCGGTCCCTTGATTTCCACCTTATCCGAGGTTTACTGTAAATTGATTACATAACCAATGTCCAGTCTATAATTCATAAATTTTGGCTGATCTGAAAAGAAAAATTTTGAAAAAAAAAAAAAAAAAAAAAAAATTGGAAAAAGAATGGGATGCATTGTATTAGACAGAAGAGTGTATATAAGTAGTGTTATTTAATAAGTTAGAGGGTATATAAATTGGAAAAGAGTAAAACATTCTTCACTTTCTTCACTTTCTTCTAAATTGAATTTTGATCAATGGTTCTTTTGGGTCTATTGACTCCATCCTATAACCCAAATAGGAAGGAATTATTTATGTTATTTTAGTTTTGCTTGGATTCGTCCGCCGGAAGTCTTTCTTTAGGATATCTTGAGAATTCTAGCCCCTCGCTCTCTCCAACTCCCAGTCTTCCCTGTGGTGGTACTCGGTGAATGAGAAATTGGAAAAGATGAAAGAAAGTAATTTTGAATTTTCTCATAGGTAAATAAACTATTCATGTTAAGAAAAGAAAAAGAAAAAAAAAAAAAAAAAATTTAAGAAACCTATAAAAGCTTTTGTAAAAATTCAATAGTTTTTACACGTAAGGAATAGATACAAAGTAGGAAGATGATACTTTTTCTATTTGTATGTTAAACTCTTTCATTGTACTTCATAATATGTGTAGTTTTATTATATTATGTCATTGTTGAAATTCACATTTTCAGTTATAAAAATTTCAAATTTTATTTTGTCACATTTTTTTTTTTTTTTGTTGTTATTACGTATTACATCGCAAGGTGCGAATTGCACGTAACAATGCTCATACATTTGAATCTAATTAAGGTAATTTTTGCAACAGTTATTATAAATTTTTTAATTAATGTCATGAATTTGACAAGTTGGATTACATTTCCTATGACATTCACTCTCATATATGTAATTTTTTTTTTTTTGTTATTTTTTTTTTTGCAAATGTTAATTTTTTTTGAACGAGTTAGGTAAGGGAGAAGAAGAAAAAAACTTTAAATTATTCTACTCATGCTTTATATCGCTATTTGCTATTTGCTATTTACTATTCACTCTTCGCTATTGGCTATAATAATGTTCTTGTCTAGTCTAGTCTATAGCTCTGTTAATATACGTAAACTTTATAGTAGTATACTTTTGTTACCAATTTATTTTTTGGACATTCTATGCTGAATAATATAAGCACAACAGATGCAAAAACCAGTCAAGATGAATGATGTTGCAGAATTACCTTTATCATGTTACTATAGGAATAAAAAAAATTTTTTTTTTTGTCTTCCTATTTTATATAACCAAAAAACCAATGGTAATGGAGACATTATACATATATAGTAGTAGACTAATCGTCAACTTTGTACAAAGTTCACCGAACTTTTTTTTTTTCTTTACATTTTTAAATTCTCCCGCTCGTGTTCATTTTGAATGTTAAGCGGGTAGTTTTACTATTCTTTTAATGTTAAAAAAAAAATTTCACAAAAAAATCTTAAAAATTTTTTTTTTTAATCTAGAGATAGAAATGATGTAATTTTTCTTAAAAAAAAAATTTTTTTTTTTAGATTCTTTATATTATTTAGTTGAAATGTTATTTGATCTTGTAGACTCAACAAAATTAAATCACAAAGTTAATATTATACATGTATTAGAATATTTTCTTCAGGTAAATCTTCATCCAATCACTCTCAACTCTGAAGTTGTAGAAATGAAGGTTTATTTATTTTTATTTCTAGTCTATCTCCCCGTATCATATGTTGATTGTTGAAGAAAAGGAATTAGAATTTAGTCAAGATGTAAATGCTCGAGGGAATGAGAGAGTAACTCCNGTTCATTTTGAATGTTAAGCGGGTAGTTTTACTATTCTTTTAATGTTAAAAAAAAAATTTCACAAAAAAATCTTTAAAAAATTTTTTTTTAATCTAGAGATAGAAATGATGTAATTTTTCTTAAAAAAATTTTTTTTTTTTTTAGATTCTTTATATTATTTAGTTGAAATGTTATTTGATCTTGTAGACTCAACAAAATTAAATCACAAAGTTAATATTATTATACATGTATTAGAATATTTTCTTCAGGTAAATCTTCATCCAATCACTCTCAACTCTGAAGTTGTAGAAATGAAGGTTTATTTTTTTTTTTTTCTAGTCTATCTCCCCGTATCATTTGTTGATTGTTGAAGAAAAGGAATTAGAATTTAGTCAAGATGTAAATGCTCGAGGGAATGAGAGAGTAACTCCTTGTAATTATGTTGATGATGTTGTTGCTAATCTCGTCGTATATTGGTCATATATACCTGAGTAACTAGAAATTCCGGAAGTAGAGACACAACAGGATTATTTTGCTTTAAGAATCCAATTAGTCTGTCAACAAGGACTTGAATCGAAAAGCAATTAAGAACCCAATTGCAAAAAAAAAAGAAAGAAAAAATAATTTTTTTTTTTTTTTTTTTTTTTTTNAAAAAAAAAAAAAAAAATTTTTTTTTTTTTTTTTTTTTTTTAGCTCTAGGAGAAAACAGTAAATGACAGTATTGTCTCAGGTGTAGTAGAATCCTTCGTCTCATTACAATTAAGCTAAAGAAATTTGCTGAAGGGAAGGATTAGTAAATAAAATGGCATCGTCAGAATAAACCATATTGAAAGAAATTCCGTTAGTAATAAATGGTGACAAAAGATTTCCTACTAGATGAGAACAATTGGAGAGGATTTTAACTAGGCTTTAGAAATAATTTTTTTTTTTTTTTTTTTTTTTCTAAAGGATGAGAAACTCTAAAACAATCAATCTTGAAGGTTCTTTCTGACGAGTTCATACTGTGAAAGGACTAAGAATGTATGTCGTACTGTTACGTTCTTATGGAATGATTTTGAAAAAAATTTGTTACTTTAGAAGTTCTAAATTGAACTTAATGAATTGAAAAGATTAAACTTGTTGTAAACCAATTAAGTTTCGTATTTCTAAAATCCTAACATTCAAATGAAATACTATATTATATAGCAAAATTACACAAAAAAAATAAAATAAATAAATTGAAAGATTCCGAACTTAACCCTGTTTTTACCAACAGGAGACAATTTTTTTTTTTTTTTTTTTTTGAAAAAGAAAAACCAACCCTTCATTTCTGTCGCTTGAATTCTAGATTTTAACCCCTTTTTTCTTAACATTTTATCTTCAATTTCCTTTTCCTTCTCCGACGGACTTAAAAGGTATTAAGCCAAAGGAAGACCGGATTTTTAGAGAACGTTTAAACCCAAGTCCACCATGTCTGTCNGACTTAAAAGGTATTAAGCCAAAGGAAGACCGGATTTTTAGAGAACGTTTAAACCCAAGTCCACCATGTCTGTCCGACAGACATGGTGGACTTGAAGAAGAGCGTAATAATTACTTTTTTTTTTAAAGAACCAGAGATGAAGAAAGTGACGATAAAAGTGAAGAAAAGAAAGGCTTAAATCCTCTCAAAGTCCCAACATCATTCACCACTGTCAAAGTCACTCTGTAGAAGATAATTTTTTGTCCCTAGGGAAATANCGGACAGACATGGTGGACTTGAAGAAGAGCGTAATAATTACTTTTTTTTTAAAGAACCAGAGATGAAGAAAGTGACGATAAAAGTGAAGAAAAGAAAGGCTTAAATTTTCTCAAAGTCCCAACATCATTCACCACTGTCAAAGTCACTCTGTAGAAGATAATTTTTTGTCCCTAGGGAAATACCTTGTGTCTTATGTTTTTCTTAAAAATGGGACTCTCTGGAGGAAACCCAAAAGTCTCCAAAAAAGGAAATTGGTAAAATGCTGAAGAGATGCTCTCAATTCCTTTTGTTTCGGTTCTTTTTCCTTTATATATATATATATATATTTTTTTTTAACCCTATCTCTCTTAGCAGGACTGGAAAAAGTNTGCCTTTTTTTTTATATATATATTTTTAACCCTATCTCTCTTAGCAGGACTGGAAAAAGTCGAGGACATTGTAATTGAAGGTTCAATCTTAATCTTACTTAACTTGAAAAGTTATCTGAAGAAGAGCTTATAAATAATTCCTTAGGAAAATCCAAACACTTTTGTTTCGTCATCTTCATTCAAGAAGCTTTTCTTCTTTTTTTTTTCCCATGTGGGATTTTTTCGAAAAAAAAAAAAAACTCTTTTCTTCTAATAATTCGGTGAAAAAGAAGCTTCCCGGTTCCTTTTGAGAAGCTCAATAAGATCTAGCACATCTTCCAAATGGATTCTCAACAGAGTCTCTCTGTCTTATTATTTTTATTTTTACTAACTCCTACTCAAGAATCAACAAAACAATAGAATTTTAAGACTAAATAACTTATTAGTCCTTCTTGAGTGTTATAAAAAAAAATACCTAAAAACACAAAACACTCCATAATGNTGAGTGTTATAAAACAAAAATACCTAAAAACACAAAACACTCCATAATGGAATTATTCACTGAACAAATAATGCATATATTGTCATCAAAGCTTTAACTTTAGGTGAGGGAGTGTTAAAACTATGCCAATCTTTGACTAGTATATGATTAGAAAATGGTAATAATGATAATAATAATAATAATAATAGTAATAATAATAATAATAATAATGGTAATAATAACACTCAGCACATATTCACCAAATGTGATCAGGATCACTGCAATTTGCAGAGAGCAGTAGTACAAATATTATTAGGTCAATAACCTCTTTTTTTTTAATCACGCCCTCCGGCGACCATTTCTACTTGCTAAATGGTCCTAGGCTTAATTTTTGAAGGGAAAGTTTTTGTAGATCCTTCTACCTAATTACTAGTTTACAGATAGTTAAGTTCCAAAAAAAAAATAAATATATACCTATAGTACTCCAAAAAAAAATATATACCTATAGTAGTACTTAAAGACTAGTAAATTTGGTGGAGAATTTATGAGTTTTGGCAACCTTTTGACTTTCACATTGATCTAGTTATGCTTTTAAAGGCGACTTTGCCTCAGGTTTTCTATCTTAATGTATAACTATTGATTCATGATCAGGATCAGGGCCTTTAGGATTTTGTAAGAAAGTGAGAGTCATCATATTCCTCTTCTTACCACGACTTCATAAGACAAAACCCTATGACTTTTGACCTCTTTAGGTATATACAGGGTGTTCAAATAAAAAGGCGAAAATCTGCGACTAAAGTTTTCAAAACTGTCACAAATTAGGCTCTTCCGACACTTTTAAAAATATAAAAATTTAATTAAACTTTTGTAGTAACGGTTTTCAGTAGCTTGAGCAGTTCATAAATTGTTAAAAACTGTGATATAGAACCAAGATTTGATTTTCCGCAAAATCATTTCTCAAAAATTTCGCCTTCTTATTTGACCACACTGTATATATTTTATTTTTTTGACTTCTTGAAGCCAAAGAGAGATTTTTATACCCTGTGTGTGTTCTCTTTCATATAAAAATGGTTCTGAGTAGTACGACAACTACACATAAGTTCAAAGTCGTATTCTTTTAAACAAAAAAAAAAAGCTTTTTGTTCCTTGTTGTGTCTGGATTTTATGACGGGTATGTTTCTTACGGAAAGGACCTCTGAATACCGGAAGACATCTTCTTCCTCAGAGTCTCATTTTCAAAAGGATCCATGTAGAGGAATCAAAAGAAAAAAAGACTCTGGAGTATCTGGAAAGTAGAAAAGACAGATACAAGAAAAAAGGGAACCGAAAGTGCCAAAAAAAAAAAAAATCTCAAGGAACTTTCAAGTACTTTCGATGGATCTTTGGGTTCTAAGAACCATAAATGCATTTTTATATTGGCTCAGAGGACAAGACTCGAAATTCGATATTCCATCATCATCATCACATACATGAAACTAGAGCTCATAAAATTCGAAGTATAACTCTGAGTATATCGATAGTTTGGCAGGATCCTAGTTTTTCTGGATCTGTCGTTTCTTGAACATTTGGTTTATTTTGACGAAACCACAAGGGGAGTGAGGTATCCCCTATCCATATGGTTTTCTTTTTCTTTTTCAATACCTTACTTGTGGTATACTCTCATTCAGTGTCACTATATCATTAGGATGTTGAATGGAAGTGGTTGGTGGAACTGTGGGATGATAGCGAGCGACGGCTTAGGTGTCGCCAATAAGTGTTTTCATAATATAAAGCCCTTTCTGTCGTAGGCTTATACTTTAGGTTAGTGCGTGATAAGAATTCAATCACGATATCACAGTTGATGGGTTCGTAATTTATTTATTTTTTTTTTTTTTTAGAAAGACAAAATTATATAAAGCTTGTAATCCTGTTTTAAGAAGATTCACGACTATAATACATCATTTTTTACTTCTAAAGTGAAGCACTGAGATATTTTACACGTAAGACTTTTCGTACCGTCATTGAGAATAAGTTAGGTATATAAATCTTAGTAGTAGCACTCACTACTTCCGGTTGTTGGTACTTCCTAGACGTCAATCCAGTAGTGTGTGAGGGTAGTAGGATAAGGTCTATTTGTGAAAACGTACGGCTCATTTTACCATAATTATAATTTCCGGTAACATCATGAAAATAGTGACATGTTAAAAAATTGGAAACAGATCTAGAGTATCTCATTATAAAAAGAGTAGGAGCATGTATAGATCCAAGGAGACAGCATCATTACGAGACATCCTCAAAGTTTTTAGCGGTGTTATAGATTTGTAAAAAAAAAAAGAAGAAAAATCGTTCACCAGACTCTAGCTCGACACCTAAATGTAAAAATTTTGAAGCAAAATGAAACAAAGTCAGCCCATTTCGTTGTAACTTCTTGGATGTCGATAGGGTTTCTCAATTTTTTTTATGTCCCTCGGGAGAGACATTTTGTTGAAAATGTCTAGAAATCGGTTGAAAAAATGTGTGAGCCGGAAGAAGTATTTCAAATGACGAGATGAAGACCGAGTTTTTATAAAGAACCAACCTTATCCCACTGTTTCCATTTTATAAAAATTTACTCGCTTCAGAAGATTTTTTTCTTTCTTTCTTCTTCTTCTTATTCTTTCCTTTCGTCTCTCTAGTTAATTAATCTCAGTTGAATAATTGGACCAACTGGGTCCAATTATTGAAAGACTTCAACCAATCTTATAGTATTTTATATTCTTTTGTATTCCAAAAAAAAAAAATAATATACAAGTTATGCAAAAAAAAATTTTTTTATCATTATGTAAGGTTAATAGAGCAGAATTGACAAAACCTGTCAGCAAAAATTTAGGCTGAAAATTAATTTTCTTTTTTAAGATATGTCAATTAAATTTAATTTTAGTTACAAAGTATTCAATTCAAGTGTTCAATCATATCCTTTTTTTGCTGCCAATGTCACTTTTGCAACTCTAGTAGTACAATTTAAAATTAAAAAAAAAAAAAAAAAAAAAAAAAACTCCAGGATTTCCGTGAGATTATAATGAGGGTATTCCACATGGCCTGGTTAAGTGTTAAATTTTTATTTGATATATTTTAATGAGTGATATAATGAGGATATCGGGAAGGGTAAAAAGTCAAATGTTGTTATGTTGACATTTATTTTTGACTTTGTTATTACAAAAATTTCCCTTGCCTCTTTTGCATGTTGTAGTTGAGAGAATGCATGAGAGGAAAGCTGAGACCACAAAGTAGTAAGTTTCAATTCTCTCATACATCTCTTCAACTACAACATGAAATAAAAAGTGTGAGTTTGACCCTTTCTCCTCCTCAGTTGACGTTATTTATTTGCATTTTAACAATAAAAATAAAAATCAAAAAGATGCCCCTGAGCTTATTAAACTTTAACGGAGAGGAAAAATAATCAGACCAATCACAGACGTATAAAATGATCTCACCTTTTTATAAAATAAAAATATTTAAAAAATTTAACAACTTTTTATCTTATAACCAAAAGCAGGAATACCCTCAATATTTTATTTATTATCAGTAATTCCTGATTGTTAATTGTCCAATTGATTACTCTTGACAATGGTTTANAGAGGAAAAATAATCAGACCAATCACAGACATATAAAATGATCTCACCTTTTTATAAAATAAAAATATTTAAAAAATTTAACAACTTTTTATCTTATAACCAAAAGCAGGAATAGCCTCAATATTTTATTTATTATCAGTAATTCCTGATTGTTAATTGTCCAATTGATTACTCTTGACAATGGTTTANGCCTCAATATTTTATTTATTATCAGTAATTCCTGATTGTTAATTGTCCAATTGATTACTCTTGACAATGGTTTATTTACTCATGGAAGTTTAATCACCTTTTACAAACTTTTCTCGTTTGTAAAGTTTTGATTCCAAAAACCCCTGCCCCACCTACTTCACCATCATTGTTATCATCACTTATACTTCATTGTTATGTTCTACAACAAATTACAAATTAGTGACAGAATCCAAGCAGGTTTTTAACCAAAAACAGTTCTAAACTTTGATACTAAAGGAATACAAAGTATCAGTAGGAGTGACAAGGTTTTTATTTCTTTTAGTAGTGTGTAGTGTCGTCCACTGTCAACCTTGTGTTAGGATCTTGAACTCTATTATTTATTTTTTTTTTTTTGGTAGAAAAAGACAAGTTGATTATTGTTTTTTTTTTTTTTTTTTATTTAATTCAATTAAGTTTACCTTTAACTGGGAAGAAGGACTTTAGGACAAGATAGACTGACATAATGTTTTCTACTACTGGGAAATTGTTTTGTTTCCTACCTTATTTCCTAATTCAAAGTATCGGAAGCAGATGTATTTTTATGTCAAGTTGACACGGCGACTGCGGAGACATTTCCCAAAATCCTGGGTTCCCTCATGTAGTGACAAGTTGTCAGGCTTGAGGAGGATTACTACTACAAGTTAACTTTACTCCTAGTCTTATAGAAAACCTGATTATCCGAAAATTCCCTATGACTTTTTGTGTACGGAAGTCATAGTACCATGGACAGACGAATGGATTCCTCCTTCCTTTACTTTATATCATATCCAAGATGTCTAAATTTAGCTGATTCACTTACATTTTAGGGCGGATAAGGCAAAGGCATAGTCATATTCTTCTCAACGCCCTCTGCTAATACTTTCAACCCATATGCTTCTCTGATGAAGCACAGAAACTGAAAACAGTTAACCGGATCCCGTTCCCTTTCGTTTTTTTTTTTTGTTCAGTGCTCTCGACACAGAGATTGGAAGATCTGCTAAATCTCTTCTGATATTTTACTCTTTAGTCTAACCTTTTCGGTTACAAATTTAAGAGCCCGAGAACACTAGCCCTGCCCAAATCCTTCCAGTTCTTTTTTCTTTTTTTTTTTTTTTTTTTTTTTTGGTTCATATTATGAAAACTATCCAAATAGTGCCAAAAGTGTAGTTCTACAGTTTGATTTCCGTTCTAACAAAATTTGAACTCAGCTCACATCCTTTCCTTTTCAAAAATAGTACATTTAATGTAAATATCCTACGTGACGGAAATGGAAGAAATTGATTTTGGAGTAACAGTATGAAGAAATTTTGATGTAGCGGAATTGAGAGGGTGAAATCAAAAAAAAAAATAGTATCGTTTTCAGTTCGGTACGTCGCTAGGCTCTCTGGATTTAAGAGGATATTCAAATACAACTGAACTCAACGACTTATAATGTCTGAAGTATTTTGTTGGAGGGATATTTGAAATTTAGAGAAAAAGAAATTGTTTTTTTTTTCATAATATGAAATGTATTGGGATAGAGGAAGTTGGATTTCCGTCTCTATTTCCTCTACTTTCTTCGGTGAAAGTGAGTAGTTAGGGTGGGTCTCAAAAGTCTTGAATTTTCTCTACATCTCCACTAAGGTTTTCAATAAGACTGGATTAAATTGAACAATGATGAGTGAGGTTGAGGTTGAGAACAATGAAATTGAAACTCCTCCTCCAAGTCCATGTCCGTATGTTGGACGAGTTTCTGAAAAACGAGAAATGAGTTTCAAGAGAAAGATGCAACTAGTGAGCCATTCAAAACCGCCTGATCATGGGAAAAGAATTGGTGACTTTCTCCGAAGTCTCAAATGTGCTGGCTACGGTGAGGTATGGACTTTTTTTTTGTGTACAACTAAATTACATATCATCCTAAGGGAATTTTGGTAGACTTTATGAAAATTTTCATTCATTTCTTTTCCATTTTATATATATATGTATCTATGTATAATTGTGATTTCTACTGGTTTGTTTCAATATAAAAGTTGCATCTACGTCAAACCAGTTCATTAGTAACATCCAAATTTAAATCTAATATTCTCTCCCTATGAATATGCAATCAGTCCTCACGACTTTCACCATATGTGTAGAGTCATTTTGGCATTGATGGAAATTTTGTATGTGTACGAGTCATGAAATCTTTTCAAAGATCATCACGCCTACCTATGGAATGATGTTGTGGAAATAGAACGCAATTCATGTAATAAGAAGTGTACAAGGTTGTTAATATTTTTGTACCCTAGTAAGTTACATTTCTTGTAGTCTTATGTGTGCCTGAAGGTTGTTTTAGTAGTAGGTAGTAGGTAGTAGGTTTAGTAGATTAGTAGATAGTAGTAGTAGTAGAGTATTGTAATCGTCGTGTCTGTCTGTCTCTCCGTGTATGACCTTCCAGACTCTCAAAATCTTATATTTTTTTTAGAAATATTAATATAATGACTTGCGTATTATCAATACACAAGATACACATTATGTTAAGAGAGATTATACACACACATAGGTGAGTCATGAAACCTCGACATATACAGTTGAGTGCAAAAGTATCTATACATGGAGAAAGTTTTAACCCTGAAATCGCCAGTAAGACGATTTTTAAAGTAAGACGTTTAGCAACCAAATGTCCATAATAATAGGCAGAGTATGGCGAAATAACAGACAAATGTCCAAAATGTTAGGCAAGCTAGTTGATCTAACAGTCATAATGTTTATAATTTATGGACACAATTACGGATTGTAATTCAGTATTGTCAATTAACTGTAAAAAATATTTACAAAAAATTAGGGGGTTGGAATTCCCCTATTTTATTCCATTATAACTCACATTTAGTAATTCATTTCCTTCATATATCGATAAACTTGCTCTTCAGTGTAGTTGGAGGAACTAGAGTTTATTTTAGAGAAAGAGGGTTCTAAAAAAAGATGAAACAGACTGTATTTATTCATCTAAATGTGGTCTTGACGGGGGTGTTAACAACGTTGATAGTTTTTGTAATAAGTAAGAACATAATTTAAGCAAATTTGACTTTGTAAGCTCATTAGCAGTACGAAGAGATCTTCAATATCTACATCAAATTTCAGTTTCATTCAGTAAAATAATCTCCTTTCTGCTCTTTTGTAAAGTTACGAAAAGGGATCCTTTTCTGCACATGTTGTAGACACCAACCCTCACAAATCTGTTCCTTGACAATGGAGTATCTTTTTGCTAATGATGACTACAGAGGATTATTTATAAAAGAAGTTGGTTGAATTGAATAGTAATAGTTTGCCGCTTTTGACATGACATGGATAGAAAGTAATGTTTAAAGTTTGTATGTACGTAAATGGTAGTTTGGTATTCCGGTCGGAGAGATTAAACCATTTGAATCAATAATAACTTTTCTAGAGAAAAGAAAAAAAAAACTTTCGGTAGAAAAGTAATTGATTTCGATTTTGGAATTGACATAACCTCGGTTGAGTAGAGATTTAAATTGTGATTTGGAAAAATAGAAATACTAGAAACCATACAACCTGTCATCATGAATAATTCTACGTAGGTTTGAGTTGAATTGAGTAAGTCATGCAAAAGAAAGAGAATCTGATTTTGGTGGTTCCTTGGTTGAGGTTCTCTACCTTATGTTTGAACCTACCTACCTTGGGTTTTCCATGGCCCGGTCTACGGAAATTAGGTTCTCTACAAATCTTATAGAAAAGCTCCTTGTGAATGTCAGGCTCAAAGCCTGTTGAGATGTCATCGTACGAGGATTTACTTTAAATGAACCCTGATTTTCAGTTACGCTCGAATTTCTCGGCTTTTCCGCTTACGGTTCCTATGAGTTTTGAAGAAAAAGCTAAATCCACAGAGACACAATTCTCTTCAGTCGAACCAAATGTTGATTTACTTTTTTTTTGTTTTTTTTTTTCTATATTATTTTCTATGCATTGTCTTTCCGGTAAACTCATTTTTGATTTAAAAAAAAAAAAAAAAATTTTTTTTTTTAGAAATTGAACAGACGCGTCCCAACTGTGTGTAACAGTACTGTTGGATCAATTTATCGATCAATTTTTGTGTATAATAATAGTATTACCTAAAACCAAAATTTTTTGTATTCTACCATAATTATTACATTATTATAAAATAAAATTTTCTTATTAATTTTTTATTTATTNCGCGTCCCAACTGTGTGTAACAGTACTGTTGGATCAATTTATCGATCAATTTTTGTGTATAATAATAGTATTACCTAAAACCAAAATTTTTTGTATTCTACCATAATTATTACATTATTATAAAAGAAAATTTTCTTATTAATTATTTATTTATTTTTTTCAAACTGGTTTTTAAGAAAAGTCAAGATGTTTGGGTTTTCGTCACAAGGGACCACTAATTCACTTTGTAATTTATGATGAAAATATTATTAGAAACTATGGGAGTAATATTTTCAAAATTTGACAATTTCAATTCTCATAGGAGATATAAATTTTGAGGTCTTGATACCTCTGAATCTCATTAGACCTTACCAGATGTGATTTCAAATTAAGTATATAAATCTTAGTTATTGATAAGTTACATATCTAGTATATTATATGAGTAGTATATAGAGAAATTATTATTTTTATAAAATTATTAGTAATATTTAATGGGCGTGTTCATTATATATTATATTATATAACTCTTTGATAATTTTTGTTTTAAAGTTTTTATTAATTAAAATATTTTGATAAAATTTAACAAGGCATAAAATACATGGTGGTATTATTTTTCTCATAGCTATACTCACCAGTTTGGGATTATTTCTATTTTAATTCCCACTAGACCTGAGCCAATTAAAATTATCTCTTCAAAATCTTCCTTACTTATCCATTACTAGAGCAGAATAAATGTAGCGGGACTTTTAGTTGTTATGTAGAGATAAATAGCAAAGTAGAAGTAGAAACATTGTGTATTTTTAGCTCTCAGATTAAAATAGAGATGAAATTGATAATTAAAAAAAGTCAGGTAGAACAATAGATTATATATATATATATTAGATACATATATATGTNAGTAGAAGTAGAAACATTGTGTATTTTTAGCTCTCAGATTAAAATAGAGATGAAATTGATAATTAAAAAAAGTCAGGTAGAACAATAGATTTTATATATATATATATTAGATACATATATATGCATAATATGTGAATACAAGCTTTTCAAATTTGTAAAATAAATTTAATTAAAAATTTAACTTTTTACAAATAATTCTAAATTCACTTAGCAAATTCAAGTACTATAACATAGTTATATCTTACGACTCACAATTTAAATTAAAAATCTCAACAAAAAAATTTTTATGAAAAATATATTACTTTTTTTTTTGGTTAAGCTAATATTTGAAAATTGAAAAAAAAAATTTCAATTTATTATTGTTTTTCTTTACAAATTCAGAGGATTTTATGTTCATAAGATTTCCATCTTTTCTAATGAGCTCCGACCTTATTATAGCTAAATAGACAAGGTGAATCTTGTCATCTAAAAGGTTCTTTGGCGTGTTCTATTCTGTTATTTAGAAGAAAAAAAATCTAAAAAAACGTAGCTCCAGGGATTCAAACGTTAATGACATATGGATTCTTAAATAGAAAATGAAATTGACTTGGATGTACAGTATGTTCCTAATTTATCTGTACATCTTTTCTCTTTTTTTTTCTCACTTGAAATATTACATCTTATCTAATACACAGCATGAAAAAAAAAGTAAATAAAAAATCAGGAATTAATAACAACAGAATGTACAGAGTGTATTACTTTAAAATTGGCGTGGTTTGTTAAAATATCTCCAAACTTGATTACTACAGTGTGCCTACAAATAGCAAAGGCTATGGGAAGATATTTTTGGCCCATGCCCTTTGCTGGAGAAAATGACATTAGGTTTTTTTGTTAGTAGAGAAAGTTGTTAGATTAATTTTTTTCTGGAGAAAAACTATACAGTTTCAGAAAGACAATTGAAAACTAAGATACGAAGTTAAAAAAATCAAGTCACTACTATCAATGTATCAAGAGTTATGATTTTTTGAAAATTGAAATTATTGGATGTTCTTTTGAAATGCCCATGTCTTAGTACATTGTCTCAAAATAATATCCAATAGTTTCAATTTTCAAAAAATCATAACTTTTGTTTTAGTGATCGTAGAGTCTTGATTTTTTTACTATGTTCCACTAATTTTGGTAGTCTTTCTGAAACTGCTAATAGTTTTCCTGAAAAAAAATTCCAGTCAAAATGCTGTTGACCATTAATTACATAGGTATTGCTTTCTCCAGCAAAGGACATAGGCCAAAAGTCTCTTCCAATGCCTTTACTTTTTGTGGTTGCACTGTATCTNATGATTTTTTGAAAATTGAAATTATTGGATGTTCTTTTGAAATGCCCATGTCTTAGTACATTGTCTCAAAATAACATCCAATAGTTTCAATTTTCAAAAAATCATAACTTTTGCTTTAGTGATCGTAGAGTCTTGATTTTTTTACTATGTTCCACTAATTTTGGATAGTCTTTCTGAAACTGCTAATAGTTTTCCTGAAAAAAAATTCCAGTCAAAATGCTGTTGACCATTAATTACATAGGTACTGCTTTCTCCAGCAAAGGACATAGGCCAAAAGTCTCTTCCAATGCCTTTACTTTTTGTGGTTGCACTGTATCTGTAGTTTTTGAGAAACAAAAAAACAAGGGGTAGATTTATTTTGGAACAACTTGTATCTTTCTAACTTTCTACCCTTGAAGTCTTTATGTACAGTTTGGCCATAATTAAAGTTTCCACTACCTAATGTCGAATTATTTCCGTTTAGCTAAGGAATCAAANATAGGGGTGTGTTTTTGCTAATAAATTAGCAATCTGTCAAATTGAGTCACCGAATTAATGAAGAACTACAATTTCCCCTCTATCAACTTCGCTAAATTGCATTTTGACTGCCATTGTCGCTAGAGACAAAATTGGCATTACTTATAATTCAGATATTATCGATTTATTACTAGTTAATTATAATGTGTTGAAAAAATTTAAAGACTCCTAGTAACAATCTAGAAATATTAGGATTAAAACCACTGGAAACTTTAATTATGGCCACTTTCTCTCCTTTCACTTTAGTTTTTTGGCTGTATTTAATGTAACCTTTACTTTTTTAATGCGGAATTTTGCATTTCTAGTTTATTCTTAAATAACTTATCTATTTTTGTTGCGGTTAAATTTTGATTCCTTAGCTAAACGGAAATAATTCGACATTAGGTAGTGGAAACTTTAATTATGGCCAAACTGTACTATTAAAGTGAAAGTTATTGAGAGAGTTTTAAATCCTCCTAAAACACATGGTTTTAGTTTCTAAAAGAAAAGTTAGGCTCATTAACTGACATTGTTGTAGAACTAAATGACCTGAATCTCTAAAGATTTAGTAGGAAATCATTTCTTCTTCCGTTTCATCTTTATACGGTTGACAAGGGCTTAAATAGTCTCCAAAAAATCCTCTTTCATCTTTTTAAGGACAGTTTTTCTCTCAAGTTTTTTAACTAAACCTTAGGAAGGCTAAAGTTTAATAGAAAAGATTGTAAATTTAGCATAGTGAATCTTTATGTTGTGAGTGTTGTTCATAAAGTTGTAGTAAAAGAAATAGAATAATCATTATATATTCAATATGAGAGAGATTGTATAATATAAAAAAAAAAAAAAAAATTGAAGTAGTAAAAGACTATGTTTGGAAGGAATCATTTGTCTAAAGACCCAAGGGACTTTCTTTCTCATTTTCATCAGCTCACTNAAAAGACTATGTTTGGAAGGAATCATTTGTCTAAAGACCCAAGGGACTTTCTTTCTCATTTTCATCAGCTCACTTTCAATTTTTTTTTTCTTTTCTCTTTTCGTTCTGGTTGGAATGAAAAGAGAATAATTGAAAGTAGGGAATAAGAAAAAACGGAAATGGATTCTCTACTGCTTTATTAAACCTCAGTTTGGAGTATACATTAGGAAAATCCATTTCCTATTCTTCTATTGACTTATTAATTATTATGCTGAATAAACTAATAAGTCAAAGTGGTTCATATTGACTTTTACTAGTTACTTCAAGAACTTAATGGAAGTTGAGGTTATTAGATAACTTTCCTCTGAAAAATTAAACAATTTTAAACTTTTTTCTTAAAAAATTTTTTTTTTTTTTTTTTTGTTTGATATTTGAATATTTACTTTGAAAGTTTGTATAAATATTTTTAAACCATATCACTCTCACTCTGGTTCCATGTCATTTCAAAAAACAATTATTCAACTTTTTTACTTAATAAGTTCAACAATAGTGTGTGTGTATGTAAGTCTATATTAAAAAAAAAAAGTTGGTTTAAAACTTAAGTTTTGAGACAAGTTTTGTTGTCTTGTCGCTCTCTGACTCTCATCCTTTGTTGAAGTAATTTAAAACCTCCAATAAAAGCCTGGGTCTATATAAGAGAAAAAAAAAANATTTTTAAACCATATCACTCTCACTCTGGTTCCATGTCATTTCAAAAAACAATTATTCAACTTTTTTACTTAATAAGTTCAACAATAGTGTGTGTGTATGTAAGTCTATATTAAAAAAAAAAGTTGGTTTAAAACTTAAGTTTTGAGACAAGTTTTGTTGTCTTGTCGCTCTCTGACTCTCATCCTTTGTTGAAGTAATTTAAAACCTCTAATAAAAGCCTGGGTTTATATAAGAGAAAAAAAAACGAAAAAGAAAATAATATCCTTTCGTGAAGTATTGGTTCTGCTTATTTTTCTCTAGTTTTTTTTTTTTTTTTAGATATTTGACGTATAGATTTCCAATATCATAGACACTTGAACTGAGAGTTTAGGGTGCGGAAAATAAAATAAAGTTAAGTGTTCTTTGAAACTAAGTGCCATATCGAATGACGCTTAAGGCCTCTTCAGTCTCCAGCCCATCTTTAACTAACTTTTTTTTTGAAATCTTACACAACTACTGAATCTCTTTCACCATGAGAGATGAGTTTTCAAAAAAAAAAAAAAAAAAAAATTAAATTAATCAAAATTACAATTTACCTAGTTCTTGAAATGGAATTTGAATTCGCTTAAAGCATTTCCGTATCAACTTTAAACTTTCTTTCTTTCTTTCTTCAGAATCCCTAATCGACAAAATTAAAAAGTTTGTCCAATTTATCTCCTTAGAATCTAAAATATATGCAATAAATGAACCGAAGAGTAGAAAGAAAATTTTTTATAAAATGCAAATCTTAAGCCCAATTTATACTTTTCACATGAGGATTGAATTAGAAAAAGAAGAGGTAGGAGAGAGAAAAGTGAAAATGAAAAAGAGTTGAATTTACATATGTGAATTTTTCTGCGCTTTTTTTTTTGCAATAAAACTTACATTAGGTAATCCAAAAAAAAAATTTTTTTATACATTATTCTCTGTCCCAGGGAAAGGAAATAAGCCATAAAGGAGTTGATGACTTTTTGGGAGGACACAGAGATCGTAAATAGTAATTTGTATTGTGAAAAATGGTATGAAAGACTTGTAAATTCGCAATAAAAGTACACCAGGAAGGATCAGATCTCTCATCAATTCGCATCAAAAAAAAAAATAAAAAAAAAAAATAAAAAATTCCAACTAAATGTAAAAAGTCAGAGAACTTTGGAGTAATTAATTACACAACCTGTGTAGTTATGTATGTGGGTGAGAGAATTTTGGATCTATTTCCAAAAAAAAAAATTTTTTTTGAATTCTCTCATAAAATATATTCATTCAGTAAACTTTAAGTAAAAACAATATATTTAAGATTGATTATACTGTATAATTCCTTACATTAAAGGTACTTTTCAATTAAGGGGACACTGTGTAAAATTNAGGTAGGAGAGAGAAAAGTGAAAATGAAAAAGAGTTGAATTTACATATGTGAATTTTTCTGCGCTTTTTTTTTTTTGCAATAAAACTTACATTAGGTAATCCAAAAAAAAAAATTTTTTTATACATTATTCTCTGTCCCAGGGAAAGGAAATAAGCCATAAAGGAGTTGATGACTTTTTGGGAGGACACAGAGATCGTAAATAGTAATTTGTATTGTGAAAAATGGTATGAAAGACTTGTAAATTCGCAATAAAAGTACACCAGGAAGGATCAGATCTCTCATCAATTCGCATCAAAAAAAAAAATAAAAAAAAAAAAATAAAAAATTCCAACTAAATGTAAAAAGTCAGAGAACTTTGGAGTAATTAATTACACAACCTGTGTAGTTATGTATGTGGGTGAGAGAATTTTGGATCTATTTCCAAAAAAAAAATTTTTTTTTGAATTCTCTCATAAAATATATTCATTCAGTAAACTTTAAGTAAAAACAATATGTTTAAGATTGATTATACTGTATAATTCCTTACATTAAAGGTACTTTTCAATTAAGGGGACACTGTGTAAAATTCAAATGAGGTCATTACCAGTATCATAATGTGAATAAAAAAGAGCAATGACGCGCCAGGCTATAAATTTCACTTTACTTTACTTATTTTTTTTTTAATAGAACACAAATTGGTCAATATGCAATAATATCTTCTCTAATAGTTACCATTTTCAGAAGTGAGTTAACACATTACGTTTACTTTAAAGAAGTTTATGCTAAACATGGCTAATAATGAAAGAAACAACTTGTTTTCTAACAAGTGAAACTTTTTTTGACACGTGTGTGTGAAGAAAAAAAAAATTGTATGTATGTATGTAGGAGTTAAGAAAACTTGCATAACTGGCTGTGCTAAATAGATGTAATACAATAATAATGTTAAAAAAAAATTTTATAAAATTTTTAGGAAATAACCATATAGTAATTTATCCATTATGAGGTCAAAATACTTTTTGGTAATATTTTAATTGGCTTTGCTCTATTTGCTTGATGATAGGTTTGAAGAGTGACGGCTGTGATTGATCTGACAGAACCAAAACCAAAACCAAACCGTTTTGGTTCGTAGAATATAAAAAAAGTTTTTTTTTTGTTTGACATTTGATTGGAAAAGGTGCTAATTTGTATAGTAATCGAATGAACTATATAGTTGTGTTAAAAAAGAAAATTTCTAAAGAAATTTTATTTGAAGGATTGAAAGTTTGGAAAGTAAGGATTTGCGACGTCGTCGTCGTGGTTGTCGTCGTCAGGGTTCTATCTGTAGTCGTTGGATTCATACAATTCTACAAAAAAAAAAAAAAAAAAAAAAAACCCNAGTCTCTGTGAATTGAAAACGGTAGTTTTTAGCAAGGTTTTACTCTCTGGAGAAGTAGGAGTAGGAGTCCAAAGAGCGTCGGTACTGAGTGAAAGTTTTTAGAAGAAAAGTCGGGCTCGAGCAGGTGGTATCAAAAAAAACTGGATATTTGGATGTTAGTTGGATCGTAGACCTCTCACTCCCCGGTCACTCTCACTCGTTCCGATTCAAAAAAAAAAAAGTTTCATTTCAAGTGAAACTAAGACAAAAAGACGGTTTTTAGTATTCGAAAATCGTTTNAAGTTTCATTTCAAGTGAAACTAAGACAAAAAGACGGTTTTTAGTATTCGAAAATCGTTTCTTAAAACTCAGACTTAAAAAAAAGAAAATAAATTTTAAAAGTGTTAACTCTCTACCAACCGTGTAGAAAGTATTCTTTTGTCAACAATTTGTGAACCAATAAATAACGTTCAAAAATCTTAAAATTTTTGTCCATAAATTTGTGTTCATGGATGAGTGTATTGTTACTCTTGTATTAGTTTATTAATCAAAAAAAAAAGTTTATACTTTATTTAGTTATTGCTCTCATTAACTAGACAACAATCAGCGGTGAAATTACAGANTATTTGGATGTTAGTTGGATCGTAGACCTCTCACTCCCCGGTCACTCTCACTCGTTCCGATTCAAAAAAAAAAAGGTTCATTTCAAGTGAAACTAAGACAAAAAGACGGTTTTTAGTATTCGAAAATCGTTTCTTAAAACTCAGACTTAAAAAAAAAGAAAATAAATTTTAAAAGAGTTAACTCTCTACCAACCGTGTAGAAAGTATTCTTTTGTCAACAATTTGTGAACCAATAAATAACCTTCAAAAATCTTAAAATTTTTGTCCATAAATTTGTGTTCATGGATGAGTGTATTGTTGTTACTCTTGTATTAGTTTATTAATCAAAAAAAAAAAGTTTATACTTTATTTAGTTATTGCTCTCATTAACTAGACAACAATCAGCGGTGAAATTACAGAGAGCTTTCATAAACTTCTTGACGTCATTTTACAAGGACAAGAATCCATCAAAAAAAAAACTTTCTCTTGATAAAAATTGTGAAATGTTAAATATTATTATCGTAAATTGAGACCAACACGATGTTGACATGCATGTACCAGCCACCCGTCTCCCTCGGTAAAACCTGTCTCTTAAAAGTTAATCGTGATACAAAGAAAGTGATTGTGAGACAATTTACACAGAACAAAGGCGGTCAAGTTAGGGTTGAACTAGTTGAGTCATATAGATTTATTAGTCCAAAAAGAAAAACTGTGGATGTTGATAAAGAGCAACGGACTTTGAATGCTAGTCAAACTGAGCCTTTGAACAATTACGACGATGACGACGACAACAATGAGGACGACAATGGGGATGAGAATGAAGACACTACAGATCCAGAGATTGATGAATTCTGTTCAGTAAGTAGTACATATTAAACCTTCAAGGTCCAGTGACCCTTTGACTTAACCTAACCTTGGATCCATTGACCTTTCATTTTTACTTAATAACTTGTTAAACGGTTTATACAGTATATACAACTTGTTTCGTAACACTCTATGAACATTTGAAATGATGGATGAGAGTTTTCAACCTTTTAAAGTTGTGTCACAACTTGTTTTCATCATTTTTTTGAGGGTTGAGAGACTAACGGTGTTTTTTTTTTTTTTTTTTTTTTTTTTGGGGTCCTAAAAGAAACCTTGTAAATGAATTAATGTATATAATATTTTGTAAAGTTTAGAAAGGATTTAAGTGGTTAGGAAAAGAGTCCTGTTTTTGTCCCATGGGTTATTTTTTTTTTTCTTTTTAGGTTATATTATTCTTCTTTTGTTATTTTGAAAGTTTCTACCACGTGTCAAGCAGAAGCGAAAAGTCTTCTCTGGAGATAAATTAGTTCCTGTTTTAAATTGACATCCGCATAAGCATACCCACTTTTCAAACTCAAAAATTTAAATATGAACTTTTAGAAAATGTAAAAAAAAAAAAAAGTAGTATAAATTATTTTTGTGAAGTTCAAATTAAAAGAAAATCTCTTACGTCAAACTCTAAATCATCCTTAACCTTATTTTAAAAAATCGAAGAGAAAGTGACTTTCAAACACTTTTTAACCAAATAATTATTCTGGCTTTACGATTTCGTCAATTTCAATTTCTTATTTTTCTAAAAAGAAAAAATTTCCATTCGAATATCAAATTTAGAATTAAGTCGGGAATTATTTTATCCGGTATTGAAATATTTAGGACACCCTGTATATTAATTTCAAATTTCAAAAAACTTGCATCAACCTGTCGATGATTAGTAAAAGTTTTCAATCTAACAATTTAGTGAGATTAATTTGACTTAAAAAAAAAAAGATGAAAAAAAAAGTAGAAATTTAATTAAAAACTGTTTCTTTTGAACATGTTTTGAAGGTGTCTGTCTTATGTAAACAGACCAAAAGGAGTGAAAAAGGTCCTCAATTCTATGAATAGGATTTTGAACTTAACCCATCGAAAACTGCTGATGGTGTTACTAATACTAATGAATCAAATTTGAAGGTGTGTGTATTCAAACAAATCAAGTGGATCTTGATCACTGATTGGTAATTTAAGATTTTGAAAAGAAAATTAACTTTTATTCAGTCTGTAAATAAGTTCAAATGAACTGGAGATCGAGTTTTTCGGTGAGACCCTTTCGGTATAAAAATCTAATAAAACTAAACGAACGTCTTTGTATTCTATTATTCTCAAAAATTTTTTTGGCTACTTGGTTAAAAAAAAATTTTTTTGTTTTCTTTTTGGTAAGGGTGTAAAGTTGTGAGTTGAATTAAAAATCATAATAAAATTCGGAGCATGTGTGAGAAAATGCATAGAGTAGAATCTTCTTCTTTTTTTCATATATTTATCCATTCTTTGCCAACTTCTTCACACCGTTTCGAGTAAGTCCGTTGAGGGTGCCTTGAGTATTCTTGAGAAGTGAAAGTTCTCTCACGGAAATGGAGATTTGTGAGACTTATTTCATGGAATTGAACCAAAGCTTCAACACCGCTCGCAAGAGCTATTTGAAGTGAAAAAAAAAAAAAATAAGAAGAAGAAGAAGAAAAGAAAAAAAACAGAACTCCAGGGAAGATTGAATAGGAAATGCTATTTCTCATTAGATTTCCGTTTTTTAAATTTTTTAAAGAGAAAGAAGTCGTGTTAGAAGATTCTATTATTAAATTATAATTTAGATGCAGAAAAAGCGGGCTCTAGGTTTTAATTTTTTTCTTTCTTCTCTGTCTGTACTTTTCTCTGTCGTTATAATGTATAACTATTATAAGAATTTTTCTGCTTTGAAAAATATACTAATGAGTTTATCATTATATTTTTTGAATACGAAAGTCAAAAGACAATATACAGTACGTCCGTATAGAAAAAAAAAATTTTTCTTTTCCTTTTTTTTTATTTATTTTTTTTTTTTTGCACGAGATGTACCGGTTGCTCTACTTTCACGTTTTCGCAAATTAATGTCCATATTCGGTAGTTGTTAAAAATTAAGTTCAGTAGTTTAGTTGAACTAATTCTCAAAAACTTGTCTTAGACCTTATATGTACTTTTGATGAGGGATAGTAATTATTTTAATAATTCTCATCTCTATAATGATTAATTCATCTAAGTCTATTAAGTACTTGTCAGAAGTACATAGCTTAGCTTGGTTTCACATTTTTTTCAAATAATAAAAAGGAATGGAATTTGAAGATGTGAGAAATCAAATTAATGGTAATAAATATATGGGACAAGACAACCAATGTCTTTACCATTTAAATAATTGGTAGCCGAAATGTATTTTTTTTTTATTTTTTTTTTCCAACACTACTTTGAAAGTAAAAAGTTTGATTTATGACTACATATAAAATTATAACTTTGTCTATGGTCGTTAGGGATGATAGAAAGAACCGGTAGTGTCACTAAAGCTTACAGTTGTAATCTTCATATGTATTTCATACTGCTATTATATTTATTATTCTCATTGTAAATAATTCGTTTCAAAACTTTTTTTTTTTTTTNTATGTATTTCATACTGCTATTATATTTATTATTCTCATTGTAAATAATTCGTTTCAAAACTTTTTTTTTTTTTTTAACTTTAAAATGTAACTGTTTTGTTGAAGAGTTTTTGTTAACTTGAGTAGGATTTAATANTTTTTTTTTTTTTTTAACTTTAAAATGTAACTGTTTTGTTGAAGAGTTTTTGTTAACTTGAGTAGGATTTAATATGTCATGCTTCAACATGTGTATTTAAAAGATATTATCATCAAATAACTTTCAATAGTACAGTATATTTCAGTGAAATAGTAGTACTTAAGGAAGATACTTTTGGTCCATGCTATTTTCCTGAAGAAAGTAATGAGCTATTTCATTGAAAAATGTGCTTTGCCAATCATTTTTTTTTTTGGTACAGATGATAACAGTTTCAGAAAGAGCTTTGAAAATAGGGTATCATGTCGAAAAAATCAAGTCTCTACGATCACAAAATGAAAAGTTATAATTATTTTGAAAATTGAAATTTTTGAATGTTATTTTGAGACGATGTACTAAGAGATTGGCGTTTCAAAAGAAGATCCAAAAAATTTTATTTTCAAAAAAACTATACAACTCCTAACCCAGTGATTTTAGAAGTTTGATTTTTTCGACGTTATACACTACTTTTCAAAGCTCTTCCTAAAACTGTTATCATTTGTACCAAAACAAAATTGGTTAGCAAATCATATTTTTCAATAAAATAGCCCACTATTTTCTCCAGCAAAATAGCATAGGCAAAAAGAATCTTCATATGCTATTTCACTGAAACATACTGTATTACAAATGGCTCAAANAGCAAAATAGCATAGGCAAAAAGAATCTTCATATGCTATTTCACTGAAACATACTGTATTACAAATGGCTCAAATAAAAAAAAAATTTTTTTATTAAATCCTACATCCTATCCATGGATACTTGCTATGTTTTCCTCTTTTCGTAACATTATTGTCGTTGTCATATTTTTAAAAGAAATATGGCATCATACAGAATAGAGTATAAGTTATNAGCAAAATAGCATAGGCAAAAAGAATCTTCATATGCTATTTCACTGAAACATACTGTATTACAAATGGCTCAAAAAAAAAATTTTTTTTATTAAATCCTACATCCTATCCATGGATACTTGCTATGTTTTCCTTTTTTCGTAACATTATTGTCGTTGTCATATTTTTAAAAGAAATATGGCATCATACAGAATAGAGTATAAGTTATATAAGAAATCTAAGCTTTACTATCCCTACAATAATTATTATGTAATAATTTTGGAAGAAAAAAAAAACCGGGGACTTTTGTAGTCCACACGGTACGATTTGAGGATTACAAATGAGTCATCCTAAGGCCCAAATCTTTTGTGTTCTAGTTTGAAAATCTTGTGTCTAAAAGAAAAGTAAACTTTCTTAAATTAAGGTTTAGAAGACAATGGGAAAATTTTTAGTTCTAAAAAAGAAAGAATATAAATCAAATCACCAAAATTACCAATTTCTTTTTACCAACTGTATGGATGAGTTTTTACGGTAATTTTATCACACAAAATAAGTAACAAAAGTAAAGTTTAGGCGTGCCAAATCTCATGGATGTTTAGTTTAAATTAAAAATGTCCCATTAGAAATTTTATATGGTTTCAATTTGTCATGGTAAAATATAAATACTTTAGCAGTAGTACATACTTATACACATTATATATACTTACATTATAGTTTTTGACCTTGTATAGTAGAAGAAAAAAAATATGACTAAGAGACGCATATTATGGTAAAAGTTGTGAGTTGTTTATTAGTGGTGAAAGTACTGTTTGATTTCCGGTTTCTTGTCACTATCACACATCTCAAGTGAGTGTGAGTCGAAAAAACTTCTCAGTGGTGTTTCTTGTCAATATTCTTATATCTTTATAACTTATATGATATAACTTTATATCTAGTATAATATTACTACTGTGTAAGATAAAGTTTATAGAGTCTCTTGTAGACTCTATTCCTATTGGTCTAGTTCAGTGTCACTTCAAAAAAGTACCTCTTTCTTTAGCTTTAGCCTTAGCCTTAGCCACTACTTTCTCTTTATTGTTAAAGTCTTAAGAAAGAAAGTTTCCTTTTCTTCTTCTCTAAAGTAATCATGACAGTTTTACATTTCCGTTTCAAACCAAACCAAATCAATCTCAGAGTTTGAAATAGAGAATCAGTTCTTCTCGTTGTGGTTATACTTTCTGTCACAATTGGTTTATACATAATAATATAGTTATATATTAAGTATGGACTATGTAAATACGAAAACTTAAGTCTTGTCATAGTCTCTTTCGTCATTGGAATATTAAAGAGAAATCCTATTGTTAAGGATTTTAACAAAAGGCATCAAACCAAAAACCAACTTATAAACTCTTGGGAGTGGGTCCTCTCTATTGTACAGTGAAAGGTTTATAGAGAGAAAGCAGATGGGAAATCGATTTCATTTTTTTACTTTTTTATTCTAAATACAGAAGATTTTGGGCCGACGTGGGTTGGTTTTTTTTTTTTTTACATATAAAAGCGGATGGATTTTTAAATTGAATGTGGTAAATTCGAAAGTAGTTACTCTAGGATATTCCTCTTTTCATCAGGAATAATTGAGAATTATCAATCTTCTTTGGTAGAGAAAGTATAGTTACGGACAGACAAGCCTTCTTCTATTGTTGTCAATAAATTCAAGTTTCTCTACTTCCGTTCCATGACAGATTCAGAAGTGGCCTACATTTATCTCTTGCCAAATCATGAGTAACCATAGGAAGTTTGAATATTCCTATCCTCTCTGTGTATAAATAAATAAATAATAATCCATTCATCACTCTTTATACACAGCCCCTTCGTGTAATTTTCTCTTTTGGCAAATATTTGCGCAAATCAATTATTGGGCTTATCGACTCGTGACGATGACGTCTTGTGCTAATTTTAAACCCTCTTCCGCCTCTATACTCGAGCTTAAATTTGACATGCTCCAATTTAAGGTTATTATTAATAAACAGGTATTCAAAAAATATATATATATATATATGTATTTTTTATATGTATACTTACATATTTGGAAAGAATCAATTATGGAAGATGTTATGGACATGCGTCGTAATTATACACATTTTTTTATTTATTTTTTTACACACTATTTAATTTGGGAAAAAACGAGGGACCTAAATTTTAAATTTTATGTATCCCAATACAGTGAACCACATTAGCCCTTTTTATTCCCAAGTGTACTTTATGAATAGTAGTAAAAAAATTAGGAATCTGAGCACGAAGGAAGGACTCATTTGGCACAGGACTCTATAAGTATAATTTTCCTATTAGGTTACTTTACTTATAATATGTTCATATAGTACAATTCGTATTGGATTTTTGTATTCCTTTTTTACTAATGCTAAAAGTCTGTTGTGCCATTTATTTATTTTTTTTTTTTTAATGTTAGGGTGTACTCTAAAACAGTGTTTTTTTACCTATAAAACATGTGGATCAATGGAAAAAAGAGAACATGGGTTAGTAGTAACAAAAGATTTATGTCATGCTTTAAAAAAAAATCTTTTGTATTAAAATATTTTTGTAAGAAACAAAAATTTGTTCTTTNTGTATTAAAATATTTTTGTAAGAAAAAAAAATTTGTTCTTTTTTTTTTTAATTTATTAATTTATAATTTTTTGTAAAGAAAAATTTAAATTTTTTTTAATNTTGTATTAAAATATTTTTGTAAGAAACAAAAATTTGTTCTTTTTTTTTTTAATTTATTAATTTATAATTTTTTGTAAAGAAAAATTTAAATTTTTTTAAANAAAAAATTTGTTCTTTTTTTTTTTAATTTATTAATTTATAATTTTTTGTAAAGAAAAATTTAAATTTTTTTTAATATCTTGGACATAGCTATTGATGGAAATAAATAGGAAATTTTGTAGTGGAAAGTTAAATTGAAAGAATGAAAGTTATGTTGTGAGACTGAAGAGAAAAGTCTATATAAAAAATATCTAAAATTCTCAAACTCTTCTTCTATTGACTTTCTTCCGGTTGATAAAATTTAGTTTAGTCCCTTCGTTATGGACTCAAAGGGACCATCCTCATGTTCTCAATATAGGGATAAGAAACATTGGAAATTAGATAGATTTATTTACTTTGACAGACTCCAAAGTCTATTCCAATAATTTGTCAACTCTCACACATTATTAATTTTAGAGAAAGTTATTTTCCAAGGCATTTGTTCACCCTACACCCCTAAATATGTCATTGTCAACATAGAAAAAGTTAGGAGTGGTACCAGTAGGAATTACTATTCAATGTTACTAAAGCACTGAAGCCAATTTTTTGGAAAAATGGGTATCATGGGAGAAACTAGGAAAATAGTTAAGAAGGCGTGAAAATGTTTTTAAACATCAATCACTAAAAAACATAAGTACTGTTTATATTAAATTAATTCCTTTGGGAAGACGTAAAAGATTTTTATAACATTGTTCTCTAAGATTATTTCAATTCTTTTTCTTAAATTAATGCTAACGGTACTTTAGGGAGTACAGGATATTTAATCTTTTTTTTCACTCTCTTTCTTCAATTTCATTGTAGCTCCTCCCACCCCATGCTGCTGCCAGAAAAAGAGTGTGAAAAAATGACGTCATGCTTTTTAGGGTGCAATAAAATGTTAAACACCCTGTATAAGTTTAGGTGATATGAGTGACTGGATTGAATGAAAAAANTTTTAGGGTGCAATAAAATGTTAAACACCCTGTATAAGTTTAGGTGATATGAGTGACTGGATTGAATGAAAAAAACACAAAAGGGTGCAATCTGCAGAGTATGCAATAACCCGGGACATTCATATTCAAATCCCCCTTTCCGGGGCAATCAGGGTTATTGGGGGTTGTAAGGGTTATAGGGGTTATGGGGATATTGGTCTTGTTTGGGGCGATTTGGGACACTATTGATCAGGTTTCTGCGGTAAAACAAAAAAAAAATAATACAGTAGAAAATTGACGAAAATGGATCAAAATTATATTTAATTGTTAACCCAAATTTTTTATTATTTTCGAAAAAGTAAATTCAGATATAACCAGCTGAATTCACTAAACTGACTAGTTTACTTTTGAATGAAGAGGGAAAAAAGAATCCCAATTCCCGGTTAATAAAGTGAAATACAAATTTGAATCTTCCCGCCCATTAATTTCAATAACCCCCAATAACCCATATCCCCCTGGGATATTGAAATTTTAGGGGGTTTCAAATAGAGGGTTTAACCCCCCAAAACCCTGATTAACCCATCAATCCTATTTCCCATCAATAATCCCCCTTGCACACCCTGGCAATCTGCAATCTACACAGTTTTTTCAAGTCTAATAAGTGAAAGTCATCTTTGACTTTCACATTTTTTTTTTCAAAGTTTTTGTTTTTACATGTTGTTGACTCAAAATATTGTTGGATGTTATATCAGTGACGGCGTAATATTTTTTTTACGAGATCTTTTTCCTACGGCATAAGTTTCACCAGAGTATATTTTGATTTTCCTACTGTGATCTATGGAGAACACTGTGAAAGCCTATCAATTTTCAAAAAGAAAGTTAGGTTTGGACTTTGGTTAGTTCCATCTAGTTATTTTGCTTTGTTTCTTTTTAACAAGTTGTCATCTGTCTGATACCACTTTCGGTATTATGTATCGGTAAGTATCATATTACGACAGTGATTTGAATGACAAGGTTTATTTTTTTTTCAAAGAAATGAATAAAATATCAGTACCATCAAATATATTATAACCAAATGGTCAAAAACTGACAAATTCTACTGGAGTTCGAATGTGTTATAAATTTGAATCGATATTTCATCCTTTAAACTTCCCGTTTCTACTGTAGGTAGGAGAAGAAAAAAATTTTTTTTTCTTGTGTCCAGTCACTGTCAAAATTACACGTTTTTTTTTTTTTTTGCAGTAAATTCTTATGATATCTTATTTCATTGATCTTTGTAGAGATGTCATCGGTCATATTNGGTTTCAAATAGAGGGTTTAACCCCCCAAAACCCTGATTAACCCATCAATCCTATTTCCCATCAATAATCCCCCACTTGCACACCCTGGCAATCTGCAATCTACACAGTTTTTTCAAGTCTAATAAGTGAAAGTCATCTTTGACTTTCACATTTTTTTTTTCAAAGTTTTTATTTTTACATGTTGTTGACTCAAAATATTGTTGGATGTTATATCAGTGACGGCGTCATATTTTTTTACGAGATCTTTTTCTTACGGCATAAGTTTCACTAGAGTATATTTGGATTTTCCTACTGTGATCTATGGAGAACACTGTGAAAGCCTATCAATTTTCAAAGAGAAAGTTAGGTTTGGACTTTGGTTAGTTCCATCTAGTTATTTTGCTTTGTTTCTTTTTAACAAGTTGTCATCTGTCTGATACCACTTTCGGTATTATGTATCGGTAAGTATCATATTACGACAGTGATTTGAATGACAAGGTTTATTTTTTTTTCAAAGAAATGAATAAAATATCAGTACCATCAAATATATTATAACCAAATGGTCAAAAACTGACAAATTCTACTGGAGTTCGAATGTGTTATAAATTTGAATCGATATTTCATCCTTTAAACTTCCCGTTTCTACTGTAGGTAGGAGAAGAAAAAAATTTTTTTTTCTTGTGTCCAGTCACTGTCAAAATTACACGTTTTTTTTTTTTGCAGTAAATTCTTATGATATCTTATTTCATTGATCTTTGTAGAGATGTCATCGGTCATATTTCAAACGCAAGTGGTAAAATTTAAGTATCGGTTAGACTGACTATATACATTGGATTCGTATCTGAGAAACATGATATTTGATGAAAAAAAAAATAAGAAGAGTTGAAAAAAAAATACTCGGAACAAGAAATTGAGTTTTTTTTTTTTTTTTTTTTGCAAGTGTTTTCATCTTTTGTTATTTTAGCTTTTCACCTCTGACATCTGTATTTTTTTGAAAAACGTGTCTCCGTGTCATTTGAAAAAAATAAGGTTACTAACCAACCACAGAAAGCCTCTAATAAATATTTCACCACTGAGTTTGAAGGTTACAAAAATTCTCATTTTTTTGAAGAGGATGTGGTTTAAAGTTGAGTAATTCTTTGAAATAAATCAACTAACCATTCGTTTTACACATGTGCCAAATAATAACAGAATTTTAGTGACAAAAGAGATATTATAAAAAAGAAGAAGAAAAAACATGAAATAATTTAACCACTTTTACGTATTACTTTTATGATTGCGAAGGTGTTGGTTGACATTGACAACAAGACTTATTGTACTTTTTTTTTTGTTATAACACAAGGATGTAGTTGAAAAGAAGATTGAAGAAGTAAGTCTTGTAAATGGATTTCTTTGATTCATTTATAAGAAAGTTCAATAAAGTAGTGTAGTATTTCTTTTGGGATTTGTGTCTTGGATGAGCTATTGTTATGGTAAATAGCACAAGGTAGTTGGGTTAGGAAGTCTTTGAAAATATATAAAGTACAAGAGACTCTCAAGTTCCTAGGTTCCATCGAAATTCAGTTAGAAAAAAAGTTTTTTTTTTTTTTTTTTTTTTTTTGCAAGTGTTTTCATCTTTTGTTATTTTAGGTTTTCACCTCTGACATCTGTATTTTTTTGAAAAACGTGTCTCCGTGTCATTTTAAAAAAATAAGGTTACTAACCAACCACAGAAAGCCTCTAATAAATATTTCACCACTGAGTTTGAAGGTTACAAAAATTGTCATTTTTTTGAAGAGGATGTGGTTTAAAGTTGAGTAATTCTTTGAAATAAATCAACTAACCATTCGTTTTACACATGTGCCAAATAATAACAGAATTTTAGTNCACATGTGCCAAATAATAACAGAATTTTAGTGACAAAAGAGATATTATAAAAAAGAAGAAGAAAAAACATGAAATAATTTAACCACTTTTACGTATTACTTTTATGATTGCGAAGGTGTTGGTTGACATTGACAACAAGACTTATTGTACTTTTTTTTTTGTTATAACACAAGGATGTAGTTGAAAAGAAGATTGAAGAAGTAAGTCTTGTAAATGGATTTCTTTGATTCATTTATAAGAAAGTTCAATAAAGTAGTGTAGTATTTCTTTTGGGATTTGTGTCTTGGATGAGCTATTGTTATGGTAAATAGCACAAGGTAGTTGGGTTAGGAAGTCTTTGAAAATATATAAAGTACAAGAGACTCTCAAGTTCCTAGGTTCCATCGAAATTCAGTTAGAAAAAAAATTTTTTTTTTTTTTTTTGAACAACGAAGTTCATATTGCAAAGTAATTTTCCTATATGATCCCATGGGAAGAGTTTTGTAGAAATGTTTTTCTATAGGACCATAATATTCAGAACTAAATATTAAATACATCATTCTCATATTTTAAGTACTCTCACTAATCCATTGGGATAGAAGAAATTTCTGTGTAAAAATTTATTCATCCCTGTCTATTAATGTATGGACATAAGAAGACTCTTGAATCTAAATGACTCCATGATGGGAAAATATTACTAGAGAATAAAGATCTCATAATAAGCAGATGGGTTAAAATTGCACTTGAATAATTTTAGAGTGAGTATAACTATAGCTTTATTTAGTAGTAGGAAATGGGTTATGCGAGACCAGAATTTCAACCATCTAAAAGTTAAATTTAAGTACAAGACGGTTCAAATCCTGAAACGGATGATGATGGTTCGTAAAATAAAAACTCATTATTGTTTCTGCACATCCAAATTTTGCTTTTTTTTTTTTTTTTTTTTTTTTTTTTAAACGGAATTTATATTTCATATTATTTCATTTCAATTTTATATATAAGTTTGCAATAATTATTTAAAATTAGCTTTTCAAACAAAGCTAACAAAGTTCGATAAAATTACTAAATTTAAATTTAAAATAACAAAGATTTATTTATTTATTTATATATTATTTTTTTTTTGTTATGTACATTTATATCATCACAATAGGTAATTCTTAATTTAAAATTTCCTACTAATAAATATAAAATGACGGAATTTGGCAATAATAATATTTGAGATACCATCCAAAAAATTGCATCACTATATACTAACTACAAAAAATTCTTTTCGGATCATAAAAACGAAACCGAGAGTAAAGAATTTTATATTATTAAAAAAAAAAAATTTCCTATAAACTAATACGACCAAAATAAGTTATAGTAGAGTATATTCTTATTATATTATTCTTTCAAAATTATGTACAGGGTTATTGTTATGTCCTATACTTACACATTTCTTATATTTTTCAGCCTTGACGCTCAAAGTTAATGATGAAAAATGAAAATTGTGGTAGTGTAAAGATGAATATAAGGAAGAGAAGCGGTATAAAGTTGTTCTTCTAAGAATCACTGCTTTCTCTTCTTTTTTTTTTCCATATTTCCTACCCTCATTGAAATGAATATTAAAATAGGATCCATTTGCCAAAATCCCATATCTTCAGATAGCATACTTTCACTCTCATGCTAAAAACTTTCTCTCATTCTTCATTTCCATCATTCCATCTCTTTAGGATCCTTTTAAAGCTTTTTTCTCGTTTTTTAAGTCCTCTGGATCCTTACTATTGACTTTCTCTTTGTCACCAACATCCCCAACTCTTCTGTTTCATAAATAAACTAAAAATTATCATTTTTTTTTTGTTCTTATTTTCATTCTTTTTACTAAAATTTCAACTAAAGGAGTCAATTTTTACACAATTTTAAATTATTACAGGGTGTTTAACATTTTTTTGCACCCTAGAAAGCATGACGTCATTTTTTCACACTCTTTTCCTGGCAGCAGCATGGGGTGGGAGGAGTTAGGATGAAATTGGGGAAAGAGGGTGAAAAAAAAAGATTAAACACCTTGTACATTAGTACCAATTACCAATAATATTTTTGTTTTTTTACAACATTTATTCTTACTTTATTTTATTTTTTTGACAAAATTCAAAACTTTCGTTATGAAATTTCATTCTTGATCTCCCTGTTGTAAAAGGTTTTGGGAATAAAAACTAAAAGAGTTATATTTCATTGAGAGATCATTGACTTGAGCTAAAGCAATGGCAGTGGCAATGTTAAAATACTAATCTCATACTCTATTACTATCATACATATTACCATCTTAAGACACTGTCTTCTTTGACGAAATTATAAGGTTAAAAAAAAAAGAACCAATGAAATTTCACTGTAGAAGATATTAAGGAAGAGGAGGTGTTCATAAAGGGTTGAAAAAAAAATTTTTGGTCGAGTTTATTCACATAAGAAGCTATGAGAAAGTGATGTACGGATTTAATACTCTATAAGTTGAAGGAAAAGATATATTATATAATTTATTATATATATATATGTATNGAGAAAGTGATGTACGGATTTAATACTCTATAAGTTGAAGGAAAAGATATATTATATAATTTATTATATATATATGTACAAGATTATAAAACTAAAGTTATATAGTACTATACAGTTTCTACGTTATTTCCATTGTTCTTTTCTGTTTGATGAGATGATAATAACTAATAAGCATAGGGCGCTTTTGATGGTTTCATCTTCTGTTATAAAATTATAATTTCTAAGGTAGAAACAAAAGGTAAGATAATTAGATATATAAAGATTGGTAGAGGGAGAAAATATAGAATATAATAGGTAGAAAGATGATTATAGTGGTAAAGGTGGGTTTAATTAATGTTATATAAAAATATGGTTCCTTTTGGGTGGTTTTTTTAGCTCTTATCCACCACCTTTCTCATTATTAAAATTTTGAAATTAATAATTAAAATATTAAATTTAAGAAATTTAGGCAATAATATCGAGTGTAGTAATAAAGTATAAGTATATACCTATAGTAATCTTTTGGCTAAATCATCTAAAAATCTCTCCTAATAAAATAGAAACGTGTTCGAATAGACGGATTAGATTTATTGAAGTGAGATTATAAGCCAGAGTGAAAGAAAGTCCAACGGGTTTCAAAAAAAAAATAATATTATATATTATTTTTTTGAAAAAAAAATGTAATATCTTCTAAGCGTTTTCTCCTGCTTTTTTTTTTTTTTTTTTTTTTTTTGGCATCCGAGTCTTCTTCATCTAAAGTAAAAAAAAAAATCTGTAAGAAACTTTGACATTTTGCTGATGAAAGCTATTTTCACTTACTTGGTCATCTTCTCATATCTTATATTATATATATTTTTTATAAGTAGTACTACAAGTTGAAGTGGACAGGTTTTTTTATTATTTTTTTTTTTTACTGGTGATAGTGAAACACACACTACTTATGTAAGATGCTGATAGTACTTAAACTTTCTAATATCTTTCATGGTTTTATGAATTTTTGAAATCTTTAGACATCTGGGACATATTCTATTTTTATACAATTTAACATAATTTAATCCTTCTTACAAGGGAAAAATTCTAATATAATGGATCTTTTCAACATTTTTTACCACATGAAATTCAAAATTTAAAACTTATACGTAAGATCTTGATTCAAGAACCAAAAAAATTTACAGACACTCTTGATGGATTACATGGAACTGTGACAAAGTAGCTTATAGTCGCTTATAGGTTTTTTATGAAAAAAAAATTTTTTTTTTTTTTTTTTTTTTTCTTATCATACAATTTTCTATATAAGTAATACATAATACTTTCTACTGAAGACTGAGATGTTGATAAGAAGCACTGACATAAAATATATATATTACAGTATATTTCTTTTATTTGATACATTTTTTTTTATTATCTAACTGATTGAAGAGATCCGTAAGTCTTGATTTCACACAATGAAAGAAAAGTGTCAGAGAAAAGTGTGAAATAATATCAATTGTGGTGGAATTGGAAGAAAGATATCTTCATTGGACTTATCAGTAAAAGTTAAGGAAGTGGTGGAAGTCTGTAAGAAGAAAAAAAAAAAGAAGAAAAGTTTCTGTCCGTTCACAGTTTTCCACCCAATTTCCTGTGAAGAGACCTTGGTCTGAGCATATGTTCTGTGTTAGACTAGATTAGATCACATTAAACACATGTATCAAACCCACCTCGTGTCTTTTTTCTAAACGTATGGCATTAGTCAAGAAGAGGGAGAAAGTGGTCGTCTGAGGAGATTGAATTGGAAGCCCTTAAAAATTATTATTTCAAGTCTAAGTGAAAGTGAAGGAGTGTAAGCTGAGTGAAATAAGAAAAAAACCTTCAGGGTGACCAAACGACCAGAGGCATCCAATCACAAAAATCCATTATTCAAAAAAAAAAAAAAAAAAAAAAAAAAAAATTTTTTTTTGTCCAGAAGGGGTGAATAATCGTTTTTCTTTTGCCTCATCGCTTTAGGTCCTTCAATGAAAAAGTGGTTAAACGAAACTCATTTTATTTTATTATATATATTTTTTTTTTGTGGTAAAATAAAACGTGTAAATGAAGGGATGGAGAGGGTGATCTTGTAGCCGGAAGGAAATGGAAGGTCAAGCATAAGAAAGAAAAGTTTCGGTTTAGAACTGGTTGATTGAAGATATTTCAGCTGAATGAATTCAATTTATACTCTTACTCCTACAGACGTATAATTCCTTGTCGTTTCAAACTTTTCCTCTCATCCAATTTCACCTGTCAAAGGCTAACTTAATTATTAACTTACGATAGAAAAAAAAAAAGAGAGAAAGTAAAAAAAAAAAAAAAATTTCCTTATATCTTCTTTCCAGAGTGAACTTTTACCGATTGTTACACTCATGAAAAGAAAGTAAAAAAAAAAGAAGTAAAATTCTGTTTCTTTTAACATCAACTTTTATCTTTTTCTGCACTGTACTGTGGTCATGCAGAAATTCTCGAATGGTTACTGGTCTAATGTTTGAATTAAACTTTTTAGATTCGTTTTTATATTATTAATCGATTTATACAGTGAGTCTATTTGAAACTTGCTTTTTTTTTTTAGAAATTTGTTATTTTTTGAAAAAAAAATAAATAAATTTAGAGTAACTACAGTGAAATTTGGAGATAAATTTTGTTTATTTGGAAAAAATGTATTAGAAATGTTATTATGAGATAAACAATATAATTAATTGTTCACTAATGCAATGTGAAGATATTTCTGTGTAAAAATTAATTTGTAAAACAAAAAAAATTTTAAATGCAAAATGTAAAATAATGTAACATTTTGAGTCAAAACAGAAGGGAAAGGAAGAAAACAGAATGGAGATAGACAAATTTTAATTACCGATTAACACTGTTGGAAATACAAACATTGGAATCGCCATGGTATCGACTTTTTGTTTATGAGAGGATTAAAATTGACTCACTGTATATAATTTAAAAAAAATCGATTTATACAGTGGTCCACAAATCTTTAGGAACGGTGCAAGCTACTNAATGTGAAGATATTTCTGTGTAAAAATTAATTTGTAAAACAAAAAAAATTTTAAATGCAAAATGTAAAATAATGTAACATTTTGAGTCAAAACAGAAGGGAAAGGAAGAAAACAGAATGGAGATAGACAAATTTTAATGACCGATTAACACTGTTGGAAATACAAACATTGGAATCGCCATGGTATCGACTTTTTGTTTATGAGAGGATTAAAATTGACTCATTGTATATAATTTAAAAAAAAAATCGATTTATACAGTGGTCCACAAATCTTTAGGAACGGTGCAAACTACNGATTTATACAGTGGTCCACAAATCTTTAGGAACGGTGCAAGCTACTTTTGTTCCATGCTCTTTGCTAGAGACAGGACCGTTCTTAAAATTTGTGCCGTTTATCTTCTAAACAAAATTTTTTCTGGGGAAACACTTTTCAAATTCAAAAAAAAAAACATTGAAAAGTAGCGTTTGACGTCAAAAAAATCAAGTCTCTACGATTGCTAGGAAAGAAATTATGATTTTTTAAATACTGAATTTTTTTTTTATTCTTTTGAAACATGCCCATCTCTTAGTGCATCGTCTTTAAAAAAAATGTCTAAGATTATCAACTTTCAAAAAATCATAACTTCTTTCCTAGCCATCGTAGAGACTTGATTTTTTTGACCTCAAACGCTACTTTTCAATGATCTTTCTGAATTTGAAAAGTGTTTCTCCAGAAAAAATTTTGTTTAGAATATAAACGGCACAAATTTTAAGAACGCTCCTTTCTCCAGCAAAGAGCATGGGACAAAAGTAGCGTTCTCCAGCGTTCCTAAAGATTTGTGGACCACGTACATTACATAAAAAAAAATTGATTTTCACATTTTTTAAAAAAAAATCAAATTTTACATTATAAAAAAAATACGATTCTCAGGCTTTCGGGAGTCATCTGATATGGGCATCGAGTCGCATCAACTCAAAATAAAAATTAATAATTAAAAAAAAAAAATTTTTTTTATATTGTAAACAACTAGTAAATAAACTTTTTAGAAGCGTAACAAAAAGCGCTTTTAGTAATCGACTTAAANTAGCGTTCTCCAGCGTTCCTAAAGATTTGTGGACCACGTACATTACATAAAAAAAAATTGATTTTCACATTTTTAAAAAAAAATCAAATTTTACATTATAAAAAAAATACGATTCTCAGGCTTTCGGGAGTCATCTGATATGGGCATCGAGTCGCATCAACTGAAAATAAAAATTAATAATTAAAAAAAAAAAAAAATTTATATTGTAAACAACTAGTAAATAAACTTTTTAGAAGCGTAACAAAAAGCGCTTTTAGTAATCGACTTAAACTTTGTACTTTGAAATGTATTTTATAAAAAAAAAAAAATCTCAAAGTGAAATTTTTTAAATTTAGGTTGAGAATGTCATAGTTAATTCTTATAAATTGAATAATTAGTACAATTAATTTCATTTCCTCAGTAGTTACATACAACGAATTAATTAAGTTCAAGTAGTTTATAATCTTTTCATTATATTATATTACATTCTCTCAACAACTACACATCAAACTTAACTTTTTACAGGTGAAACTTTTAATTACGTTAAATCATAAGCTCTTCTTAGGAAAAAAAAAACTTTTTTTTAAACTTATAGAAATTGCTTATAAAAGCGACTAAAGGCTTTATGGTAATAAAGTAACAAAAATTTTTTTTTTTTTTTTTTTTTTTGTTGAAAATCAAAAATACATGGTTATAAAAAGCCAATAATTTATTCTTTGTATAAAGTCTCTTTAGAAATATTTTGATATGAAAAATATTCTATGATTGCGGAAATAATTCAGTGAGTAGATAGTAATAATGGATTTTTGAACCAATCGCCTACAGTGGAAAGATTTAGCGGATTAGAGCCAGACACTTTGTGGCATGAGAAAGAATAATAGGATTTTAAGAAGTGTGAGATGATTTATGCGACAGCACATACTGTCCAACTTCCGCTACTTTCATCACAATTGTACTTCTCAAGCTTAAACATTTTCTGTCTTGTCAGGTTTTCTTTTTTTATAATTTATCCTTAATATCAGATCGTTGGAGTTTTAGAAGTCTATTCAAGGATTTACTTCAACTTTACTATTAAAATTGATCAACCAAGCTCAAAAAAAAAGAAAAAAAAAAAAAAAAGTTTCATTTTATTAGAGAAAGTGGAGAAAGTTAGTAGATTTTTTTTAGGATTTAAATTAAAACTTAAGAAGACTCTCCAAATTCCCATTACTCTTTGTCTTTAGTAAAGTGTGAAGATATCAATGTTTGAAATCCAATGAGTATTTAACCCTCTGTCTCTTATTTCGATAAGATTAGTTGACAGAAATCGGATATATATATATCCCTAATATGTCGTAAGTAAGAAGAGACTTTGAAAAAAATTTCCAACTGGTTCAACCAATGAGATGCATTCGTGTAGCGTCTTATTTGAATAAGACGTTAGAGAAGATAAAAATCTTTATATAAAAAAAAACATTTAATGGTAAATTTCACTCAGGGGCGGAAAGACTACTGGTGCTATAGATTACTCTCAGACTGACATTACATTAAAAAAAAAAAAAAAAAAAGTTTAATTGAATAGCCGCTATTGAAAAAAAAAAGTTATGAGAAAAACGATTTACAACAGAAGAGTTGTCAAAGATGAGTTAAGAAATATTGTGGTAATTTCATAGATAATTGAAAAACTGTTACATTTTCAACCTCATCGAATCCAATTTTTTTTTATTATGAAATATTGAATTAACATAAAATGGAAGCAATTGTGTGAAAAAAAAAATTTTTTATATAAGTTAGTATAGTAGTTATGGTTCCCATCATCGACTTTAGAACTTCAAAATGATGGTGTGAAGGGAGTGGTGGAGAGATATGAACCACGAAACGAAGAGATTCCAACATTTTTTTTTTAATTTTAGCTTTCTCCATTTCGAAAAAAAAAATTTTTTTTTTTTTTTATCTTTGATGTTTTCCCTACAAGAGTTTTCTCTTCGGTATTTTTACGAGTCACAGATTACGTTCTCATTCATAACGGTCTACTTTCACCGAAAGAACGTTCAAAATTAATGATATCACGCCTTTTCGCATTGTTTCATATAATTATTGTGTGCGCATAGTCAGTAGAAGGCTAAACTAGATTTCAATTGCATGATTCATAACGTAGTTATGAATCATGCCGTATGCTACGGGGGATAGTTTGAGAAAGCAAGAAAAAAATTTAAATTTTCAAAAAAAAAAAAAAAAATTGGAATTGGGTTGATTTGGTTGGATTTAGTAGAAAAAAAAAATTTTTTTTTTATAACAAAAATGTGATTGGAAAAAAACTAGCAAACTATGTAGTAGTCAAAGATGTTCGACTAGTTTACTAGTTCTTTTGTTCTCAATGGTTATGGATTCTATTATTTGTTCCAAACCATTGGAGAAGAGAAAAAAAAATGTAATTTTCACCATGGGATGCTTTAAAATAAATGATTTTGAGTATCTAGGATTTCAAATCCTGGGTTATTGATGTAGTAAACTACAAAACTAGCTTAAGTTTGTTGGAAAAAGATGAGTTTTGTAAGTTAGAGTTAAATAAGTTCAATCTCAACCAAAATTTTTAAGATTTCATTTCAANTTGTAAGTTAGAGTTAAATAAGTTCAATCTCAACCAAAATTTTTAAGATTTCATTTCAAAGATTTGATTATGATTTGATTCGTATTTTGATTCGTCCAACTACATAGTCAAAAAAGAATAAGTTGATTAGAAAAAAAAAAATAATAATAAATTTTTTTTTACAGATTTTGGTAGTTTCCTAAATTTAATTTTCTCGGTGTTCATCTCAAGACATGTTCTGAGAGAATAATAAAGAACAAGAAAACACGAAAATAATAAAAATAAAAAAGAATAGAAATGTCCTTCTCATTGGACTACTACATATATACTAACATGGACTCAATTTTTTTTTTTTCGACTTTTAGCCCATGACCTCCATTTGGATGTGTCTGACACAAGAAATTGAGGAAAAGACGCGCGACAGTTGTCCTTTGAGTCCATGTGAATGGTCTTTTACTGAACATATAATCTAACCTAAAAAAGTCGATTTTTATGTCTTAAGAAAGAAAAACAGGATCGATTGTCTTCAAAGTCTTAAAACCTCAATCTCGTATTTGATAGGGTGGGGGGAGGGTGGGTGTAAGTTTTACGTTTTTACATGTCATGTAAAAAGCTAAAGATGAAAAAGAACCATAAACATAATAATATTAAACTAAAGCTCAATTCTTATCTTCTTATGTAGGACACCTTAACACTTTACATCATGGAAAGTCTTAAATAAGATTATTATTATTTTTTTTTTTTGCAAAAAACTTAACTTGCATGACTCTGAGGCATTTACTTTCACCTTCATTAAGNTTATTATTATTTTTTTTTTTTGCAAAAAACTTAACTTGCATGACTCTGAGGCATTTACTTTCACCTTCATTAAGACAGAGGTAAGATTATAGATCCATTGTGGAGAAAATAATAACAGGTTCAAACCGTCTCGTAACTTGTCATGCTAGACTTTCACAATTTTTTTTTTAATATTTATTTTGATACCTGTTACCTTGGAGATAAGGTTACATATAGATTTGGTTTGGATGAATAAAAGTCAATAGATACTACTATCAGAGTAGACTCGATCCACCCATAAATGGTTAAAAGAAATAGGAAATGAAAGTTTGGATCTGGCTTAAGATTACTCCTTTTTGTGTTCTTTTTTTGTTAATCATAGTTTATGTAGTAGTAGTAGTGGTTNGTCAGAGGTAAGATTATAGATCCATTGTGGAGAAAATAATAACAGGTTCAAACCGTCTCGTAACTTGTCATGCTAGACTTTCACAATTTTTTTTGTAATATTTATTTTGATACCTGTTACCTTGGAGATAAGGTTACATATAGATTTGGTTTGGATGAATAAAAGTCAATAGATACTACTATCAGAGTAGACTCGATCCACCCATAAATGGTTAAAAGAAATAGGAAATGAAAGTTTGGATCTGGCTTAAGATTACTCCTTTTTGTGTTCTTTTTTTGTTAATCATAGTTTATGTAGTAGTAGTAGTGGTTGATTTGACATGCATAATATATTTTTTGGTAATAAGTCAATGATTTAAGTTCATTATACCATAAGTAGGTATTATTTTTTTTGAGAATTTTTGTTAAATAAAGTAAAAATGATAATGTGCAAAAAAAAAATAAATAAAAAAGTACCGGTTCCTTGGAGTCATTAGATATGCACTTAATGCTGACAAGTAATTTAAAAAAAAAAAAAGGGGGGGGGGGGAGATTTAAATGAAAAAGTTGACGCTCTCTCGTGTTACTGTTGAATAGCAGGTCATGGTGGATTAGACCTGGTGCAGTAGGTAATCACAATGCCCTAGAAATAAAATAATACAAAGTATAAAAGCCTTATGAAAAAGTATTATTCATTCTTGTCATTTTTTAACACTGCACTTTCTGTGACGCCACTAGAGATTTTTATAAAAGATGCAATTTCACGGTGGATTGTTATTCTGTTCCTATTTAATATGAAAAGGATGAATAGAAAGTCATGAGTTGAATAAAATCTTTTCTACCAAATCCTTAACCTTTTACCCACTAACCGCAAATAAATATATTCTATCGTGATTCGAATTTGTCCAATTTAACATCTCTCATTCATGTTGCAAATTTTAAACAATTGAAAATCGGTATCCGAGAACATGACAAGACTTGCCAAATTACAACACCTCTTCTCAATACGTCATTTCAGAATTTACAATTCGTAGTAAGTAAAAAAAAAAAAAAAAAAAAATTTCAATCAACATTATTAACAAAAAAAATTTTTTTTAATGGTACCTCTGTTGAAGTTTAATGTTAATCACATTGGAGTGTAAATTTATTGAAAACTACTGACATTATGAGGATACATCATCGATGGGTCACGAAGAGGGTTTACAAAACAATGGTTTTCATACCGGTTCTTTCAAACGGTTTTTTTTTTTGGCCCATAAATTTATTTTACGTGTTGGATGACCTTTGGCAACTTGCCGTTTGTTATTATCAAAAAATCCCGAAATCATAAGTTAGTTACATATAAGTACTACAGTATACATAAGTGAGTATCAAGTTGTTCTATTCTTTTTTACTTAATCTGACACCAAAAAAAAAAAACAAAAAAAACCAAACAACCTACTCGAAATCTCACACGACGTTATTATGGTTTAGAATTAATTGATTTTGGCAATGACTTTATCACATTATGTCAATAATTAGACAGCCTAATAGCCCACATCTTCATTTTTCAAAGAGACAAATAAGGATATCAGGTTTCTTATTATATGAAAAATGACTTTATTTGTGGGAAAGTGTGGGTGAACCGGCTCACTAAAGTAAAGTAGGGAGTTTTTTTTTTATTTGAATGACAATTAATTATAAAATTTCAAAATTTAGTTCAAAATGAGAGTTGATTTTTTATTACATTGTTTGTCCGCATTATGTACTTACAGTGAGTAGTGACTAATCTTAAGTGACTTGAAAAAATGTCACTAAACTCGTTCATAAATTATGTTACTAACAATCATTCCTGAAAAGGAAATTGTATCTATTGGTTTAGGTTAGGAAAAAAAAAAAAAAAAAAACTTTTGTTATTAGATTACCTACTGTAAATTTTCTGTAACTGACATCCCATTTTTTTTTGCACAAGATTTGTAAAAATTTGCAACGATTTGCAAAGGTAAAAAATAACATAATATCATCAATTTACGTCAAAAAAAAAATAAAATAAAATAAAACTCTGTAAGAAATATACAGTGTAGGAAAAGATTATAAAGTTGTTACTGTGTGTGTAAAGAAGCGTTTCTCCGAATGTATAAATTAGAAGGGAGTGAATTGAAATTTATGATCCCTGATTAAGGGTAATGGATTCCTTTCGGTTGTGGATTTTCATCTTTCACTGATGAAAATTTTCAAAGAGAAGGATTTTAGATAGATCAAAATTTAAGACTTTTACCAAAGTACCATATAAACTGTCTCAAAAATGAAGGGCGGGAAAAAAAAATTTTTTTTTCTTTTTTTTTTTCTTTTTGATAAGAATCGAGAGAAAGTGGGATATAAGGGTGAAAGAATAAATTTCATGATTTAGACNAAATTTTTTTTTTCTTTTTGATAAGAATCGAGAGAAAGTGGGATATAAGGGTGAAAGAATAAATTTCATGATTTAGACGTTTTACTAACAATTCTTATATCCCTGAGACTGAAACTGAGACTGAGACTGAGACCTCTTCTCCTGTGGGGAAAGTAAATTGGTTTCCTTATATTTATTTGTTTATTCTTATTTCGTTTCATTCCGAGTGTTCCAATTCTGTTAAGGGATGGGGGAAATAAAGCCTCACTGTTTTTTTTCTCTTCTTCTTCTTTTTCTTCTAAGTGCGTAGGGAATGGAGAGCACGGTGTGAATTTGTGATATAACTTTCTCTGTCGGATACTTTACTTTCTTCGATAGGAGTAGATAAAATGGGAAATGAGTTTTTCAACCTAAAGAGTCTTCTTTCGTATACTTTCTCTATACTTTCTCTCATCATGAACATATGCCATGAAAATCTAATAACTATGTGTGGCTAGAGTGCTTATTACATTTAAGAAACTCAGAACTTAGACTCTAGAGAGGAGATAGTCAAGTTTATATTCCATTATTAAGAGACGATAACTCTTTTAGAAAGTCAACATTTTGAGACAAACTTATTTACTTGAGATATTAGATAATCTCAAAAAAAAAAAAAAAAAAAAAAAAAAAAGACCTTTAAGGGCTTTCTCTTTATTACTTATATAATGTAACTTTCACTTAAAATCCCCGTTTAGTAACGTGTAACCCTTTACATCATCATTATGTATAAGGAACCATAGACCATCTCTTCTCTGATAAATGAAATCTCTTAATTCGTTTAACCAAAAAATACTTTTTGAGACAAATTACTCTCTGTCGGATTTTCAAAACTTTTGAAACCAAACTTAAACAAAGTTGAAACTTTATTTTCAAGAAATTGATTCAATTTCTTTTAAAATTATGGTAATTTATTATGGATGACGACACTAACAAGATTTAATTTTTTCTTTTTCTTTACCTGAGATGTGATAAAAATTTCGTACTTTCTGCTAACTTTTATTGACGATTTTTTTTTTGATTTTTTGAAAGTCACTCTTGTCTTTATTTCTAAATCTCCAAGATTTCAAAAAATTCAAATTTCGGGTGTAAATGAAAGATTTTAAGAGTAGTGTTTAATTTTTTTGGTGGTTTCTTGGTTTCGATAGGAAATAATTTTTTTTTTTTTTTTTTTTTTTGGTAAAAACATATGCAAAGAAACTTTTTAAATGAAAGAACTTTAAAAAAAAGTTTTAGTTTCCTCATTTACGTTGGTTAACATTTGTCACCATTTAAAGGTTTTCTAACTTTTTGTAGGAAATAAAATGTCATTTTCTGTCAGATAAAAGTTACTGATTTATGAACACTCTTTTCAGAGACTGAAAAATATATGAATGTTTCACTATGGACTTAAAAAAAAACCAAAAGAAAGTTATGTTGTAAGGTCTTGTCCCGCAGTAGGTCAAAAGGTCTAAAAAAAAAGTGACGCCTGTGGCATGTTCTTTTGCTCAGATTTAATTTATGGTTATGCAAAGGCACAAAAAAAAAATGAACACTTTCTATATTTACCAGTTCAATAGAAATCATCCAAAAAAAAAAAAAAAAAAAAGAAAAGAAAAACTACTACAAACATCTAGAAAAAAAAAAATTTTTTTTTTCTTTTTTTTTCTACTTGCTTTTGAGTGTATATATTTTTTGTACTCAAATAGAAGAAGAGCTTGATGTAGTAGTCGGATGGTCCTTGTGACACGTATGATATTTACTTTCTCTACTCTCGGGATGATGGAACTCTTTCTTATGAGATCAATTGAAAGTACCGACAAGAAGTTTTTTTAAAAGAAAAGATACCGATAGGGTATAAGAGCGAAAGCAATTTCATTCAAAGTTGAAGAAAAGATTTAAGACGTTCAATACTAGTAGGCAATGGAGGAGAAAGTACAAACACTTTCACCGTTGTTCATACAAAGGATTTTAAACCTTTCAAGACCATGCTCATGTGAACTAGAAGTTGAAGAAAAAAGTTTGGACTCAAATCCTTCCCTTTTTTTTTTTTTTTTTTCTTTGAAAGCATTCACTCAGAGATTCAAATCTATTTCATTTCAACAGAAGAAAGTTGGACCAGTTGACATGTAGATCGATTTATTTGAAAGCATTCCAAGTCTGAAGAGGGAATGATTGTTTCTTTGAAAAAAAAAAAAAAAGTCTTCGTCACCGTTATAAAGTAAAGTATAGTTATATGTACTTGTATGTATGTTACTAAGGAACGGTTGTCATTGTTCAACTTAAACTTATCACTTTTTACCGACTGTAGAGAGTAGAATAATCGAAAATAAATTTGTTCCAAAAGGTATTTTATGTCGGAAGTAAGAACCACTTTTCTAAAGTGAACGAAAAATACTTAATATCCTAGTAATCCTAGTATCCTAAAGTATCCTAGGACCAATCTTAGTCCGAAAGTTTCTTTGAAAGTAATTTTTAAGCTCAAGAGATAACTCCTTGTCTCTTACTTTGTCAGTATTTTGTTTCAAACTTGAGAAGTTATATAGTAAACTATATTTCCAATTTATTTTCTTCAATTAATACTCCTTTTCAAAGTTGGACAACTCTGCTGGTTCATTTTAACCCTACAAGAGCATCAGTCGCCCTATGGTCTCTTCCCTCTATTAAGTGAAAGTAAGGAAGTGAAAAGTTGTTCATTTCTCATAAGAAAAAAAAAAAACTTTCTCTTCAAAAGATCACACAANAAAACTTTCTCTTCAAAAGATCATACAAAAGAAGAAAAAGAAGAAGAAAAAAAATAGGACATTTATTTTTGACAAGAGGAGACTCAAGATTTTGAGAACTTTGTCCATTTTTTTTACTTTTCTTACCATGTAACTATAGGAACTAGTCAAGAGGGTTGTTAAGGACTTTTTTCTCTCTACCTTACTTTTAGTACATACACTAAGAGGAAATATTCCACCTGGAAATCTTTAAAAAGGGTTATTTATCATTTCTATTGTTTCTCTACCAACTTTATCATAAACCTTTTCTTCTCAAAAAAATTTTTGTCTAAGAAGAACAGTATTTTCACTTTTAATACAATCTATCTCAAAGAAAGAGAAGATGATGAAAAAGTTAAAACAAAAAAAAAAACAAAAAAATCTCTGGGTACACTAATGAGTATAGTTTTAATGTTTTGTAATTTGAGTTTTTGAAGTAATTTATCATGATACCTGAAGCGGTGGTAGCGTTTTATCATGATACATGAGCGGTGGTAAGGTTTTTATGTTCTTTTATAAGTAGATACATGTAGACATGAGACTTGAGAGGCTAATTCCCAAAATCCTGAGATTTCTCGACTCTTCATCTTTTTCTTTTTCGAAAAGAAAAAGTTTCAAAATTATCATGACTCATTGTTAACTATCCAACTAGTAGTTTCTTGTTAGTAGTTAGTAGTTAGTAGTTTACTAGTTAGTAAGTATTCTAGCAGTATGAACTAATCTAACGTTTTTATTCTATATAATATAAAGTTCTAATCATGTTTCAGTAGGCGCTTTAGGGTTAAGTTCATAATGACGAAGATGACGTCAGTAACCCTTTTTTTTTCTCTTTTCTCTACCTCTGATCTCAAAACTAATAGCTAAAATCATAAAGTTTTAGGACAAAGTTATATTTTTTTTTGTTTTGTTTTATCTCCTCTTCTTGGAAATCGTGTGTTTTGTTTCCTGAGTAATATTTACATAAGTAAGTAAAAAAAAACCCATAAAATAGAAGAATGGTTGAATTATAATTATTGAATGATGATTGGATAATGAATGAATTCATGAGAGAATNTAGTGTGTTTTGTTTCCTGAATAATATTTACATAAGTAAGTAAAAAAAAAACCCCATAAAATAGAAGAATGGTTGAATTATAATTATTGAATGATGATTGGATAATGAATGAATTCATGAGAGAATTAACACTCTTTTGTGTTTTCATCTTTTGTTACAGTTATCGGAGACTTGTGGGCTGAGTACATTAGAACTGGAGGAAATGGCTGCTCGTCAGGCCCGGCAGCTAGAGACTCAAGAACAACTCTTAGCAGCAAAGGCCCAACGACTTCGATACCTTAAATCTGGTGGTGAAGCTGAACGACTACAACGCCTTCGTGAGAAAGTAGCTACACAAGAAGAGAGACTGCGCAAACTCCGTGCCCTTCGTGGGAAAGTTCAAACGAATAGAAATGGGAATGGAATTCTAAGTAAGTCATAACTTTATATAACTTTATAACTTATGTTAGTACAACTTGTTTCTATTGTTCTGCCTTTGAAAATTAAAACCAACAATTTCAAAGTCTTTAGGAAGAATAAATGTTACTATTAATTTGTAATTTTAAACCTTAAAGAGATAAAGGGTGGAAAGAAAGTACAAGTCTCTAAAACTTTTTCAAACAAAATTAACTTTCTTTTCTTTTTTTTTTTTCTTTTTTTTTTCTTCTTTTTTTTTCTTTTTTTTTTGTATCTCGGGTCTTAAAAAAATCTTTTTTTTTTCGACTTAATACTTTTGAAATGAAATATGTATTTAGTAAAAAAGTAAAAAGGTTTTTTTTTTTTAGTTCAATTTTACTCAAATTTTAATCCTATATTTAACCTAAAATTCGCATGATGAAACAGAAGAGAGATAAAAATTTTTTAACTAAAATCTCTCCTCCAGGCAAAATAATTTTAATTTTAATTTTAATTTTAATTTGACAACTACATTAAAGTTATATAACATAATTTTATTTAAAATAACAGAAAATTAATGAAAGTAAAATTTCGACTTGAACTTTCTGCTCAAATTTATTATAGTTTAGTTAGTTGCTGGAAGCAAAAAAGAGTTTATTAATGTTGACAATATTTTAACTCTATGGATGTTATATGTCCTTGTTTCTATAAAACTTCAAACTTCACTTCCGACCTCTTGTTAATAAATGAAAGCTATAGAGTAAAATTAGGAAGCCAGAGGATCAAAATTNAGTTTTAATTTTAATTTTAATTTTAATTTGACAACTACATTAAAGTATATAACATAATTTTATTTAAAATAACAGAAAACTAATGAAAGTAAAATTTCGACTTGAACTTTCTGCTCAAATTTATTATAGTTTAGTTAGTTGCTGGAAGCAAAGAAGAGTTTATTAATGTTGACAATATTTTAACTCTATGGATGTTATATGTCCTTGTTTCTATAAAACTTCAAACTTCACTTCCGACCTCTTGTTAATAAATGAAAGCTATAGAGTAAAATTAGGAAGCCAGAGGATCAAAATTTGATTACAACTTTATCATTTACTTTCATCTTGACAATTTCATAAACTTAAAATTAGGTACATGCTGTTACACTTTACTCTTAAGAACTCAACTAGTGTAACATCAGGGTTGAAAATTTAGGTTGAGTTCAAAGAAAATTAAGAGTGATGCGGATGCCAAAGTGTTATTTGAAGTTTGAAATTTTATTGTACATTTCATTATGAAAAAAAAAAATAAATAAAATATTTAAAAAAAACAGGGGAAGGAGAGTAAGAGTAGTGTGAAAGTTAATCTACTTAATTTTACTTACGTCTAGAGTCTGGAGTGATTAAGAGTTAACTGTATTAAATTAATATAGTCGTCAAGCACAAGTTTTACCTCCTTGAATTAAAATAAACAAAATCTTAAGTAAAAATAAGTATAAAATTAATGGAAAGGTAAGTGAAAGTAAAAAAAAAAGAATTTTCCAAGTGAAAGTGAATCTAAATAACTTCTTCTGAAACATTTTGAGTTTTACTTACGCTTCTATGAATACTTAAACTTTCCCTCTCCTTTTAAATTACATTTCCGGACATTAAAATTCAGGCTAAGTATCTAACCTTATCTCCACTCATTCCCCACTTTAATTAAGACAAAAAACTGCGGTTTCTTCAACCCAACGAATCGCAGAAGGTTTCTACCCCCCTCATAGTCAGATTCGTATTAACCCTACACTACTCCTTAGAATAATAATAATAATAATATAAATTTTACACAAAATTTACCACTTATTATTTTTTATCCTTGTCTAGAGAAAACCAACTTGCACTCAATCTACTCCGATTATTTTCTCAATTTACTATGAATTAGTTTTACTAATCTTTGTCAGTGAAACTAAAATTAACGGTGTAGATTATTAGTAAGTAAACCATATGGCCAAATACAAAGTAGTCGAAAGTTTTTTTTTTATATCAATACTCTATCTCTACTCATTTGAAAAGTGAAAGTAGTTGTACTACNTCGAAAGTTTTTTTTTTATATCAATACTCTATCTCTACTCATTTGAAAAGTGAAAGTAGTTGTACTACATAGTCAAAAGCATTAGTGCTTTCACTTTTTATTGTAGCAAGAGCAGGGTATCAAAAAATTTGGGCACACTGTATTATTCATCATTTGAGTTTTTAAAANATTTTACACAAAATTTACCACTTATTATTTTTTATCCTTGTCTAGAGAAAACCAACTTGCACTCAATCTACTCCGATTATTTTCTCAATTTACTATGAATTAGTTTCACTAATCTTTGTCAGTGAAACTAAAATTAACGGTGTAGATTATTAGTAAGTAAACCATATGGCCAAATACAAAGTAGTCGAAAGTTGTTTTTTTATATCAATACTCTATCTCTACTCATTTGAAAAGTGAAAGTAGTTGTACTACTACTTAGTCAAAAGCATTAGTGCTTTTATTTTTTATTGTAGCAAGAGCAGGGTATCAAAAAATTTGGGCACACTGTATTATTCATCATTTGAGTTTTTAAAANCTTTTTATTGTAGCAAGAGCAGGGTATCAAAAAATTTGGGCACACTGTATTATTCATCATTTGAGTTTTTAAAAACTTTCTCTACAGATCATCATCATACTAAAGTTTTTCCACAGATCATCTGGTTAGTTTTTTGTTAATTTATTTTAACATCTTCAAAAGTCTCTTGAAATAGAATACTACTAATACTTTCTTTTCTAACACTCTACTTTAAGAACAGGGTTGTAAAACTGAATGAAATGACCACATATTAGGTTCTATTATTAACCTAACCAGTCTAATGATGACAGAAAAAGAGTGAAAATAAAGATATTTATCAAAAAAATATATATTTATACTGAAGATAACATTAAGTTTTGAAACCCGAGTCGAACAGATGGTGAAAAGTATGGCCTATTTGGATCTTTAGCTAAGAAATCTATTGTTCTTCTATGTATCTAGATAAGAAGTAAAGATAATAAAAGTCTGGACTCATTTTATTCACCTTTCTTCAGTAGAAAGTTATTTACATAATGAAGCCTTCTTGTCTTTATATGCTTTTCCATAGGGTACTTAAGGGAGTGATAAAATGAATTTCAATGGGTATTTCGTGTCTAAAGACAATTAAAACCACAAGGCTCTTTATATATACCTTCTTCCAAGTCTAATGGGAATTCGATAGAAAGTTCATTTCTACTACATTACAATAATTTAGCTTAGCGTCGTCCTTGTTGNTTCTACTACATTACAATAATTTAGCTTAGCGTCGTCCTTGTTGCTGTTGAAAAAAAAATTTTTTTTTTGTTGCGAAAAAAATTTTTGTGTCGAAATGTCTAGAAAATGTACGAGTGTTAACTTAGTTAGTTAACTTAACTAAAAAGTTTTTTAGTTAAGTTAATTATTAAAAATGGATGAAATCCTTATGATGAACTTTGAACCATTGTTTACAAAAATAGGAATAATTAGTGATGTGTTTATTATGGAATTTTTGTTCACTCTATCAGTCTTAAAATGTCATTAGGATATCTACTATGTACATGTACGCATAACATGTACTATACATGTTTCCACGTGTGGTTTATTACATAGTTAAAGTTGAAGAGAAGATTATGTAATGACATTATGACAGATAGCTGAATGATAAATATGAATAGTGAAATAAAAAATAAATTTGAAATTTTTTTTTTTTTTTTGTAAATTTTGAAGGAAATTACATGCGTAACTGAATACAAAGCTACACATAACATTAACTTGACAATGTTGGCGGAGAGTCTAAATTCCAACTTTCACTTCATCTAAAGTACCTTTCACTTCCGTCGTTGAGTCAAGGTGATATGTCATTTGAGTCCATAGGATTGGTTGAAATGACAGACAGAGAGAAAGAAAAAAAAAGAATGGCGGGAATTTTTGAATTTACTATATATATCTTGTATTTTTGTCCTCATTTTTTCCACTTTCACTTACTTTATTTCGTTAGATTATTTAGAGCGTGTTTATAATAATAATAACGGATCTTATGTGGCTCCTTTTCATTTTTTCTATTTCCATTTAGTTTTTTTTTTTTTTTTTTTTATATTTTTTTTTACTTAAAAGAGCCAAGAGGCATTTCGTATTCTATTTCTCTTATCCTTTCTCTTTGAATTTTATATTCTGCTCCAGAAAAGTGAAAGTAAACAGAAAATAAAGGGAAATTTACTTTCTCTTTTTCTTCTTGTTAATATTTTGAATTCTGTTCTTATAACTTCCTTTGAGAATTAACGCACTATGTAATGAAGATTCAACATGTGTTATCTTAATAGATGTATAGTCAATACTCTAAAATTTGGTTTTGAAATTTTAATGTAAAAGTTAGATATTGTATAGTCTTACTTCCGTTTTTGTTTCCCTTTCTCTAACTTATGAAATAAGACTTTAAATTCAAACTTCTCATGTTTTATTTTAATTTTATTAACCAGAGAAGAAAGTACAATAAAGAAAAGTTGTTATGTTTCTAACTTTGTTTTCAACTTTAACCAAATTACAAATTTAAGAAATTAGAAACTAAATACTGATTCAATTTATCACTGATGATAATCAATTACGAATTACTGTTACGAAGAATTTGTAATCATTTTAAAATATAAAATATTACTTTTTTTACTTAACTTAACTTAACTCACTTAACTTCAAATTTTATGTACAGGGTGATTAATCTTTTTTTTGCACCCATTTTTTCTAATTTTATTGTAGCTCCTCCCAACCTATACTGTTGCTGGCAATATACAGTCCAACTAGTATTTTTGGGACGACTGGAAGTTACTTTTGACCCATGCTATTTGCTGGAGAAAGCGGTGCTCCAAAAACTATTGCCAGTAAGACTCCTTAAAGCAAATTTTTTTAGATGATACTGTTTACATGTTTTAGAAAGATTATGCGAAATTAGAGAGGAGAATTTTTTTAATCAAGTCTCTGTGACGTCTAGAAAAAAAGTTACGATTTTTTGAAAATTCTAATTTCGGAACATTTTTTTTGGGACAATGTACATGAGAAGTTAGGTGTCCCAAACGAATGTTCCGAAATTACAATTTTCAAAAAATCCTAACTTTTTTTCTAGACGTCACAGAGACTTGATTAAAAAAAATACTGGCAATAATTTTTGGAGCACCCCTTTCTCCAGCAAATAGCATGGGTCAAAAGTAACTTCCAGTCGTCCCAAAAATACTAGTTGGACTGTAGTGTGAAAATATGACGTCATGCTTTCTAGGGTACAAAAAAAAACTTTAATCACCCTGTACAAGTCAACAAACAAAATATTATTAACTAGAAAAAAAAATTCAAAGTAGAACTTAAATGATTAATACATGTACATTCATAGTGCGTGTAATAAAGAACTAACTANTGCAAAAAAAAACTTTAATCACCCTGTACAAGTCAACAAACAAAATATTATTAACTAGAAAAAAAAAATTCAAAGTAGAACTTAAATGATTAATACATGTACATTCATAGTGCGTGTAATAAAGAACTAACTACCCTGTACTCCAAAAATAAGTTGTATAAAAAATAAATGCAAAAAATTAATGAAAGCATTAGTAATTAGAAAGTGAGAGTAGAGAAAATGTAATTAGAAAATTACTAATTCCATTCAAGACTTTCTCTTTATGAGACCTAATTTTTGAATACATATATGATTCAATATTGAATATAATTTTGAGTAGTCTCAAAAGTTAAACGAAGTATATGCTAATTCGAATTAGTTTAATAGACAGGTTTAATTGAAAATCAAGAAAAATGAATTGCCGATGATAGATTTTAATTTCAAAGCTTGACTGAGTAGTGTTTTGAATTTTCAACTATCGAATTTAATTTACTAACCTACTGGAAAAATTAAACACGTCTCTAGACATTTCATTTTCNATTTGCCGATGATGAATTTTCAACTATCGAATTTAATTTACTAACCTACTGGAAAAATTAAACACGTCTCTAGACATTTCATTTTCAAATCATAAAAATTAATATTCAAGACTCACTTTCTCTGTGGTAATTTTACCAAAAAAACTTATAGAAAGAGAATTTAGACAATTTTTTTTAAAGTCTTCTACAAAGGGTCTTTACAGTTAAATCTTTGTTTAAAACATTTACATTTAAAAACTTCCGCCTAAATTTTTGTTTTTAATGAAAGGGAAAGCCGGTATTGAAAAATTTTAAAACAGCCTGTATTTTTTCACAAATTAAAAAAAAATTGTAATTAAACAATGTATAATTTTTTATTATTTTTTTTAAATTTTAGGTTCAGATTTGGAATCTCTTCGTGCTGTATTTAACGAAAAAGAGAAAGAGCTATCTCTAGCTGTGGCTAAAGTTGATGAGTTGACACAACAGTTGGAAGATTTACGACGTGGGAATAAAGAATCAACCAATGGTAGTCTATCGAATAATGCAACTCCTAATAACCAATCCGCAGCTTCCATGGAGTTGGAAAAGCTTCGACGTGAGCTTATGGTAAGCAAAAGTCATTATTCTTAGGACTTGGAAACGAAATAGAGGAATTAAGTTGGCTTTCCAGTTTTACAAGTACTTTCTCCAGAGATTTGTTTCCTTTTAATTACATCTCAGTAGACACATTTAAATTTTAACTAACATTGTGCTAACTATTCCACAAAGGTCTTTGATCCTATCAAATAGCTATTCTTAAACAAACTATAGAAACCAAGAAAGAGACTTATATCTTATCTTAATTACATAGAACAATCCATACAAAGTATATAATTATGGTCCAAAAAAATCAAAAAAAAAATTTTTTTTTTTTTTGTTTTAAACTTAAAGAGAAAGTTATTACCTCTAAGATAATGGAGTAGAGAGATCTAATACAATAGAATGAAAAAAGATTTGATAGGAAGCAAAAGTCTACTGTTAAGTAGTTAAATTGTTAGCTTTCACTGTGAAAAAGAGCTTAAAAAAGTTTTTGGTTAAAAAGTTTCAGTGCTTCAAGAACATTATTATTGCGGAAAGATATATAGTGGATTTAAACAGAAGCCATTTTCCCACAGTATTTTATTTGAATAGAGGAATAAGCTCTAAGCTTTGTATTCAGTAAAAGATTCAGCCAACTGAAGAACTTTTGGATACTCCTACATGTTAGAAAGTGACGAATAACGACCTGAGGAAATATAAAAAATACAGAGTGTGTACAATTTTTTTTTTAATATTTTATTTGAATTCTTACAATTTTTAGGGTTTAGTACATAAATACACACGATTATAGTCAAGTTTGAATGAAAATACAACTTTTAGAATTAAGAATATAGGACATTGAAAGGTTAATAATTTTGTCTGGATAACCTAGAAAGGAACTTAGCACAAGACTTTTATTGGTACTCAAAAAACTGTTGGCGTACTGTATATTTCTCTAGAGAGAAGTGAAAGTGACATCATCATTATGAGTTATTAAATTTGAAAACTCACTATTTTAAGTGTTACACTTATATAATGTACCAAAGAGTGTAATTTGGACATAAGTGTAGACATGGAATTATAATTACTAGCCCTTAGCTTAAAATTTTTTAATAATTGTTAATATAGTAACCAGAAAAAGATGAAAATTGTAGGATATATTGGGAGATTTTGGACGAGAGAAAGTAGTTATACTGCCGGAAGTAATATCTACATTAATATCATACTGTTGTGTATTATTCAAGCAATTCCAATTAAATTTAAGAACTTATAAACAAAATTAATATGTCCGACAGAAGATAAACAATATACAGGATGATTCAATTTTTTTAGCGCACTCTATTTTTTTTTTTTTTACCATAGCTATATTGGTTCGATATGAGGATTAAATGGGAGTAACTCTTCTAATAAAATTGGTGGGGATTATAACATAAAGCAAATGGCTATCTATGAATGTGAGTCTAACAACTATTAATGTCTTCATTCAAAGCTTTCTCTGTCCTTAAAATTTCAAGCGTGTTATATGTATAGGCCAAAGGAATGAAAAATTAGGATTGGAACCTTAGGCCCTTGAGTAAAAAAAAGAAGAAGAAATACATTTAGGAATTCTACTGTTTAAAATCCTTTCATTCCCTCACGAGTACAATCAATTCTAAAAAAAAAGTCTTTAACTTTCTTCGACAATTGAAAGGATAGTATAGTACAATGCGTTCAAATTCTTGAGTGATTTTTTACTCTACTCTGTACAGTTGAAAAGTTGAGAATAGTAGGAAAATGTAGTAGTGACATTGTTGAAACATACNCGACAATTGAAAGGACAGTATAGTACAATGCGTTCAAATTCTTGAGTGATTTTTTACTCTACTCTGTACAGTTGAAAAGTTGAGAATAGTAGGAAAATGTAGTAGTGACATTGTTGAAACATACAGTAAAAATCGGATGTTTTTGTCTCAATATATCTTCTAAATCCATTGTCCATTGGGAGAAAGTAAAGAAGACTGGTGGTGTTGGGTTGGGGTAAAGATAAGACCATTGTTAACGTGATTTAACGTCTCTATTACTACTTGAGCTAGGAAATCTAATTCCACTAAGGATAAAGGTGTTGGATTTGACAAGAGAATCTAATCTTAGTAAGTGAACTTTACTTCCGATTGATTTCTTCCTTTTAAGTGAAAGTACAGACATTATTCCGTTTTCAGCATTTGTTTTAAAGAAAACTAAAGAGAAAATAAAACAAAAAGACGAGAAAGTAAGGCACGATTTATTACAGTGNAATCGGATGTTTTTGTCTCAATATATCTTCTAAATCCATTGTCCATTGGGAGAAAGTAAAGAAGACTGGTGGTGTTGGGTTGGGGTAAAGATAAGAACATTGTTAACGTGATTTAACGTCTCTATTACTACTTGAGCTAGGAAATCTAATTCCACTAAGGATAAAGGTGTTGGATTTGACAAGAGAATCTAATCTTAGTAAGTGAACTTTACTTCCGATTGATTTCTTCCTTTTAAGTGAAAGTACAGACATTATTCCGTTTTTAGCATTTGTTTTAAAGAAAACTAAAGAGAAAATAAAACAAAAAGACGAGAAAGTAAGGCACGATTTATTACAGTGCGCTTCANTTCAGCATTTTTTTTTAAAGAAAACTAAAGAGAAAATAAAACAAAAAGACGAGAAAGTAAGGCACGATTTATTACAGTGCGCTTCAGATTCTTAAGCACTCTGGAAGTTACTTATCCCATGCTCTTTGCTCCTAAAGAAACGTTCATTGAAATACGAGGTATTTACCTTCAGCTTGGGTTAAAAAATTTTTTTTTTCTGAGGGAAAGTGGTGTTAGACGTCAAAAAAAATCAAGTCTTTACGATCATTGGATTAGAAGTTATGATTTTTTGAAAATTGAAATTTTTACATTTATTTTTTTGAAACGCCCATATCTTAAAACATTACCTCAAAGAGAGAATATNTTTTTTTGAAACGCCCATATCTTAAAACATTACCTCAAAGAGAGAATATCAAAAAATTTCAATTTTCAAAAAAATCATAACTTCTCATCCAATAATCGTAGAGACTTAATATATTTGTCTTGANAAAAAAAATCAAGTCTTTACGATCATTGGATTAGAAGTTATGATTTTTTGAAAATTGAAATTTTTACATTTATTCTTTTGAAACGCCCATATCTTAAAACATTACCTCAAAGAGAGAATATTAAAAAATTTCAATTTTCAAAAAAATCATAACTTCTCATCCAATAATCGTAGAGACTTAATATATTTGTCTTGANCAAAAAATTTCAATTTTCAAAAAAATCATAACTTCTCATCCAATAATCGTAGAGACTTAATATATTTGTCTTGAAACATTACTTTTCAATGCTGTTTTGAAACCGCTTTCTGAAAATGCTTTCCTCAGAACAGAAAAAAAATAATTCTTTTCCAAAGCTAAACGGCTTAATATTTTTAAGAAAACTGCTTTCTCTAGGAAAGAGCATGGGACAAAAGTAGCTTCGAGAGTTTTTAAGAATCTGAGACGCACTGTAGCACTGTATAAAATGTTCGATGATTCTGGTTGATATTGCAAAAATTCCAAAAGTCAAAACAATCGACCACCATCGGTTGAAAATAGATTCTGTGGATTCTAATCCTTTAGTTTGGTAGGGCCGTCATTCACTCTTTCCTTCCATTTTTGAATATTTTAGACCACTCTGGTTTATGATGGGAAAATGCCGTGTGAGACGGTAGAAAGGTTTTTGAGTTAAAATGATAAATTAGAAAATAGAATTGAGTGAAAGGCTGTAGGAATTAATACAAAACCCTAAGCCAAAGAAATACAATATCATTATCCTTCTTTTGGGTCCATTTATTTATGAAAATTTGACAACGAAACACGCAAGTTCAGACAGAACCTACGGACTAAATAATTGATTAGACCTACCACTGGGACTCAAAAGAAGGGCTTATAAACAATACGTAATCAACCAATTAGCTCATTCCATTTCCTAACTATAGCCAAGTTTACTATAAATGTGAACTCAAATGTTAAAGCATCAGAGGGGTCTTTGCTGATTTTGACATGAAAGGTTAAAGTTTTTGAAAATGGGGAGAGACAAATGAGAAGGGAGACTTGTGAAAGTTGGAAGGGGAGGGGCGGGGGGTAAGTCCTTTGTATTCAGTTGAGAGAGAAAGTTCATGGAACAACACCCTTGGAGTCAACTCTGCCAAGTGTCATTTTAATAACAATGAAAACTTTTATGAGAAATGTCCAAAAACTCTATGTACCTTCCTCTAACATTTTCCCCAAGTGTTTTAACTAATTCTTTCTCTGACTTTTACTCTAGTATCGTCAGAAATTAAGAGAAGCTCAAGCAACACGCGTTGCTGCACAGCGTGCAGCACTTTCTCAACGACAAGAAGAATCAAATAGAGTTGATCGAAGAATAGCTGAGCTACAGGAACGATTACATCGAAAACGATTTCTCAACCATCAACTCGCTGCTACACTAAAACATCAGGTGAGTGCTAATCAAAAGAGTTTCGTTATATAACAAGGACATCATCAATCAATTCTTATCATTGATACCAAAAGTAGAAATTGTTGTAAACTGTCGGAACAAAAAAA